>OY804586.1:15871157-16471157 GCA_963680875.1 Bathymodiolus brooksi
CTCTTATCAGTATGGGACACCCTCGTATGATAGAAACGACTATCTCTTATCAGTATGGGACACCTCGTATGATAAGAAACGACTATCTCTTACAGTATGAACTGTATGATAAACTATCTTTCAGTATGGTACACCTGTATGATGAAAACGACTATCTCTTATCAGTATGGGACACCTCGTATGATACAGACGAGTATCTCTTATCAGTATGGGACACCTCGTATTGATAGAACGTCTATCTCTTATCAGTATGGGACACCTCGTATGATAGAAACGACTATCTCTTATCAGTATGGGACACCTCGTATGATAGAAACGACTATCTCTTATCAGTATGGGACACCTCGTATGATAGAAACGACTATCTCTTATCAGTATGGGACACCTCGTATGATAGAAACGTCTATCTCTTATCAGTATGGGACACCTCGTATGATAGAAACGACTATCTCTTATCAGTATGGGACACCTCGTATGATAGAAACGACTATCTCTTGTCAGTATGGGACACCTCGTATGATAGAAACGACTATCTCTTATCAGTATGGGACACCTCGTATGATAGAAACGACTATCTCTTATCAGTATGGGACACCTCGTATGATAGAAACGTCTATCTCTTATCAGTATGGGACACCTCGTATGATAGAAACGACTATCTCTTATCAGTATGGGACACCTCGTATGATAGAAACGACTATCTCTTATCAGTATGGGACACCTCGTATGATAGAAACGACTATCTCTTATCAGTATGGGACACCTCGTATGATAGAAACGACTATCTCTTATCAGTATGGGACACCTCGTATGATAGAAACGACTATCTCTTATCAGTATGGGACACCTCGTATGATAGAAACGACTATCTCTTATCAGTATGGGACACCTCGTATGATAGAAACGACTATCTCTTATCAGTATGGGACACCTCGTATGATAGAAACGACTATCTCTTATCAGTATGGACACCTCGTATGATAGAAACGACTATCTCTTATCAGTATGGGACACCTCGTATGATAGAAACGACTATCTCTTATCAGTATGGGACACCTCGTATGATAGAAACGACTATCTCTTATCAGTATGGGACACCTCGTATGATAGAAACGACTATCTCTTATCAGTATGGGACACCTCGTATGATAGAAACGTCTATCTCTTATCAGTATGGGACACCTCGTATGATAGAAACGACTATCTCTTATCAGTATGGGACACCTCGTATGATAGAAACGACTATCTCTTATCAGTATGGGACACCTCGTATGATAGAAACGTCTATCTCTTATCAGTATGGGACACCTCGTATGATAGAAACGACTATCTCTTATCAGTATGGGACACCTCGTATGATAGAAACGACTATCTCTTATCAGTATGGGACACCTCGTATGATAGAAACGACTATCTCTTATCAGTATGGGACACCTCGTATGATAGAAACGACTATCTCTTATCAGTATGGGACACCTCGTATGATAGAAACGACTATCTCTTATCAGTATGGGACACCTCGTATGATAGAAACGACTATCTCTTATCAGTATGGGACACCTCGTATGATAGAAACGACTATCTCTTATCAGTATGGGACACCTCGTATGATAGAAACGACTATCTCTTATCAGTATGGGACACCTCGTATGATAGAAACGACTATCTCTTATCAGTATGGGACACCTCGTATGATAGAAACGACTATCTCTTATCAGTATGGGACACCTCGTATGATAGAAACGACTATCTCTTATCAGTATGGGACACCTCGTATGATTGAAACGACTATCTCTTATCAGTATGGGACACCTCGTATGATAGAAACGACTATCTCTTATCAGTATGGGACACCTCGTATGATAGAAACGACTATCTCTTATCAGTATGGGACACCTCGTATGATAGAAACGACTATCTCTTATCAGTATGGGACACCTCGTATGATTGAAACGACTATCTCTTATCAGTATGGGACACCTCGTATGATAGAAACGACTATCTCTTATCAGTATGGGACACTTCGTATGATAGAACCTTTCAGTATGGACACCTCGTATGATAGAAACGACTATCTCTTATCAGTATGGGACACCTCGTATGATAGAAACGACTATCTCTTATCAGTATGGGACACCTCGTATGATTGAAACGACTATCTCTTATCAGTATGGGACACCTCGTATGATAGAAACGACTATCTCTTATCAGTATTGGACACCTCGTATGATAGAAACGACTATCTCTTATCAGTATGGGACACCTCGTATGATAGAAACGACTATCTCTTATCAGTATGGGACACCTCGTATGATAGAAACGACTATCTCTTATCAGTATGGGACACCTCGTATGATAGAAACGACTATCTCTTATCAGTATGGGACACCTCGTATGATAGAAACGACTATCCTTATCAGTATGGGACACCTCGTATGATAGAAACGACTATCTCTTGTCAGTATGGGACACCTCGTATGATAGAAACGACTATCTCTTATCAGTATGGGACACCTCGTATGATAGAAACGTCTATCTCTTATCAGTATGGGACACCTCGTATGATAGAAACGACTATCTCTTATCAGTATGGGACACCTCGTATGATAGAAACGACTATCTCTTATCAGTATGGGACACCTCGTATGATAGAAACGACTATCTCTTATCAGTATGGGACACCTCGTATGATAGAAACGACTATCTCTTATCAGTATGGGACACCTCGTATGATAGAAACGTCTATCTCTTATCAGTATGGGACACCTCGTATGATAGAAACGACTATCTCTTATCAGTATGGGACACCTCGTATGATAGAAACGACTATCTCTTATCAGTATGGGACACCTCGTATGATAGAAACGACTATCTCTTATCAGTATGGGACACCTCGTATGATAGAAACGACTATCTCTTATCAGTATGGGACACCTCGTATGATAGAAACGACTATCTCTTATCAGTATGGGACACCTCGTATGATAGAAACGACTATCTTTTTATCAGTATGGGACACCTCGTATGATAGAAACGACTATCTCTTATCAGTATGGGACACCTCGTATGATAGAAACGACTATCTCTTATCAGTATGGGACACCTCGTATGATAGAAACGACTATCTCTTATCAGTATGGGACACCTCGTATGATAGAAACGTCTATCTCTTATCAGTATGGACACCTCGTATGATAGAAACGACTATCTCTTATCAGTATGGGACACCTCGTATGATAGAAACGACTATCTCTTATCAGTATGGGACACCTCGTATGATAGAAACGTCTATCTCTTATCAGTATGGGACACCTCGTATGATAGAAACGACTATCTCTTATCAGTATGGGACACCTCGTATGATAGAAACGACTATCTCTTATCAGTATGGGACACCTCGTATGATAGAAACGACTATCTCTTATCAGTATGGACACCTCGTATGATAGAAACGACTATCTCTTATCAGTATGGGACACCTCGTATGATAGAAACGACTATCTCTTATCAGTATGGGACACCTCGTATGATAGAAACGACTATCTCTTATCAGTATGGGACACCTCGTATGATAAAAACGACCATCTCTTATCAGTATGGGACACCTCGTATGATAGAAATGACTATCTCTTATCAGTATGGGACACCTCGTATGATTGAAACGACTATCTCTTATCAGTATGGGACACCTCGTATGATAGAAACGACTATCTCTTATCAGTATGGGACACCTCGTATGATAGAAACGACTATCTCTTATCAGTATGACACCTCGTATGATAGAAACGACTATCTCTTATCAGTATGGGACACCTCGTATGATAGAAACGACTATCTCTTATCAGTATGACACCTCGTATGATAGAAACGACTATCTCTTATCAGTATGGGACACCTCGTATGATAGAAACGACTATCTATTATCAGTATGGGACACCTCGTATGATAGAAACGACTATCTATTATCAGTGTGGGACACCTCGTATGATAGAAACGACTATCTCTTATCAGTATGGGACACCTCGTATGATAGAAACGACTATCTCTTATCAGTATGGGACACCTCGTATGATAGAAACGACTATCTCTTATCAGTATGGGACACCTCGTATGATTGAAACGACTATCTCTTATCAGTATGGGACACCTCGTATGATAGAAACGACTATCTCTTATCAGTATGGGACACCTCGTATGATTGAAACGACTATCTATTATCAGTATGGGACACCTCGTATGATAGAAACGACTATCTCTTATCAGTATGGGATACCTCGTATGATAGAAACGACTATCTCTTATCAGTATGGGACACCTCGTATGATAGAAACGACTATCTCTTATCAGTATGGGACACCTCGTATGATTGAAACGACTATCTCTTATCAGTATGGGACAACTCGTATGATAGAAACGACTATCTCTTATCAGTATGGGACACTTCGTATGATAGAAACGGACACCTCGTATGATAGAAACGACTATCTCTTATCAGTATGGGACACCTCGTATGATAGAAACGACTATCTCTTATCAGTATGGGACACCTCGTATGATAGAAACGACTATCTCTTATCAGTATGGGACACCTCGTATGATAGAAACGTCTATCTCTTATCAGTATGGGACACCTCGTATGATAGAATCGACTATCTCTTATCAGTATGGGACACCTCGTATGATAGAAACGACTATCTCTTATCAGTATGGTACACCTCGTATGATAGAAACGACTATCTCTTATCAGTATGGGACACCTCGTATGATAGAAACGACTATCTCTTATCAGTATGGGACACCTCGTATGATAGAAACGACTATCTCTTATCAGTATGGGACACCTCGTATGATAGAAACGACTATCTCTTGTCAGTATGGGACACCTCGTATGATAGAAACGAATATCTCTTATCAGTATGGGACTCCTCGTATGATAGAAACGACTATCTCTTATCAGTATGGGACACCTCGTATGATAGAAACGTCTATCTCTTATCAGTATGGGACACCTCGTATGATAGAAACGTCTATCTCTTATCAGTATGGGACACCTCGTATGATAGAAACGACTATCTCTTATCAGTATGGGACACCTCGTATGATAGAAACGACTATCTCTTATCAGTATGGGACACCTCGTATGATAGAAACGTCTATCTCTTATCAGTATGGGACACCTCGTATGATAGAAACGTCTATCTCTTATCAGTATGGGACACCTCGTATGATAGAAACGACTATCTCTTATCAGTATGGGACACCTCGTATGATAGAAACGACTATCTCTTATCAGTATGGGACACCTCGTATGATTGAAACGACTATCTATTATCAGTATGGGACACCTCGTATGATAGAAACGACTATCTATTATCAGTGTGGGACACCTCGTATGATAGAAACGACTATCTCTTATCAGTATGGGACACCTCGTATGATAGAAACGACTATCTCTTATCAGTATGGGACACCTCGTATGATAGAAACGACTATCTCTTATCAGTATGGGACACCTCGTATGATTGAAACGACTATCTCTTATCAGTATGGGACACCTCGTATGATAGAAACGACTATCTCTTATCAGTATGGGACACCTCGTATGATTGAAACGACTATCTATTATCAGTATGGGACACCGCGTATGATAGAAACGACTATCTCTTATCAGTATGGGACACCTCGTATGATAGAAAACGACTATCTCTTATCAGTATGGGACACCTCGTATGATAGAAACGACTATCTCTTATCAGTATGGGACACCTCGTATGATTGAAACGACTATCTCTTATCAGTATGGGACAACTCGTATGATAGAAACGACTATCTCTTATCAGTATGGGACACTTCGTATGATAGAAACGGACACCTCGTATGATAGAAACGACTATCTCTTATCAGTATGGGACACCTCGTATGATAGAAACGACTATCTCTTATCAGTATGGGACACCTCGTATGATAGAAACGACTATCTTTTATCAGTATGGGACACCTCGTATGATAGAAACGACTATCTCTTATCAGTATGGGACACCTCGTATGATAGAAACGACTATCTCTTATCAGTATGGGACACCTCGTATGATAGAAACGACTATCTCTTATCAGTATGGGACACCTCGTATGATAGAAACGTCTATCTCTTATCAGTATGGGACACCTCGTATGATAGAAACGACTATCTCTTATCAGTATGGGACACCTCGTATGATAGAAACGACTATCTCTTATCAGTATGGGACACCTCGTATGATAGAAACGTCTATCTCTTATCAGTATGGGACACCTCGTATGATAGAAACGTCTATCTCTTATCAGTATGGGACACCTCGTATGATAGAAACGACTATCTCTTATCAGTATGGGACACCTCGTATGATAGAAACGACTATCTCTTATCAGTATGGGACACCTCGTATGATTGAAACGACTATCTCTTATCAGTATGGGACACCTCGTATGATAGAAACGACTATCTCTTATCAGTATGGGACACCTCGTATGATAGAAACGACTATCTCTTATCAGTATGGGACACCTCGTATGATAGAAACGACTATCTCTTATCAGTATGGGACACCTCGTATGATAGAAACGACTATCTCTTATCAGTATGACACCTCGTATGATAGAAACGACTATCTCTTATCAGTATGGGACACCTCGTATGATAGAAACGACTATCTCTTATCAGTATGGGACACCTCGTATGATTGAAACGACTATCTATTATCGGTATGGGACACCTCGTATGATAGAAACGACTATCTATTATCAGTGTGGGACACCTCGTATGATAGAAACGACTATCTCTTATCAGTATGGGACACCTCGTATGATAGAAACGACTATCTCTTATCAGTATGGGACACCTCGTATGATAGAAACGACTATCTCTTATCAGTATGGGACACCTCGTATGATAGAAACGACTATCTCTTATCAGTATGGGACACCTCGTATGATTGAAACGACTATCTCTTATCAGTATGGGACAACTCGAATGATAGAAACGACTATCTCTTATCAGTATGGGACACTTCGTATGATAGAAACGGACACCTCGTATGATAGAAACGACTATCTCTTATCAGTATGGGACACCTCGTATGATAGAAACGACTATCTCTTATCAGTATGGGACACCTCGTATGATAGAAACGACTATCTCTTATCAGTATGGGACACCTCGTATGATAGAAACGTCTATCTCTTATCAGTATGGGACACCTCGTATGATAGAATCGACTATCTCTTATCAGTATGGGACACCTCGTATGATAGAAACGACTATCTCTTATCAGTATGGTACACCTCGTATGATAGAAACGACTATCTCTTATCAGTATGGGACACCTCGTATGATAGAAACGACTATCTCTTATCAGTATGGGACACCTCGTATGATAGAAACGACTATCTCTTATCAGTATGGGACACCTCGTATGATAGAAACGACTATCTCTTGTCAGTATGGGACACCTCGTATGATAGAAACGAATATCTCTTATCAGTATGGGACTCCTCGTATGATAGAAACGACTATCTCTTATCAGTATGGGACACCTCGTATGATAGAAACGACTATCTCTTATCAGTATGGGACACCTCGTATGATAGAAACGTCTATCTCTTATCAGTATGGGACACCTCGTATGATAGAAACGACTATCTCTTATCAGTATGGGACACCTCGTATGATAGAAACGACTATCTCTTATCAGTATGGGACACCTCGTATGATAGAAACGTCTATCTCTTATCAGTATGGGACACCTCGTATGATAGAAACGACTATCTCTTATCAGTATGGGACACCTCGTATGATAGAAACGACTATCTCTTATCAGTATGGGACACCTCGTATGATTGAAACGACTATCTCTTATCAGTATGGGACACCTCGTATGATAAAACGACTATCTCTTATCAGTATGGGACACCTCGTATGATAGAAACGACTATCTCTTATCAGTATGGGACACCTCGTATGATTGAAACGACTATCTCTTATCAGTATGGGACACCTCGTATGATAGAAACGACTATCTCTTATCAGTATGGGACACCTCGTATGATAGAAACGACTATCTCTTATCAGTATGGGACACCTCGTATGATAGAAACGACTATCTCTTATCAGTATGACACCTCGTATGATAGAAACGACTATCTCTTATCAGTATGGGACACCTCGTATGATAGAAACGACTATCTCTTATCAGTATGGGACACCTCGTATGATTGAAACGACTATCTATTATCAGTATGGGACACCTCGTATGATAGAAACGACTATCTATTATCAGTGTGGGACACCTCGTATGATAGAAACGACTATCTCTTATCAGTATGGGACACCTCGTATGATAGAAACGACTATCTCTTATCAGTATGGGACACCTCGTATGATAGAAACGACTATCTCTTATCAGTATGGGACACCTCGTATGATTGAAACGACTATCTCTTATCAGTATGGGACACATCGTATGATAGAAACGACTATCTCTTATCAGTATGGGACACCTCGTATGATTGAAACGACTATCTATTATCAGTATGGGACACCTCGTATGATAGAAACGACTATCTCTTATCAGTATGGGACACCTCGTATGATAGAAACGACTATCTCTTATCAGTATGGGACACCTCGTATGATAGAAACGACTATCTCTTATCAGTATGGGACACCTCGTATGATTGAAACGACTATCTCTTATCAGTATGGGACAACTCGTATGATAGAAACGACTATCTCTTATCAGTATGGGACACTTCGTATGATAGAAACGGACACCTCGTATGATAGAAACGACTATCTCTTATCAGTATGGGACACCTCGTATGATAGAAACGACTATCTCTTATCAGTATGGGACACCTCGTATGATAGAAACGACTATCTCTTATCAGTATGGGACACCTCGTATGATAGAAACGTCTATCTCTTATCAGTATGGGACACCTCGTATGATAGAATCGACTATCTCTTATCAGTATGGGACACCTCGTATGATAGAAACGACTATCTCTTATCAGTATGGTACACCTCGTATGATAGAAACGACTATCTCTTATCAGTATGGGACACCTCGTATGATAGAAACGACTATCTCTTATCAGTATGGGACACCTCGTATGATAGAAACGACTATCTCTTATCAGTATGGGACACCTCGTATGATAGAAACGACTATCTCTTGTCAGTATGGGACACCTCGTATGATAGAAACGAATATCTCTTATCAGTATGGGACTCCTCGTATGATAGAAACGACTATCTCTTATCAGTATGGGACACCTCGTATGATAGAAACGTCTATCTCTTATCAGTATGGGACACCTCGTATGATAGAAACGTCTATCTCTTATCAGTATGGGACACCTCGTATGATAGAAACGACTATCTCTTATCAGTATGGGACACCTCGTATGATAGAAACGACTATCTCTTATCAGTATGGGACACCTCGTATGATAGAAACGTCTATCTCTTATCAGTATGGGACACCTCGTATGATAGAAACGTCTATCTCTTATCAGTATGGGACACCTCGTATGATAGAAACGACTATCTCTTATCAGTATGGGACACCTCGTATGATAGAAACGACTATCTCTTATCAGTATGGGACACCTCGTATGATAGAAACGACTATCTCTTATCAGTATGGGACACCTCGTATGATAGAAACGACTATCTCTTATCAGTATGGGACACCTCGTATGATAGAAACGACTATCTCTTATCAGTATGGGACACCTCGTATGATAGAAACGACTATCTTTTATCAGTATGGGACACCTCGTATGATAGAAACGACTATCTCTTATCAGTATGGGACACCTCGTATGATAGAAACGACTATCTCTTATCAGTATGGGACACCTCGTATGATAGAAACGACTATCTCTTATCAGTATGGGACACCTCGTATGATAGAAACGTCTATCTCTTATCAGTATGGGACACCTCGTATGATAGAAACGACTATCTCTTATCAGTATGGGACACCTCGTATGATAGAAACGACTATCTCTTATCAGTATGGGACACCTCGTATGATAGAAACGTCTATCTCTTATCAGTATGGGACACCTCGTATGATAGAAACGACTATCTCTTATCAGTATGGGACACCTCGTATGATAGAAACGTCTATCTCTTATCAGTATGGGACACCTCGTATGATAGAAACGACTATCTCTTATCAGTATTGGACACCTCGTATGATAGAAACGACTATCTCTTATCAGTATTGGACACCTCGTATGATAGAAACGACTATCTCTTATCAGTATGGGACACCTCGTATGATAGAAACGACTATCTCTTATCAGTATGACACCTCGTATGATAGAAACGACTATCTCTTATCAGTATGGGACACCTCGTATGATAGAAACGACTATCTCTTATCAGTATGGGACACCTCGTATGATTGAAACGACTATCTATTATCAGTATGGGACACCTCGTATGATAGAAACGACTATCTATTATCAGTGTGGGACACCTCGTATGATAGAAACGACTATCTCTTATCAGTATGGGACACCTCGTATGATAGAAACGACTATCTCTTATCAGTATGGGACACCTCGTATGATAGAAACGACTATCTCTTATCAGTATGGGACACCTCGTATGATTGAAACGACTATCTCTTATCAGTATGGGACACCTCGTATGATAGAAACGACTATCTCTTATCAGTATGGGACACCTCGTATGATTGAAACGACTATCTATTATCAGTATGGGACACCTCGTATGATAGAAACGACTATCTCTTATCAGTATGGGACACCTCGTATGATAGAAACGACTATCTCTTATCAGTATGGGACACCTCGTATGATAGAAACGACTATCTCTTATCAGTATGGGACACCTCGTATGATTGAAACGACTATCTCTTATCAGTATGGGACAACTCGTATGATAGAAACGACTATCTCTTATCAGTATGGGACACTTCGTATGATAGAAACGGACACCTCGTATGATAGAAACGACTATCTCTTATCAGTATGGGACACCTCGTATGATAGAAACGACTATCTCTTATCAGTATGGGACACCTCGTATGATAGAAACGACTATCTCTTATCAGTATGGGACACCTCGTATGATAGAAACGTTTATCTCTTATCAGTATTGGACACCTCGTATGATAGAATCGACTATCTCTTATCAGTATGGGACACCTCGTATGATAGAAACGACTATCTCTTATCAGTATGGTACACCTCGTATGATAGAAACGACTATCTCTTATCAGTATGGGACACCTCGTATGATAGAAACGACTATCTCTTATCAGTATGGGACACCTCGTATGATAGAAACGACTATCCCTTATCAGTATGGGACACCTCGTATGATAGAAACGACTATCTCTTGTCAGTATGGGACACCTCGTATGATAGAAACGAATATCTCTTATCAGTATGGGACACCTCGTATGATAGAAACGTCTATCTCTTATCAGTATGGGACACCTCGTATGATAGAAACGTCTATCTCTTATCAGTATGGGACACCTCGTATGATAGAAACGACTATCTCTTATCAGTATGGGACACCTCGTATGATAGAAACGACTATCTCTTATCAGTATGGGACACCTCGTATGATAGAAACGTCTATCTCTTATCAGTATGGGACACCTCGTATGATAGAAACGTCTATCTCTTATCAGTATGGGACACCTCGTATGATAGAAACGACTATCTCTTATCAGTATGGGACACCTCGTATGATAGAAACGACTATCTCTTATCAGTATGGGACACCTCGTATGATAGAAACGACTATCTCTTATCAGTATGGGACACCTCGTATGATAGAAACGACTATCTCTTATCAGTATGGGACACCTCGTATGATAGAAACGACTATCTCTTATCAGTATGGGACACCTCGTATGATAGAAACGACTATCTTTTATCAGTATGGGACACCTCGTATGATAGAAACGACTATCTCTTATCAGTATGGGACACCTCGTATGATAGAAACGACTATCTCTTATCAGTATGGGACACCTCGTATGATAGAAACGACTATCTCTTATCAGTATGGGACACCTCGTATGATAGAAACGTCTATCTCTTATCAGTATGGGACACCTCGTATGATAGAAACGACTATCTCTTATCAGTATGGGACACCTCGTATGATAGAAACGACTATCTCTTATCAGTATGGGACACCTCGTATGATAGAAACGTCTATCTCTTATCAGTATGGGACACCTCGTATGATAGAAACGACTATCTCTTATCAGTATGGGACACCTCGTATGATAGAAACGTCTATCTCTTATCAGTATGGGACACCTCGTATGATAGAAACGACTATCTCTTATCAGTATTGGACACCTCGTATGATAGAAACGACTATCTCTTATCAGTATGGGACACCTCGTATGATAGAAACGACTATCTCTTATCAGTATGGGACACCTCGTATGATTGAAACGACTATCTCTTATCAGTATGGGACACCTCGTATGATAAAAACGACCATCTCTTATCAGTATGGGACACCTCGTATGATAGAAACGACTATCTCTTATCAGTATGGGACACCTCGTATGATTGAAACGACTATCTCTTATCAGTATGGGACACCTCGTATGATAGAAACGACTATCTCTTATCAGTATGGGACACCTCGTATGATAGAAACGACTATCTCTTATCAGTATGGGACACCTCGTATGATAGAAACGACTATCTCTTATCAGTATGACACCTCGTATGATAGAAACGACTATCTCTTATCAGTATGGGACACCTCGTATGATAGAAACGACTATCTATTATCAGTATGGGACACCTCGTATGATAGAAACGACTATCTATTATCAGTGTGGGACACCTCGTATGATAGAAACGACTATCTCTTATCAGTATGGGACACCTCGTATGATAGAAACGACTATCTCTTATCAGTATGGGACACCTCGTATGATAGAAACGACTATCTCTTATCAGTATGGGACACCTCGTATGATTGAAACGACTATCTCTTATCAGTATGGGACACCTCGTATGATAGAAACGACTATCTCTTATCAGTATGGGACACCTCGTATGATTGAAACGACTATCTATTATCAGTATGGGACACCTCGTATGATAGAAACGACTATCTCTTATCAGTATGGGACACCTCGTATGATAGAAACGACTATCTCTTATCAGTATGGGACACCTCGTATGATAGAAACGACTATCTCTTATCAGTATGGGACACCTCGTATGATTGAAACGACTATCTCTTATCAGTATGGGACAACTCGTATGATAGAAACGACTATCTCTTATCAGTATGGGACACTTCGTATGATAGAAACGGACACCTCGTATGATAGAAACGACTATCTCTTATCAGTATGGGACACCTCGTATGATAGAAACGACTATCTCTTATCAGTATGGGACACCTCGTATGATAGAAACGACTATCTCTTATCAGTATGGGACACCTCGTATGATAGAAACGTCTATCTCTTATCAGTATGGGACACCTCGTATGATAGAATCGACTATCTCTTATCAGTATGGGACACCTCGTATGATAGAAACGACTATCTCTTATCAGTATGGTACACCTCGTATGATAGAAACGACTATCTCTTATCAGTATGGGACACCTCGTATGATAGAAACGACTATCTCTTATCAGTATGGGACACCTCGTATGATAGAAACGACTATCTCTTATCAGTATGGGACACCTCGTATGATAGAAACGACTATCTCTTGTCAGTATGGGACACCTCGTATGATAGAAACGAATATCTCTTATCAGTATGGGACTCCTCGTATGATAGAAACGACTATCTCTTATCAGTATGGGACACCTCGTATGATAGAAACGTCTATCTCTTATCAGTATGGGACACCTCGTATGATAGAAACGTCTATCTCTTATCAGTATGGGACACCTCGTATGATAGAAACGACTATCTCTTATCAGTATGGGACACCTCGTATGATAGAAACGACTATCTCTTATCAGTATGGGACACCTCGTATGATAGAAACGTCTATCTCTTATCAGTATGGGACACCTCGTATGATAGAAACGTCTATCTCTTATCAGTATGGGACACCTCGTATGATAGAAACGACTATCTCTTATCAGTATGGGACACCTCGTATGATAGAAACGACTATCTCTTATCAGTATGGGACACCTCGTATGATTGAAACGACTATCTATTATCAGTATGGGACACCTCGTATGATAGAAACGACTATCTATTATCAGTGTGGGACACCTCGTATGATAGAAACGACTATCTCTTATCAGTATGGGACACCTCGTATGATAGAAACGACTATCTCTTATCAGTATGGGACACCTCGTATGATAGAAACGACTATCTCTTATCAGTATGGGACACCTCGTATGATTGAAACGACTATCTCTTATCAGTATGGGACACCTCGTATGATAGAAACGACTATCTCTTATCAGTATGGGACACCTCGTATGATTGAAACGACTATCTATTATCAGTATGGGACACCGCGTATGATAGAAACGACTATCTCTTATCAGTATGGGACACCTCGTATGATAGAAACGACTATCTCTTATCAGTATGGGACACCTCGTATGATAGAAACGACTATCTCTTATCAGTATGGGACACCTCGTATGATTGAAACGACTATCTCTTATCAGTATGGGACAACTCGTATGATAGAAACGACTATCTCTTATCAGTATGGGACACTTCGTATGATAGAAACGGACACCTCGTATGATAGAAACGACTATCTCTTATCAGTATGGGACACCTCGTATGATAGAAACGACTATCTCTTATCAGTATGGGACACCTCGTATGATAGAAACGACTATCTCTTATCAGTATGGGACACCTCGTATGATAGAAACGTCTATCTCTTATCAGTATGGGACACCTCGTATGATAGAATCGACTATCTCTTATCAGTATGGGACACCTCGTATGATAGAAACGACTATCTCTTATCAGTATGGTACACCTCGTATGATAGAAACGACTATCTCTTATCAGTATGGGACACCTCGTATGATAGAAACGACTATCTCTTATCAGTATGGGACACCTCGTATGATAGAAACGACTATCTCTTATCAGTATGGGACACCTCGTATGATAGAAACGACTATCTCTTATCAGTATGGGACACCTCGTATGATAGAAACGTCTATCTCTTATCAGTATGGGACACCTCGTATGATAGAAACGTCTATCTCTTATCAGTATGGGACACCTCGTATGATAGAAACGACTATCTCTTATCAGTATGGGACACCTCGTATGATAGAAACGACTATCTCTTATCAGTATGGGACACCTCGTATGATAGAAACGACTATCTCTTATCAGTATGGGACACCTCGTATGATAGAAACGACTATCTCTTATCAGTATGGGACACCTCGTATGATAGAAACGACTATCTCTTATCAGTATGGGACACCTCGTATGATAGAAACGACTATCTTTTATCAGTATGGGACACCTCGTATGATAGAAACGACTATCTCTTATCAGTATGGGACACCTCGTATGATAGAAACGACTATCTCTTATCAGTATGGGACACCTCGTATGATAGAAACGACTATCTCTTATCAGTATGGGACACCTCGTATGATAGAAACGTCTATCTCTTATCAGTATGGGACACCTCGTATGATAGAAACGACTATCTCTTATCAGTATGGGACACCTCGTATGATAGAAACGACTATCTCTTATCAGTATGGGACACCTCGTATGATAGAAACGTCTATCTCTTATCAGTATGGGACACCTCGTATGATAGAAACGTCTATCTCTTATCAGTATGGGACACCTCGTATGATAGAAACGACTATCTCTTATCAGTATGGGACACCTCGTATGATAGAAACGACTATCTCTTATCAGTATGGGACACCTCGTATGATTGAAACGACTATCTCTTATCAGTATGGGACACCTCGTATGATAGAAACGACTATCTCTTATCAGTATGGGACACCTCGTATGATAGAAACGACTATCTCTTATCAGTATGGGACACCTCGTATGATAGAAACGACTATCTCTTATCAGTATGGGACACCTCGTATGATAGAAACGACTATCTCTTATCAGTATGACACCTCGTATGATAGAAACGACTATCTCTTATCAGTATGGGACACCTCGTATGATAGAAACGACTATCTCTTATCAGTATGGGACACCTCGTATGATTGAAACGACTATCTATTATCGGTATGGGACACCTCGTATGATAGAAACGACTATCTATTATCAGTGTGGGACACCTCGTATGATAGAAACGACTATCTCTTATCAGTATGGGACACCTCGTATGATAGAAACGACTATCTCTTATCAGTATGGGACACCTCGTATGATAGAAACGACTATCTCTTATCAGTATGGGACACCTCGTATGATTGAAACGACTATCTCTTATCAGTATGGGACAACTCGTATGATAGAAACGACTATCTCTTATCAGTATGGGACACTTCGTATGATAGAAACGGACACCTCGTATGATAGAAACGACTATCTCTTATCAGTATGGGACACCTCGTATGATAGAAACGACTATCTCTTATCAGTATGGGACACCTCGTATGATAGAAACGACTATCTCTTATCAGTATGGGACACCTCGTATGATAGAAACGTCTATCTCTTATCAGTATGGGACATCTCGTATGATAGAATCGACTATCTCTTATCAGTATGGGACACCTCGTATGATAGAAACGACTATCTCTTATCAGTATGGTACACCTCGTATGATAGAAACGACTATCTCTTATCAGTATGGGACACCTCGTATGATAGAAACGACTATCTCTTATCAGTATGGGACACCTCGTATGATAGAAACGACTATCTCTTATCAGTATGGGACACCTCGTATGATAGAAACGACTATCTCTTGTCAGTATGGGACACCTCGTATGATAGAAACGAATATCTCTTATCAGTATGGGACTCCTCGTATGATAGAAACGACTATCTCTTATCAGTATTGGACACCTCGTATGATAGAAACGTCTATCTCTTATCAGTATGGGACACCTCGTATGATAGAAACGTCTATCTCTTATCAGTATGGGACACCTCGTATGATAGAAACGACTATCTCTTATCAGTATGGGACACCTCGTATGATAGAAACGACTATCTCTTATCAGTATGGGACACCTCGTATGATAGAAACGTCTATCTCTTATCAGTATGGGACACCTCGTATGATAGAAACGTCTATCTCTTATCAGTATGGGACACCTCGTATGATAGAAACGACTATCTCTTATCAGTATGGGACACCTCGTATGATAGATACGACTATCTCTTATCAGTATGGGACACCTCGTATGATAGAAACGACTATCTCTTATCAGTATGGGACACCTCGTATGATAGAAACGACTATCTCTTATCAGTATGGGACACCTCGTATGATAGAAACGACTATCTCTTATCAGTATGGGACACCTCGTATGATAGAAACGACTATCTTTTATCAGTATGGGACACCTCGTATGATAGAAACGACTATCTCTTATCAGTATGGGACACCTCGTATGATAGAAACGACTATCTCTTATCAGTATGGGACACCTCGTATGATAGAAACGACTATCTCTTATCAGTATGGGACACCTCGTATGATAGAAACGTCTATCTCTTATCAGTATGGGACACCTCGTATGATAGAAACGACTATCTCTTATCAGTATGGGACACCTCGTATGATAGAAACGACTATCTCTTATCAGTATGGGACACCTCGTATGATAGAAACGTCTATCTCTTATCAGTATGGGACACCTCGTATGATAGAAACGTCTATCTCTTATCAGTATGGGACACCTCGTATGATAGAAACGACTATCTCTTATCAGTATGGGACACCTCGTATGATAGAAACGACTATCTCTTATCAGTATGGGACACCTGGTATGATTGAAACGACTATCTCTTATCAGTATGGGACACCTCGTATGATAGAAACGACTATCTCTTATCAGTATGGGACACCTCGTATGATTGAAACGACTATCTCTTATCAGTATGGGACACCTCGTATGATAGAAACGACTATCTCTTATCAGTATGGGACACCTCGTATGATAGAAACGACTATCTCTTATCAGTATGGGACACCTCGTATGATAGAAACGACTATCTCTTATCAGTATGGGACACCTCGTATGATAGAAACGACTATCTCTTATCAGTATGGGACACCTCGTATGATAGAAACGACTATCTCTTATCAGTATGGGACACCTGGTATGATTGAAACGATTATCTCTTATCAGTATGGGACACCTCGTATGATAGAAACGACTATCTCTTATCAGTATGGGACACCTCGTATGATTGAAACGACTATCTATTATCAGTATGGGACACCTCGTATGATAGAAACGACTATCTCTTATCAGTATGGGACACCTCGTATGATAGAAACGACTATCTCTTATCAGTATGGGACACCTCGTATGATAGAAACGACTATCTCTTATCAGTATGGGACACCTCGTATGATAGAAACGACTATCTCTTATCAGTATGGGACACCTCGTATGATTGAAACGACTATCTCTTATCAGTATGGAACACCTCGTATGATAGAAACGACTATCTCTTATCAGTATGGGACACCTCGTATGATAGAAACGACTATCTCTTATCAGTATGGGACACCTCGTATGATAGAAACGACTATCTCTTATCAGTATGGGACACCTCGTATGATAGAAACGACTATCTCTTATCAGTATGGGACACCTCGTATGATTGAAACGACTATCTCTTATCAGTATGGAACACCTCGTATGATAGAAACGACTATCTCTTATCAGTATGGGACACCTCGTATGATAGAAACGACTATCTCTTATCAGTATGGGACACCTCGTATGATAGAAACGACTATCTCTTATCAGTATGGGACACCTCGTATGATAGAAACGACTATCTCTTATCAGTATGGGACACCTCGTATGATAGAAACGACTATCTCTTATCAGTATGGGACACCTCGTATGATAGAAACGTCGCACCGTAAACAAGCTATGCATACTACATGGTTACTATATTTAGATCTACCTGTGTAATCAGATTGTCGTGGTAGTGATAGTGTTCGTATGGTAGATGGATTTCCAACTACCTGTGCAATCAGTGTCTATCACCACTAATGTTGTGAGCTTAAATCCCGCTCAGGCGAGGTCTACTTGATACAACATTATGTGATAAAGTTTGTCAGTGACTTGCAACAGGTTGGTGGTTTTCGCCGGGTCCTCCGGTTTCCTCCACCAATAAAATTGATATAACTGAAATATCGTTGAAAATGGCGTTAAATAACCCAAATAATATAATTTATCAAATCTAAGGTCGATCTCCACAGGCATAGGTAACCATGGCCACGGTAACCATGGCCACTGTTTGTAATCCAGTGTATGCCTTTCATTTTACTTGTTTCTAAAGACTTTTAAATTATGTGGCTTTCCAATCTTTTAATTAGGAGCATGTTGATAAAGGTTCGTCCAGAAACGAGTCATAGCATGTTGATAAAGGTTCGTCCAGAAACGAGTCATAGCATGTTGATAAAGGTTCGTCCAGAAACGAGTCATAGCATGTTGATAAAGGTTCGTCCAGAAACCAGTCATAGCATGTTGATAAAGGTTCGTCCAGAAACGAGTCATAGCATGTTGATGAAGGTTCGTCCAGAAACGAGTCATAGCATGTTGATGAAGGGTTCGTCCAGAAACGAGTCATATCATGTTGATGAAGGTTCGTCCAGAAACGAGTCATAGCATGTTGATGAAGGGTTCGTCCAGAAACGAGTCATGTGCACTACATTTTAATTATAATGTCTACTCATGTGTGACTCTTTATAATATTAAGAACGGCCGTTCCTTCTTAATTATAATGTCTACTCATGTGTGACTCTTTATAATATTAAGAACGGCCGTTCCTTCTTGATTATAATGTCTACTCATTTGTGACTCTTTATAATATTAAGAACGGCCGTTCCTTCTTAATTATAATGTCTACTCATTTGTGACTCTTTATAAGATTAAAAACGGCATTCCATCTAAATTTCCACACACTGCTGCATCTTGATATTAAGTTTCTTGTATCTAATCAGTGTCAAAATATTAATAACAAATTATGTTATTATTCAAAATAAAATCGGTTACTTCCATCAAAATATATATACAGTCAAACCTGTATTAAGAGGTCACCCTCAGGACAAAGAAAAAAGTGTCCTTATAAGACAGATGACTTCTTAAAAGATGCTTAATTCATATGAAAATCTCTGTGACAGGTCAAGAAAAATGTGAACTTTTAATACAGGTGACTGCTTAATAGAGATGACAACATGGGCAGGTGTGACTGTATAGTTTTAATATTTTCTTCTTTTTTTATGTATAACTCCCCTTTGTGGGTATATGCACTGTAATCAATTCAAAGTTGTATACGAATCGAAATAGTTATTTTAATCAAAATAATCTTTTTTTCATTGTCAAATCGTCGGTCGACTTGACTTTTACAAAGCAAAATATAGAAATAGTTTTTTTCTTTTTAAATGTTTATACCCATTTGATAGATATATGCACTGTAGGTAATTCAAAGTTGTATACGAATCGAAATATTATTTTAATTAATTTTTTTTTTCATTGTCATGTCATCGGTCGACTTCAATTCTACAGAACGCACCGGATTATAACATACTAGTAATTACATTGATACATCCAGTCAAGTTATAGCGTTAACAATTTCATGCTAGTAATTACATTGATACAATGGGTCAAGTTATAGCGTGTAATAGTTTCATGCTTGATTCCATTACACTTTACTCTAATATCAGAAATTTATTTTTGACGAATACGTTTAATGCTTAATGCATGTATTTCGTAATAACTGATGAGTTTGTCCATGCAGGAATCTAAACGATTTTGTAAAAAAAATGTGCTTCCCCCACCCCCTCCCCCCTCAAAAAAGGGAGGTAAAACTATTCAGGTACAGTCTCAATTACATCTTTTAGTTTTTAAACATACTCGGGTTCTTGTATTCATTTAAAAAAAATATATATATATAAAATATCAGACAATAAGTACTTCATTAAAAGAAAGGGACGTCGTGGTCGTGATCGTATGGTAGTTGGATTTATAACTACGTATGCACTCAGTGCCTATCACCACTAAAGTTGTGAGTTCGAGTCCCCTTTATGAGGAGGTGTACTCAATACAACATTATGTGATTAGGTGTGTCAGTGACTTGCGACAGGTCGGTGGTTTTCACCGGGTACTCTGGTTTCCTCCACCAATAAAACTGATCGCTATGATATAACAGAGATATTGTTGAAAATGGCATTAAACACCATAACCCCTTCAATAGATTAAGGGGTATGGGTATTCGTCCGGCCATTGTATATTACATGTTGTTTGATATTATCACATCAGAGTTTCCAGAATAATTGTTTCTATGAGGAAGAGGGAAATCAAAAGACCAATAAATGACCCCTTTGAGAGACGACTAGCGCTTTAGTTGATGACATACCTGGTAAGCATGTCATTTATTTGACATATTTATGTAGTATTCAGACAGTTAGATTAAACTCCAGAGCACCGTAACAACCTGATATTCGTTAACGCCGACATGGTGACGAGACTTAGAGGTGATGTTACTATTTAAAAATGAGAAATTTACAACAAGAAAAGTACGTTTGTCCCAATCTCAGAAACCTTTTGTCATTCATTGTCATATTCAAGATATAATCTAATAAAAACATAGATATCACATTTAGTGCACACAACGTGTTTCTGGAATAACCATCATCAGGTACGTTTCTGGAATAACCTTCATCGGGTACGTTTCTGGAATAACCTTCAACAGGTACGTTTCTGGTATAACCAATATCAGGTACGTTTCTGGTATAACCATCATCAGGTACGTTTCTGGAATAACCTTCATCAGGTACGTTTCTGGAATAACCTTCATCAGGTACGTTTCTGGAATAACCTTCATCAGGTACGTGTCTGGAATAACCTTCATCAGGTACGTGTCTGGAATAACCTTCATCAGGTACGTTTCTGGAATAACCTTCATCAGGTACGTGTCTGGAATAACCTTCATCAGGTACGTGTCTGGAATAACCTTCATCAGGTACGTTTCTAGAATAACCATCATCAGGTACGTTACTGGAATAACCATCATCAGGTACGTTTCTGGAATAACCTTCATCAGGTACGTTTCTAGAATAACCTTCATCAGGTACGTTTCTAGAATAACCTTCATCAGGTATGTTTCTGGAATAACCTTCATCAGGTACGTTTCTAGAATAACCTTCATCAGGTACGTTTCTAGAATAACCTTCATCAGGTATGTTTCTAGAATAACCATCATCAGGTACGTTTCTGGAATAACCATCATCAGGTACGTTTCTGGAATAGCCTTCATCAGGTACGTTTCTGGAATAACCTTCATCGGGTACGTTTCTGGAATAACCTTCATCAGGTACGTTTCTGGAATAACCTTCATCAGGTACGTTTCTGGAATAACCATCATCAGGTACGTTTCTGGAATAGCCTTCATCAGGTACGTTTCTGGAATAGCTTTCATCAGGTACGTTTCTGGAATAACCTTCATCAGGTACGTTTCTGGAATAACCATCATCAGGTACGTTTCTGGTATAACCATCATCAGGTACGTTTCTGGAATAACCTTCATCAGGTACGTTTCTGGAATAACCATCATCAGGTACGTTTCTGGTATAACCATCATCAGGTACGTTTCTGGAATAACCTTCATAAGGTACGTTTCTGGAATAACCATCATCAGGTACGTTTCTGGTATAACCATCATCAGGTACGTTTCTGGAATAACCTTCATCAGGTACGTTTCTAGAATAACCTTCATCAGGTACGTTTCTGGAATAACCTTCATCAGGTACGTTTCTGGAATAACCATCATCAGGTACGTGTCTGGAATAACCTTCATCAGGTACGTTTCTGGAATAACCATCATCAGGTACGTTTCTGGTATAACCATCATCAGGTACGTTTCTGGAATAACCTTCATCAGGTACGTTTCTGGAATAACCTTCATCAGGTACGTTTCTGGAATAACCATCATCAGGTACGTTTCTGGAGTAACCATCATCAGGTACGTTTCTGGAATAACCATCATCAGGTACGTTTCTGGAATAACCTTCATCAGGTACGTTTCTGGAATAACCATCATCAGGTACGTTTCTGGTATAACCATCATCAGGTACGTTTCTGGAATAACCTTCATCAGGTACGTTTCTGGAATAACCTTCATCAGGTACGTTTCTGGAATAACCATCATCAGGTACGTTTCTGGAGTAACCATCATCAGGTACGTTTCTGGAATAACCATCATCAGGTACGCTCAAAACCAAAAGATTGGAAAGCGAAATAAGTGTTTGGGAGCAATAAAACCAAAGAGCCTATACATGATAGCCAAAATCAAAGTTTGGATGCAAGTGGTCACTGAATCAACAATTGTTTTATAAGAATACAATATAATGTATAGCTACCTCAAACGATCGAGCATTAAGCATTTCCTATTGTCTTTTAAGAGTCATTGAAAGACATGAATAAAAAAAAAAGTATGAAATTATTTTTAGATTTATTCACAAATATTACACTGTTCTCTCTCTCGTACATAACACTAATAATCTATATTATATTATTTGTAATTCCCAGTGCCGGATTTACCATTGTGCTTATGTGTGCTTAAGCGCTGGGCCCCGTTGGCCAGGGGAGGGGGGCATCTTCCTGCCAATCTAAAAAAAATTTACGATGGATTTTTGCTTATTTGGTGCAATTCTAAATTTGATGGCGTTCTGTTTGGAAGCGATTCCAGATATAATGTATGCCTGACTGACTGTGTAGGCCTACCGGGTCTACCTCCTTCAGGGCCCAAGTAAGGAGCCTCATAACTTAACAAGCACAGGGCCTCATTTGTCCTAAATCCGGCACTGCTATAGAGAGGTCTGGAATACTGGTGTAAAGAAATCTAAAGCTGCACACGAAAGTAAGATACTAGTAACCAGTTGATTGGTTTGGTTTGTTTTATTGTGTTTAACGCCACTTTCAACAATATTTCAGTTATATCGTGGAGGTCAGTTTTATTGGTGGAGGAAACCGAAGGACCCAGAGAAAACCACCGACCTGTCGCAAGTCACTGCCTGCATAGGTAGTTGTAAATTTAGCTACCATACGATCATGGTCACGACAGCCCAGATAACCAGTCGAAGAAAAATTTGAAGATACCAAAGGGCTAATCAGAAGCAGTAAATCGAAGCCGACAATACAATGATCAAAGAAAAAGGACTAAATATGATCTACGAAACTCACAGAGACAATTAAAGATTAAGCAACTAAATACCGGGTATGAACCCAGGTGCGCCCGGAAGGGTAAACAGTTCCTGTTCCACTAGTGTCACCCGTCATGTTAATGCTAAGCGGAACAAGCATCATGTGGCCACGTAGTCCAGATCGTAGACTTTTGACAGTTGAAAGGACATATTATTTTACGTTGAATTAATCAAGTATACATCTGACAGATATATCTTTATCTGAAAACTACAATAAAGAAAGGGGCCTTTGTGGCCGAGTGATTCAGATGGTAGACCTTTGACAGTTGAAGGGACATATTATTTTACGTTGAATTAATCAAGTATACATCTGACAGATATATCTTTATCTGAAAACTACAATAAAGAAAGGGGCCTTTGTGGCCGAGTGATTCAGATGGTAGACCTTTGACAGTTGAAGGGACATATTATTTTACGTTGAATTAATCAAGTATACATCTGACAGATATATCTTTATCTGAAAACTACAATAAAGAAAGGGGCCTTTGTGGCCGAGTGATTCAGATGGTAGACCTTTGACAGTTGAAGGGACATATTATTTTACGTTGAATTAATCAAGTATACATCTGACAGATATATCTTTATCTGAAAACTACAATAAAGAAAGGGGCCTTTGTGGCCGAGTGATTCAGATGGTAGACCTTTGACAGTTGAAGGGACATATTATTTTACGTTGAATTAATCAAGTATACATCTGACAGATATATCTTTATCTGAAAACTACAATAAAGAAAGGGGCCTTTGTGGCCGAGTGATTCAGATGGTAGACCTTTGACAGTTGAAAGGACATATTATTTTACGTGGAATAGCCAAGTTTACATTTGACAGATATATCTTTATCTGAAAACTACTATAAGGAAAGGGGCCTTTGTGGCGAGTGGTCCAGATGGTAGACAAGTAGTATATGGGGACAGCTCAAGCCATATTTGAGGGGGTGCTGTGAGGGGGTGCTACCGGAAGTCACGTGACCGGTAGTGACGTCAGTCACGTGTCCTGTCCGGAAATATGTTCTGCGCATGCGCAACCGGAAGTTGCACCATATCTGCCCTAGTAGGGTCTTTTGGCCGGAAGTGACGTCAGTCACGTGACTGGAAGAGATGTCCTTGAGGTGTTCTCTACGACGTCCGCGTCCTATAACCATAGGAAACCCCACGTCCTATATTTAGCATGGTTACTGGAACTAGCCCCTGGTTATCTGCCCCCCCCTTTTATTTTCATATAATGTCTATATAGGTTGTGTAGTACTTTGCTAAGAGTACATTTGAAAATTTCCACCTACAAAAATGTTTTTTTTTAATATTTTTACATTTTTAATGTTTAAAATAAGACAACAATTAACAAAAATAAAATCGATAAATTCCATGGTCGATTTGTAATTACTTGCGGTTAGGTTTTTTTGGGTTTATTTTTGGTATTGTGAGGATCTATTAATTATACCAGATTTGAAATACTTGTATTGTGACATGTATATATTAATGAATTACTTATTTAACCCTTACATGCCAAAGATCCTATTTTTAGGCTTTTCAAACCACCCCCATCGAGTGCCAACGTCCTATTTATAAACTTAGTGTAAAACCCCATTCATCGATGACGTCACAGTAAACATGCCGTTCTCTGTCAAATTACTTAGTCATGACGTCATATCATTGGAATGTGAGACAAAACATACTAACCTGACGTTGGTGAATGAACGACAAAATAACGTGACGTCATGCACGAATTGTCCCTACCTTATTTCTACGTTTATTCCATTGGATGTCGATAAATTTGGGGCAGTTTGTTTTTTATTGCTTTTCAACTTTTTGTCAGCTGAACGTTTTTTTTTCAAATACGCGTTACTGGTTTGAAATTTAACAAAATATTTTTTTTCGAGTATCCACGAAGTACCAAAGTACGTCCCTCTAAGGAATATCCCGTCTTATTATAATACCGTGCATACAATTCACCGGTAAATTTATGCTGACATAGAGTTTAAACAAGTATTTAAAATTATAACAATAACAGACCATTTTAACAAAATGTAAACAAATAAAACAAACAACAAATTTACCTTTAGTGATCCTCCATTTTGAATTGGGAGCCCCAAGTACGTCCCCGGATGTAATTGTCACGTGACACACTATTTTGGTAGACCAAACAAATAGTTTTTGCGGAAAATGTGGCACAGTTCAATGTTAATAGAAAAAACTCCATAAAACGAAAATTTAAATAATTTTCATCCAATTTCGGCTAATCTTTTATAAAGTGTCAATTTATGATGCTATTACACTGATTTCCTCTATTTGTCAGGGGAAAAAAACGTAAGGAGTCACAACTTTTTGAAGTTATTAAAAACATTTGCTTGGCCTATTCCATATAAATAGAAATTTAGGTCGACGCATTGGAATGTCAACACTGTTGGGCAAACAAATTTTCTGAAGTTTTTCATTAATTTATGTATTTTTTTCTGACATTGATGGCTTTCTTAATTATGACTTAAGAAATTGAAGTGTTTTTATCGCAAATATAGTTTTTTATTTAATATTTACATGTTTGAATCTTATTTTCTGCAAACAGGTCTGGAAATCATTCGTTTCTATTTGGGGAACGCTCTCGATCTGAAAAGATGACGTCACGAACTTGCGCAAGCGTAGTAAACGTAAACAAAGATGGCGAACGAACTTGCGACACGGACATACATGAGGCCCCCTACCATACCGTAAATCTTTCATTCGCCAAAGATGACTACCTGTGATCGAAGGTCACTTGACCCCTTTTTCAGCTTTTTGTCAGCTGAACGGTTTTTTCAAATACGCGTTACTGGTTTGAAATTTAACAAAAGATTTTTTTCGAGTACCGTAAATATTTCATTCGCCAAAGATGGCTACCTGTGACCGAAGGTCACTTGACCCCAACGTCGCCCGAGGCATTTCCCCATAATGCATCACTATACGTCATAGTAAATTATCCCGATAGGTGGCGTTACTATCTCGTAACTTGGTAACTTCATAACCAAGGTCTTTCATAACTTATTTCGTAACATCTACGTACCTTTTTCGTAACTTCGTACCTTTTTCGTACATTTTCCGTAACTTCGTACCTTTTTCGTAACTTCGTACTTTTTTTGTAACTTAGTACCTTTTTCGTAACTTTGTACCTTTTTTGTAACTTCGTACCTTTTTCGTAACTTTTAGCCCTTTCATTTATCTATCGATCTATAGTACTTTCAAACCTCTCAGTGACGTCATAAGCAAGCTGGGTGACGTCAATCGATCTTCCTCATTGATAGTATTAGAATTAAATGTTAAGAATAGACCCTCACCCAGACATAAACTGTTGGCTTTCGTCTACTTTGTTTATGTTATAATTAGACAACAGTTTAAAATGCTTGCTTTCGTCTACTTCGTTCATGTTATAATTAGACAACAGTTTAAATGCATGCTTTCGTCTACTTTGTTTATGTTATAATTAGATAACAATTAAAATGCATGCTTTCGTCTACTTTGTTTATGTTATAATTAGACAACAGTTTAAAATGTTTGCTTTTGTCTACTTTGTTTATGTTATAATTAGACAACAGTTTAAAATGTTTGCTTTTGTCTACTTTGCTTATGTTATAATTAGACAACAGCTTAAAATGCTGCCTTTCGTCTATTTTGTTCATGCTATAATTAGACAACAGTTTAAGATGCACGCTTTCGTCTACTTTGTTTATGTTATAATTAGACTACAGTTTTAACATGCTTGCTTTCGTCTACTTTGTTCATGTTATAATTAGACAACAGTTTAAAATGCATGTTTTCGTCTACTTTATTTATGTTATAATTAGACAACAGTTTAACATGCTTGCTTTCGTCTACTTTGTTTATGTTATAATTAGACAACAGTTTAAAATGCATGTTTTCGTCTACTTTATTTATGTTATAATTAGACAACAGTTTAAAATGCTTGCTGTCGTCTACTTCGTTTATGGTATGAATAGACAACAGTTTAAATGCATGCTTTCGTCTACTTTCTTTATGTTATCATTAGACTATAGCTGTCGACACAGAAGCTAAATTATGACGGGATACAAGGTAAAAGAAATACTTGGATCCATAACTTCTGATATAATCGTACACATGCTGTTTTATTCGGTAATTTCTCATGAATTCGGTAATTTTGTTATTAACCTTATTTACTGGAAGGGTAGGCACCAGATTACATACATGGTGTGCCGTAGAGCTCTGTTCTCGGACCATGTCTGTTTCTCTTTTATATTAATGACATTCCTGACCGCATGACATCAACTGTCCGTTTATTTGCAAATAATATGATGGCCTACCTGACAATACAATCTAACAGAGATTGTACCACACTTCAAAATGATCTTATTAAAATCAAGATATGGGAACAAAAATGGAAAATTGTCTTCCACCCTGACAAATGTAACGTGCTATCCATCACACGAAATAAAACACCAGTAAAATATGCATACATTCAATATGGACACCAACTTGAATATGTCGATAAAGACACGTACCTGGGTGTCACAATACAGTGAGACCTTAAATGAGATAGTCATATAAACAATATTAAAACAAAGGCAGGCAAAAGACTTATGTTCCTCGCTAGAAATACTAGCATCAGTTCCATCACAAGCAGAGAACAGTCATATAAATCACTAGTTCGACCATCACATGCATATGCCTGTTCTGTATGGGGCCCATATACCAATGAAAACCCAACCCAACTAGAACAGGTAACGTCTTTGTCATACATTCAATTAGAGGGTCAATGATATTGTAAAAGAAATTCGAACTCCTTATGAATACCGCTTGCATAGTCATAATTTTACATTTTGCTAATACTCGTGCAATGTAAATATAAACATGCAAAGGTAATTAACAGTAATGAACTCAACAAATGAGTTCATGCTGACTGAAAGGTCCGTCCTCAATGTGAGTCAGAATTCCTACAGTTTACAAAATGGAAAATCCGTATCTCTCCGGTAAGTGCTCACCATAATCAGAATGCTCATACATATCCAACCTGTAAATAGTTTCCCAAGCGAGTCACATGTTAGTGGGGGCATTTGAACTAGTACACGTTGTTTGTTTTTTTAAAGGACACAGATTAAGTACATGATCTGTATCAATAAGGGTAATAACAAAATTACCGAACTCCGAACAATCTTACAAAGGGAAAGTCAAAACTCATAATTATATAAACAGACAAAATCAGTCAACAACCGGAAAACTGTGAAAACCGTGATGACCCTGACTTGGTACAGGCATTTCTAAAGAAATGGTGGGTTGAATCAGATTTTAAAGTGTTGTTCTATTACTATATATATTTAATTGATAGTTAAATTCTCTGCTGGCAGGGAACAAATGTAAGGTATCGATTCATGGCGGGTACCAATTTAATCAAAGTAAAGCAGCAAGTTATCATTGCATGATGATGATTCTTGTCTTGTTGTCGAGGGGTATTCAAGTTCACGTAAGCTGCAAAACACAAGATTAAGTGATTTTTGCAGGTCTCCTTAATATACCTAAATGAAAAATCCGATTTGTTACTTCAGCAGATGAAAACTTGTACATCTCTATAATCACATATTACATATGATTTAAGTCAACCATTACTACCTTAATATAAGCTAAAATAAATGTAGAGATTAAAATGGACTTATGGCACAATATGTATTTTATAATAATTGATCGACAGTTGATATACTTTGACAATTTAAATGACTTTTAGGATATTCAATTGTAAAAGGTTCCGAATGATGAAATCAAATTGTTTTGCTCAATTAATTGACGCAAACGAGTAGGAGGAATATAGATGCAATGTTGAAGGATAATTCTCTAAAAAACTGACTAAATTAGGTCAAGTCGACTGGAATACCTCTCTCTATAACACGAATATATCAAAACAAATCTTCATCTTTATAGTTTTATGTGTTATCCTGTTATGTGTCTTTACGTTCTTAGTTCAGTGTTGTGATGTCCGCTATGACGTTCTTAGTTCAGTGTTGTGATGTCCGCTATGACGTTCTTAGTTCAGTATTGTGATGTCCGCTATGACGTTCTTAGTTTAGTGTTGTGATGTCTGCTATGACGTTCTTAGTTCAGTGTTGTGATGTCCGCTATGACGTTCTTAGTTCAGTGTTGTGATGTCCGCTATGACGTTCTTAGTTCAGTGTTGTGATGTCCGCTATGACGTTCTTAGTTCAATGTTGTGATGTCCGCTATGACGTTCTTAGTTCAGTGTTGTGATGTCTGCTATGACGTTCTTAGTTCAGTGTTGTGATGTCCGCTATGACGTTCTTAGTTCAGTGTTGTGATGTCCGCTATGACGTTCTTAGTTCAGTGTTGTGATGTCCGCTATGACGTTCTTAGTTCAGTGTTGTGATGTCCGCTATGACGTTCTTAGTTCAGTGTTGTGATGTCCGCTATGACGTTCTTAGTTCAGTGTTGTGATGTCCGCTATGACGTTCTTAGTTCAGTGTTGTGATGTCCGCTATGACGTTCTTAGTTCAGTGTTGTGATGTCCGCTATGACGTTCTTAGTTCAGTGTTGTGATGTCCGCTATGACGTTCTTAGTTCAGTGTTGTGATGTCCGCTATGACGTTCTTAGTTCAGTGTTGTGATGTCCGCTATGGCGTTCTTAGTTCAGTGTTGTGATATCCGCTATGACGTTCTTAGTTCAGTGTTGTGATGTCCGCTATGACGTTCTTAGTTCAGTGTTGTGATGTCCGCTATGACGTTCTTAGTTCAGTGTTGTGATGTCCGCTATGACGTTCTTAGTTCAGTGTTGTGATGTCCGCTATGACGTTCTTAGTTCAGTGTTGTGATGTCCGCTATGATTTCCGCATAGAAACAATGTTCGGTTCGTCTTTATCCCCATTTGTTGGTAGAAGTGTGTTCGGTTCGTCTTTATCCCCAGTTGTTGGTAGAAGTGTGTTCGGTTCGTCTTTATTCCCAGTTGTTGGTAGAAGTGTGTTCGGTTCGTCTTTATCCCCAGTTGTTGGTAGAAGTGTGTTCGGTTCGTCTTTATACCCAGTTGTTGGTAGAAGTGTGTTCGGTTCGTCTTTACCCCAGTTGTTGGTAGAAGTGTGTTGGGTTCGTCTTTATCCCCAGTTGTTGGTAGAAGTGTGTTCGGTTCGTCTTTATCCCCAGTTGTTGGTAGAAGTGTGTTCGGTTCGTCTTTATCCCCAGTTGTTGGTAGAAGTGTGTTCGGTTCGTCTTTATCCCCAGTTGTTGGTAGAAGTGTGTTCGGTTCGTCTTTATCCCCAGTTGTTGGTAGAAGTGTGTTCGGTTCGTCTTTATCCCCAGTTGTTGGTAGAAGTGTGTTCGGTTCGTCTTTATCCCTAGTTTTTGGTAGAAGTGTGTTCGGTTCGTCTTTATCCCCAGTTGTTGGTAGAAGTGTGTTCGGTTCGTCTTTATCCCCAGTTGTTGGTAGAAGTGTGTTGGGTTCGTCTTTATCCCCAGTTGTTGGTAGAAGTGTGTTCGGTTCGTCTTTATCCCCAGTTGTTGGTAGAAGTGTGTTGGGTTCGTCTTTATCCCCAGTTGTTGGTAGAAGTGTGTTCGGTTCGTCTTTATCCCCAGTTGTTGGTAGAAGTGTGTTCGGTTCGTCTTTATCCCCAGTTGTTGGTAGAAGTGTGTTCGGTTCGTCTTTATCCCCAGTTGTTGGTAGAAGTGTGTTGGGTTCGTCTTTATCCCCAGTTGTTGGTAGAAGTGTGTTGGGTTCGTCTTTATCCCCAGTTGTTGGTAGAAGTGTGTTCGGTTCGTCTTTATCCCCAGTTGTTGGTAGAAGTGTGTTCGGTTCGTCTTTATCCCCAGTTGTTGGTAGAAGTGTGCTCGGTTCGTCTTTATCCCCAGTTGTTGGTAGAAGTGTGTTCGGTTCGTCTTTATCCCCAGTTGTTGGTAGAAGTGTGTTCGGTTCGTCTTTATCCCCAGTTGTTGGTAGAAGTGTGTTGGGTTCGTCTTTATCCCCAGTTGTTGGTAGAAGTGTGTTCGGTTCGTCTTTATCCCCAGTTGTTGGTAGAAGTGTGTTCGGTTCGTCTTTATCCCCAGTTGTTGGTAGAAGTGTGTTCGGTTCGTCTTTATCCCCAGTTGTTGGTAGAAGTGTGTTCGGTTCGTCTTTATCCCCAGTTGTTGGTAGAAGTGTGTTCGGTTCGTCTTTATCCCCAGTTGTTGGTAGAAGTGTGTTCGGTTCGTCTTTATCCCCAGTTGTTGGTAGAAGTGTGTTCGGTTCGTCTTTATCCCCAGTTGTTGGTAGAAGTGTGTTCGGTTCGTCTTTATCTCCATTGTTGGTAGAAGTGTGTTCGGTTCGTCTTTATCCCCAGTTGTTGGTTGAAGTGTGTTCGGTTCGTCTTTATCCCCAGTTGTTGGTTGAAGTGTGTTCGGTTCGTCTTTATCCCCAGTTGTTGGTAGAAGTGATGGTGTCTTATTTATGTTATTTGTATTTGCTTCCTTATAGTGGTATCCAACATGTCTTGACTATAATTAATAAAGTGTCGGGTGTTTTATATGAGGCAGGAAATACACACCCTTCGTGAGCACATGAGTTCACCCCCGGTTTATGGCGGGGTCCGTGTTGCTCAACGTTTTAGTTTTTTGTGTTGTTTGTCTTCGTCCTGTCTCTTGTGTACCCAATGTTGCCAGTGTCTCTGAATTGTCTTCGTCCTGTCTCTTGTGTACCCAATGTTGCCAGTGTCTCTGAATTGTCTTCGTCCTATCTCTTGTGTACCCAATGTTGCCAGTGTCTCTGAATTGTCTTCGTTCTGTCTCTTGTGTACCCAATGTTGACATTGTCTCTGAATTGTCTTCGTCCTGTCTCTTGTTTACCCAATGTTGCCAGTGTCTCTGAATTGTCTTCGTTCTGTCTCTTGTGTACCCAATGTTGACATTGTCTCTGAATTGTCTTCGTCCTGTCTCTTGTGTACCCAATGTTGCCAGTGTCTCTGAATTGTCTTCGTCCTGTCTCTTGTGTACCCAATGTTGCCAGTGTCTCTGAATTGTCTTCGTCCTATCTCTTGTGTACCCAATGTTGCCAGTGTCTCTGAATTGTCTTCGTTCTGTCTCTTGTGTACCCAATGTTGACATTGTCTCTGAATTGTCTTCGTCCTGTCTCTTGTTTACCCAATGTTGCCAGTGTCTCTGAATTGTCTTCGTCCTGTCTCTTGTGGACCCAATGTTGACAGTGTCTCTGAATTGTCTTCGTCCTATCTCTTGTGTACCCAATGTTGCCAGTGTCTCTGAATTGTCTTCGTCCTGTCTCTTGTGTACCCAATGTTGCCAGTGTCTCTGAATTGTCTTCGTCCTATCTCTTGTGTACCCAATGTTGCCAGTGTCTCTGAATTGTCTTCGTTCTGTCTCTTGTGTACCCAATGTTGACATTGTCTCTGAATTGTCTTCGTCCTGTCTCTTGTTTACCCAATGTTGCCAGTGTCTCTGAATTGTCTTCGTTCTGTCTCTTTTGTACCCAATGTTGACATTGTCTCTGAATTGTCTTCGTCCTGTCTCTTGTGTACCCAATGTTGCCAGTGTCTCTGAATTGTCTTCGTCCTGTCTCTTGTCGACCCAATGTTGCCAGTGTCTCTGAATTGTCTTCGTCCTATCTCTTGTGTACCCAATGTTGCCAGTGTCTCTGAATTGTCTTCGTTCTGTCTCTTGTGTACCCAATGTTGACATTGTCTCTGAATTGTCTTCGTCCTGTCTCTTGTTTACCCAATGTTGCCAGTGTCTCTGAATTGTCTTCGTCCTGTCTCTTGTGTAACCAATGTTGACAGTGTCTCTGAATTGTCTTCGTTCTGTCTCTTGTGTACCCAATGTTGACATTGTCTCTGAATTGTCTTCGTCCTCTCTCTTGTTTACCCAATGTTGCCAGTGTCTCTGAATTGTCTTCGTCCTGTCTCTTGTGTACCCAATTTTGCCAGTGTCTCTGAATTGTCTTCGTTCTGTCTCTTGTGTACCCAATGTTGACATTGTCTCTGAATTGTCTTCGTCCTGTCTCTTGTTTACCCAATGTTGCCAGTGTCTCTGAATTGTCTTCGTCCTGTCTCTTGTGTACCCAATGTTGACATTGTCTCTGAATTGTCTTCGTTCTGTCTCTTGTGTACCCAATGTTGACATTGTCTCTGAATTGTCTTCCTCCTGTCTCTTGTGTACCCAATGTTGCCAGTGTCTCTGAATTGTCTTCGTCCTGTCTCTTGTGTACCCAATGTTGACATTGTCTCTGAATTGTCTTCGTTCTGTCTCTTGTGTACCCAATGTTGACATTGTCTCTGAATTGTCTTCGTCCTGTCTCTTGTGTACCCAATGTTGACATTGTCTCTGAATTGTCTTCGTCCTGTCTCTTGTGTACCCAATGTTGACATTGTCTCTGAATGTCTTCGTCCTGTCTCTTGTGTACCCAATGTTGACATTGTCTCTGAATTGTCTTCGTCCTGTCTCTTGTGTACCCAATGTTGACATTGTCTCTGAATTGTCTTCGTCCTGTCTCTTGTGTACTCAATGTTGACATTGTCTCTGAATTGTCTTCGTCCTGTCTCTTGTGTACCCAATGTTGACATTGTCTCTGAATTGTCTTCGTCCTGTCTCTTGTGTACCCAATGTTGACATTGTCTCTGAATTGTCTTCGTCCTGTCTCTTGTGTACCCAATGTTGACATTGTCTCTGAATTGTCTTCGTCCTGTCTCTTGTGTACCCAATGTTGACATTGTCTCTGAATTGTCTTCGTCCTGTCTCTTGTGTACCCAATGTTGACATTGTCTCTGAATTGTCTTCGTCCTGTCTCTTGTGTACCCAATGTTGACATTGTCTCTGAATTGTCTTCGTCCTGTCTCTTGTGTACCCAATGTTGACATTGTCTCTGAATTGTCTTCGTCCTGTCTCTTGTGTACCCAATGTTGACATTGTCTCTGAATTGTCTTCGTCCTGTCTCTTGTGTACCCAATGTTGCCAGTGTCTCTGAATTGTCTTCGTTCTGTCTCTTGTGTACCCAATGTTGCCAGTGTCTCTGAATTGTCTTCGTCCTGTCTCTTGTGTACCCAATGTTGCCAGTGTCTCTGAATTGTCTTCGTCCTGTCTCTTGTGTACCCAATGTTGCCAGTGTCTCTGAATTGTCTTCGTCCTGTCTCTTGTGTACCCAATGTTGACATTGTCTCTGAATTGTCTTCGTTCTGTCTCTTGTTTACCCAATGTTGACATTGTCTCTGAATTTTCTTCGTCCTGTCTCTTGTGTACCCAATGTTGACATTGTCTCTGAATTTTCTTCGTCCTGTCTCTTGTGTACCCAATGTTGACATTGTCTCTGAATTGTCTTCGTCCTGTCTCTTGTGTACCCAATGTTGACATTGTCTCTGAATTGTCTTCGTCCTGTCTCTTGTTTACCCAATGTTGACATTGTCTCTGAATTGTCTTCGTCCTGTCTCTTGTTTACCCAATGTTGACATTGTCTCTGAATTGTCTTCGTCCTGTCTCTTGTGTACCCAATGTTGACATTGTCTCTGAATTGTCTTCGTCCTGTCTCTTGTGTACCCAATGTTGACATTGTCTCTGAATTGTCTTCGTTCTGTCTCTTGTGTACCCAATGTTGACATTGTCTCTGAATTGTCCATTCTTTATTGCCCCTTGGTTTTCTCTCATTTTTATCTCTAAATTATGTGGTATTTGTAAAAAGTATTAAGGATATCTAATATATGGGTAATGTTAAATTACTTTGCCTACGCTAAAATGTGTGAAAGGCTAAGAAGAAATGATTGTCGCTAGTGAAATATATAAATTGAGTAAGAAATAGATGTCCGAACTAATCACTGTAGCCAGTGGAAGACGTAAGACGGTTCTAGACATATCACACTAGAATGCAGGCATACTCATTATAGACAATGTAAGACGTAAAACGGTTCTAGACATATCACACTAGAATGCAGGCATATTCATTGTAGACAGTGTAAGACGTAAAACGGTTCTAGACATCACACTAGAATGCAGGCATATTCATTGTAGACAGTGTAAGACGTAAAACGGTTCTAGACATATCACACTAGAATGCAGGCATACTCATTGTAGACAGTGTAAGACGTAAAACGGTTCTAGACATCACACTAGAATGCAGGCATATTCATTGTAGACAGTGTAAGACGTAAAACGGTTCTAGACATATCACACTAGAATGCAGGCATACTCATTGTAGACAGTGTAAGACGTAAAACGGTTCTAGACATATCACACTAGAATGCAGGCATACTCATTGTAGAGAGTGTAAGACGTAAAATGGTTCTAGACATATCACACTAGAATGCAGGCATACTCATTGTAGACAGTGTAAGACGTAAAACAGTTCTAGACATATCACACTAGAATGTAGGCATATTCATTGTAGCCAGTGTAAGACGTAAAACGTTCTAGACATATCACACTAGAATGCAGGCATACTCATTGTAACCAGTGTAAGACGTAAAACGGTTCTAGATATATCATACTAGAATGTAGGCATACTCATTGCAGCCAGTGGAAGACGTAGAACGGGTCTAGGCATATCATACTAGAATGCAGACATACTCATTGTAGCCAGTGGAAGACGTAACACGGTTCTAGACATATCACACTAGAATGTAAGCATACTCAAAACCCTGTGTTGATCTATTAGTGAACTGCTTTGGTATTGGAAAACCCTGGGTTGATATATTATAGTGTAAACGTACCCAACACAATCCTAACATTTATTTAATTCTTTGGTTGAAATTTTAGAATGTGTTTACGACAAGTGGACCTATCCGTGGTCATTGGGCAACATTGTATTAATGTGGTTGCTTTGAGAAGCTATAACATGCTGTAGTATTGATAGTAAAATACATTCTGGGCCGAAAATGAAAATTTAGGAAAATAATAAAACTTGTAAAAAATAGATTGTGACGAAAATGATTTTTTTTAAAGTACGGGAAAATGATACCCGGAAAATGACGTCACGTATGCGGAAAACAAGTTACGTTGCATTTCAAACGTTGCGGTTTGAAAAAAGTACGGTAAAATGAAATTTCTTATGACGTCATGTACGCGGAAAACAAGTAACGTTGCAAGTTATATTCGTTTTACAGAGTTTTAATATGCTTATATAGATTTCACTGTTCTGAGAGTAAATACCACAATACCATAGTCATGGCGTATGAAGTTAGGATTTTAATCATTCTTTTATATTTCCAGAATTAGCAAAACAGAATTAATCTTGGAAAATCAGCAAACATGGAGAGAAGAACATTTGATTTGAAAGAATCATTAGAAACAATGAAAAAAAGATATCGAACATATGGAAGGAAAGAAAGTTGAATAGTGATAAGATTTGGAAAGTATGGAAGAAAAATCAGTTGAATAGTGAAATGATATGGAAAATATGGAAGAAAAGTAAGTTGAAAAGTGAAATGATATGAAAAATATGGAAGAAAGCCAAGTTGAATAGTGTAAAGATATGGAAAATATGGAAGAAGCAAAGTTGAATAGTGAAAAGATATGGAAAATACAGAAGAAACCAAAGTTGAATTGTGAAATGATATGGAAAATATGGAAGAAAGGCAAGTTGAAATGTGAAATGATATGGAAAATATGGAAGAAAGGCAAGTCGAATAGTGAAAAGATTTGGAAAATACAGAAGAAAATTGTGAAAAGATATGAAAAATATGGAAAATATGGAAGAAATGTTTTTTTGTTTTTTTTTTACAAAACAACTAATACTGCCTGTAATTTATTTAAGTTTACATTATGCCCTACAGTAAGGGGGAATAACTCTGTATCTGAAGGGGTAAATCTGTAATAGGTGACATAACTCTTTATGTGGAGGAATAAAATACAACTCTGTATGTGCAAGGATAATACTACAGAAGGGGTACATAACCATGTGTGTAGAGGTTTAACACTACAGTAGGGGACATAACTCTTTATGTGGAGGAATAAGTTACAGCTCTGTATGTGTAGAAAGAGAAATACTATATAATACGTATCAAGAAATGGCTATTTGGAAATCGATTGTTACACTTATATACAGAGAGTTACTTGCCCTTGGCAGGAATATAGATATATGTAAACTTATATACAGATATTTGCTTGCCTTTGGCAGGTAAAATATACTAAAACCCTGTTCAGGAAGTAAGTTTTCTTACTGCTCTAAAAATAGAACACTGTATTAGGCTGTTATGTAAAATAAATTTGATTGTGGAAATCTGAAACTCATCAAGATAGGAAAATGACTAGCAAAAATTGAATAAAATCTATAATTCTCATAAAAATGTAGATAGATAGGTCGGTAGGTATATGTCTTTGTAAATAAAAGATTAGGTTGATGGTGTTTAATGCCACATTCAACAATATTACAGTTATATCATGGCAGTTTGTACATAAAGGAGATATCATAACTGTTAATGCTTGTTTCTGATAACTGGAAAACATTGCCCAATACTCTGTTCAAATAGCTGGATAACACAATAAGAATATTAAAACTTAATTATGTTGGGAATATCATTGAGTGAGTTGTGTAAGTGAGTGAGTAAGAAACGAAGAAAAGTAAGTTGAATAGTGAAAAGATTTGGAAAATACAGAAAAAAAATAAGTTGAATGGTGAAAAGATCGGGAAAATATGGAAGAAAGGTAAGTTGAATAGTGAAAAGATATGAAAAATATGGAAGAAACCCAAGTTGAATTGTGAAATGATATGAAAAATAAGGAACAAACCCAAGTTGAATAGTGATAAGATATGGAAAATACAGAAGAAAATTGTGAAAAGATATGGAAAATATGGAAAAAAGGCAAGTTGAAGAGTGAAATGATATGGAAAATATGGAAGATTTCTGTGTTAGTCATAATTACACCCAAAGAGACCTCCTCCTCCTCCTCCTCCTCCTCCCTCCCTCCCTCCCTCCCACCATCCTCCTCCTCCTCCTCCTCCCTCTATACATTGTTTTTCAGAATTGAGAAGAAGCATCCTGGAATAGTTTTTTGTTAGAGACTGCAAGTAGGGATCATATTTACCATTTCATTCATTTGGCTCTTAGAAATACCACAGTGAGAACGCGGACACCCTTGAAGTACTACACAACATATCCGAAAACACCGTAGGTGAAAAACATTATTGAAATAAATAATGTATTATGAAAATAAAATGGCGGGAAGATAATCAGTGAAAGGGCTAGAAAATGATAATAGGACGCGGACCTCCTAGAGAGGTGGTGGTGGTGGCAAACTTTTGTAAGAAATGTAATTACTGAAATAAATAATGTAACTATGAAAATAAAATGGTGGTAAAGGGGCAGTTTCCTATGATCATAGGACGCATATTATTTAATATGGGGGCGAAGCTCCCATAGCCGGAAGATCACTAGGCCAACAGGGGTTAGGGTCCATTACGAATTTAGGCGAGCTCCAATGGCTCGATAGTTCGTACTAAAACAAGTGTCTGGGTGAGGGTCTATTCTTAACAGTTAATTCTATACTATCAATGAGGAAGATCGACTGACGTCACCCAGCTTGCTTATGACGTCACTGAGAGGTTTGAAAGTACCATAGATCGATAGATAAATGAAAGGGCTAGAAGTTGCGAAAAAGGTACGAAGTTACAAAAAGGTACAAAGTTACGGAAAAGGTACTAAGTTACAAAAAAAGGTACGAAGTTACGAAAAAGGTACGAACAAGGTACGAAGTTACGGAAAAGGTACGAAATTACGAAAAAGGTACGTAGTTACGAAAAAGGTACAAATTTCAAAAAAGCTACGAAGTTACGAACAAGGTACGAAGATGTTACGTAATAAGTTACGAAAGACCTTGGTTATGAAGTTACCAAGTTACGAGATAGTAACGCCACCTATCGGGATAATTTATTATGACGTATAGTGATGCATTATGGGGAAATGCCTCGGGCGACGTTGGGGTCAAGTGAACTTCGGTCACAGGTAGCCATCTTTGGCGAATGAAATATTTACGGTACTCGAAAAAAATTATTTTGTTAAATTTCAAACCAGTAACGCGTATTTGAAGAAAAAAAACCGTTCAGCTGACAAAAAGTTGAAAAACAATAAAAAAAAAAACCAAACTGCCCCAAATTTATCGACATCCAATGGAATAAACGTAGAAATAAGATAGGGACAATTCGTGCATGACGTCAAGTTATTTTGTCGTTCATTCACCAACGTCAGGTTAGTATGTTTTGTCTCACATTCCAATGATATGACGTCATGACAAAGTAATTTGGCAAAGAACGTCTCGTGCAACGTTGTGACGTCATGTTTACTGTGACGTCATCGATGAATGCGGTTTTACACGAAGCTTATAAATAGGAGGTTGGCATTCGAGGGGGGTGGTTTGAAAAGCCTAAAAATAGGCTCTTTGGAAAAATAAGACTTTCTGAACATGTAAGGGTTAAATAAGTAATTCATGTCACAATACAAGTATTTCAAATCTGGTATAATTAATAGATCCTCACAATATCAAAAATAAACAAAAAAATACCCTAACCACAATCCTGAAATAATTTTTTCCAGAGACTGGAAGTAGGGATCAAATGTACCATTTCATTCATTTGACTCTTAAAAATACCATCCTTGGAGTACTACACAACCTAGACACTATATGAAAATAAAAGGGACAGATAACCAAGGCTAGTTCCAGTCACCATGCTAAATATAGGACGTGGGGTTTACTATGGTTATAGGACGCGGACGTCGTAGAGAACACACCAATCAACATTGTTTACTACTACTACGGGTGTTGCACAACTTCCGGTTGCACACACCCAAGGGAACTCCGAAGGGTCAAATGACCTTCGGTCACATTCGGTAGCCATGTTACTACTACTAAGAAAAAACCGCGGGGAAAACCGAGCATGCGCAGAGCCTACTTCCGGACAGGGCCTCTTCCGGTCACGTGACTGAAGTCACTTCCGGTCAAAAGGCCCACACTAGGGGGATATTGCGCAACTTACGGTTGGGCATGCGCAGAACATACTTCCGGACAGTGTCTCTTCCGGTCACGTGACTGACGTCACTTCCGCTCAACAGGCCACATTAGGGCGGATAACATACTTCCGTTTTCGGTGATTGACGTCACGTCCGGTCCGGTCACGTGACTTCCGGTAGCACCACCGCACAGCCCCACCGCAAATATGGCTTGAGCTGTACCTATATACTACTTAGACATTTGATAGTTGAAGGGACATATTATTTCATTTGGAATTAACCAAGTATACATCTGACAGACATATCATAAGCTGAAAACTACTATGAAGAAAAAGGGACCTTTGTGACCTAGTGGTCCAGATCGTAGACTTTTGATCACGTGACGTAACATACTACTGACGTTGCATTGAGCGGCGATCCATGTTTTCCAGAAGTTTTCCCAGGCCTGAGATTTCACCAGTAGTTACGAGGTAGTTGAAGAAATTGCTGATGTTGGTGATACATACAAATAACTGTATACACCACTATGAACAGACTAAACATATACTTTGGTGGGGTATCCATGGAAACAACATATATATTCGAAATATTGGGGTTCGACAGCATCTACTTGTACTCGAAAAGCCACCAATCAGAATACGGTATCAAATACATGTATATCCGGCGTTCTGATTGTGTGAATGCTTAAATATGACTGCATTTACTTGTACTCGAAAAGCCACCAATCAGAATACGGTATCAAATACATGTACAGAGACGTGCCAAAACTATTCGGTCACTGTAATTATTTACTATATATTTCATATAAAACCACAATTTTTGAAAACATTATTCCAAAGTCAATTCTTGTTCGATTTTGATGATTTTTTTACCAACAGAAGCGAGAATGTACGTAGTTTTCTGTGATTATTTTTAAATATTTTTTGGGAGCACAGATTTTAAATGTTCATGATTTAAACACAAACTTAAATTATTTGTCTTCAAATATACTATCATTGTATTGTATTTTTGACGTTCAAAATTTAGTTATGTGTTTAAATCGTGAACTCATAAAAATCATAGATTATACATTTATGCTAAAATTATAGTGTAAAACTACATTTAATTCTGTTTTTGTTGGTAAAAAAAATCATCAAAATCGAATAAGAGTCGACTTTGGAATAATGTTTTTAAAAAATGTGGTTTTACATGAAATATATAGTAAAAAATCACAGTGACCGAATATTTTTGGCACGTCTCTGTATATCCGGCGTTCTGATTGTGTGAATGCTTAAATATAACTGTATCTACTTGTACTCGAAAAGCCACCAATCAGAATACGGTATCAAATACATATATATCCGGCTTTCTGGTTGGGCGAAGGCTTAAATATCTAAGCACATTCTAAATAATGATCCCATTCATTATTGCTGATCAAATCAGTAAGTGTTGCCTTGGTCAGCTGACAACTTCCGGTTATCTCTTGGTAATTAAATCCAGTACATGTAAAATGTTGCAGACAGATGAGAGCACATTTCAGACTATTTCTTACAGTTGTGGTATTTAAAAGTCCAACGTTTACATGACGACTCTGGTATCGTGTAAAATATGCTTCGTCTTCTAGAATAAAATGAAAAACAAACAATAGCACACTGTTGGAGCAGTTACAAAATCTAATCGAATAATTGTAAAAATCAGGGAAAATGGATACCACACATATATACATGACGCTCACTTTCCTGGATTGGTAATGGAAGTCCACAACGGAGTGGCTCACTTTCTCGGATTACTACTGGAACACCAATGAAAAGTGGCAGAGCTAAAGCAGGTATATGGACCCAAACATCTCTTTTAAACGCAATAACTATAGAGTGGTAAGGATTATGGTGTTTAACGCCACTTTCAACAATAATTCAGCTATATCGTGGAGTTCAGTTTTATTGGTGGAGGAAACCGGAGGACCCGGAGAAAACCACCGACCTGTCGCAAGTCACTGACAAACTTTTTCACATATTGTTGTATCGAGTATGCCTCGCAATGAGCCGGATTCGAACTCACATCGTTAGTGGTGATAGACACTAATATGTAGCTAGCAATCCAACTGCCATACGATCAGGACCACGACGGCCCCAAAGAACTATTGAGAAATGAATAAAGACAACCTAAGGTATTAAACAAAAATAATCGGTCAAGAATAGCAAAAGGTCTTTCTTAATTACACAATAATTACAATGTACTTGAATAAGGACTGAACCAATAAGTGATTGGTGCTTAACGCCAAGTGATCAATTATTATCTATATAATGGCGAGAATAAATTACTGTTGATGAGATGATGATAATATCTGCTTTGCACTATAACATGACGCTAACTTGCACTTTATAGTGTTATCTCACCGACAAAAATAGTCCAGATGTAGACATTTAAATGCAATATGACACAATAAACTGACTGCGGGCAAACCAACATTTGTACTTAATCCTTAATATTGCGTGCTTATCTGTAAAGCAAATACAAATTTTATGGTATTTGGATTGTCACTAAGTGGAATCGAACACACAATCTACTGAACTCGGGTATTTATTGTTAGGATAGATATCTATTAAAAGAAAACATTTCAAGATAATAAGAATGATGAAAATTCTTACCGCTGTCTTTGCTGCCACAACTGGCATTGATTGTCGGTGGATTGGTAGTAGTGTAGTCCCCAGATATAGATATGTCTGTTGTCATGACAGCATCATTTGTCCCGAATGTAGATATGTCTGTTGTCTTGGAAGCATCAATTGTAACAGTAATATCACTATTACTACTAGAATCTAGAATTTATTCAATATATTATTAATAATAAAAAGGTGTAAATAAATGCTAGAGAAAACAAAAGGAGCAATATAGACACAGGCAAAATTCGTCACGACACACAGGCAACATTCGTCACAACACACAGGCAACATTCGTCATAACACACAGGCAACATTCGTCACAACACACAGGCAACATTCATCACAAGACACAGGCAACATTCATCACAACACACAGGCAACATTCGTCACAACACACAGGCAACATTCGTCCCAACACACAGGCAACATTCGTCACAACACACAGGCAACATTCATCACAAGACACAGGCAACATTCATCACAAGAAACAGGCAACATTAGTCACAACACACAGGCAACATTCGTCACAAGACACATGCAACATTCGTCACAACACACAGGCAACATTCGTCACAAGACACAGGTAACATTCTTCACAACACAAAGGCAACATTCGTCACAACACACAGGCAACATTCGTCACAAGACACAGGCAACATTCATCACAAGACAAAGGCAACATTCGTCACAAGACACAGGCAACATTCGTCACAAGACACAGGCAACATTCGTCACAACACACAGGCAACATTCGTCACAACACACAGGCAACATTCGTCACAAGACACAGGTAACATTCTTCACAAGACACAGGCAACATTCGTCACAACACACAGGCAACATTCGTCACAACACACAGGCAACATTCATCACAAGACACAGGCATCATTCGTCACAACACACAGGCAACATTCGTCACAAGACACAGATAACATTCTTCACAACACACAGGCAACATTCGTCACAACACACAGGCAACATTCGTCACAAGACACAGGCAACATTCATCACAAGACAAAGGCAACATTCGTCACAAGACACAGGCAACATTCGTCACAAGACACAGGCAACATTCTTCACAACACACAGGCAACATTCGTCACAACACACAGGCAACATTCGTCACAAGACACAGGTAACATTCTTCACAAGACACAGGCAACATTCGTCACAACACACAGGCAACATTCGTCACAAGACACAGGCAACATTCATCACAAGACACAGGCAACATTTGTCACAACACACAGGCAACATTCGTCACAACACACAGGCAACATTCGTCACAAGACACAGGTAACATTCTTCACAAGACACAGGCAACATTCGTCACAACACACAGGCAACATTCGCCACAACACACAGGCAACATTCATCACAAGACACAGACAACATTCGTCACAACACACAGGCAACATTCGTCACAACACACAGGCAACATTCGTCACAACACACAGGAAACATTCGTCACAAGACACAGGCAACGTTCATCACAAGACACGGGCAACATTCGTCACAAGACACAGGCAACATTCGTCACAAGACACAGGCAACATTCGTCACAACACACAGGCAACATTCGTCACAACACACAGGCAACATTCGTCACAAGACACAGGTAACATTCTTCACAAGACACAGGCAACATTCGTCACAACACACAGGCAACATTCGTCACAACACACAGGCAACATTCATCACAAGACACAGGCAACATTCGTCACAACACACAGGCAACATTCGTCACAAGACACAGTAACATTCTTCACAAGACACAGGTAACATTCGTCACAACACACAGGCAACATTCGTCACAAGACACATGCAATATTCGTCACAACACATATGCAACATTCGTAGCAAGACTTAGGCAACATTCGTCACAAGACACAGGCAACATTCGTCACAAGACACAGACAACATTCGTCTCAACACACAGGCAACATTCGTCACAACATACAGGCAACATTCGTCACAAGACACAGGTAACATTCGTCACAACACACAGGCAACATTCGTCACAACACACAGGCAACATTCGTCACAACACACAGGCAACATTCGTCACAACACACAGGCAACATTCATCACAGGACACAGGTAACATTCTTCACAAGACACAGGCAACATTCGTCACAACACACAGGCAACATTCGCCACAACACACAGGCAACATTCATCACAAGACACAGGCAACATTCGTCACAACACATAGGCAACATTCGTCACAAGACACAGGCAACATTCGTCACAAGACACAGGCAACATTCATCACAAGACAAAGGCAACATTCGTCACAAGACACAGGCAACATTCGTCACAAGACACAGGCAACATTCGTCACAACACACAGGCAACATTCGTCACAACACACAGGCAACATTCGTCACAAGACACAGGTAGCATTCTTCACAAGACACAGGCAACATTCGTCACAACACACAGGCAACATTCGTCACAACACACAGGCAACATTCATCACAAGACACAGGCAACATTCGTCACAACACACAGGCAACATTCGTCACAAGACACAGGTAACATTCTTCACAAGACACAGGCAACATTCGTCACAACACACAGGCAACATTCGTCACAAGACACATGCAACATTCGTCACAACACATATGCAACATTCGTAACAAGACTTAGGCAACATTCGTCACAAGACACGGGCAACATTCGTCACAAGACACAGACAACATTCGTCTCAACACACAGGCAACATTCGTCACAACATACAGGCAACATTCGTCACAAGACACAGGTAACATTCGTCACAACACACAGGCAACATTCGTCACAACACACAGGCAACATTCGTCACAACACACAGGCAACATTCGTCACAACACACAGGCAACATTCATCACAAGACACAGGCAACATTCATCACAAGACACAGGCAACATTCGTCACAACACACAGGCAACATTAGTCACAAGACACATGCAACATTCGTCACAACACACAGGCAACATTCGTCACAAGACACAGATAACATTCTTCACAAGACACAGGCAACATTCGTCACAACACACAGGCAACATTCGTCACAAGACACAGGCAACATTCATCACAAGACAAAGGCAACATTCGTCACAAGACACAGGCAACATTCGTCACAAGACACAGGCAACATTCGTCACAACACACAGGCAACATTCGTCACAACACACAGGCAACATTCGTCACAAGACACAGGTAACATTCTTCACAAGACACAGGCAACATTCGTCACAAGACACAGGCAACATTCATCACAAGACACAGGCAACATTCGTCACAACACACAGGCAACATTCGTCACAAGACACAGGTAACATTCTTCACAAGACACAGGCAACATTCGTCACAACACACAGGCAACATTCGTCACAACACACAGGCAACATTCATCACAAGACACAGGCAACATTCGTCACAACACACAGGCAACATTCGTCACAAGACACAGGTAGCATTCTTCACAACACACAGGCAACATTCGTCACAACACACAGGCAACATTCATCACAAGACAAAGGCAACATTCGTCACAAGACACAGGCAACATTCGTCACAAGACACAGGCAACATTCGTCACAACACACAGGCAACATTCGTCACAACACACAGGCAACATTCGTCACAAGACACAGGTAACATTCTTCACAAGACACAGGCAACATTCGTCACAACACACAGGCAACATTCGTCACAACACACAGGCAACATTCATCACAAGACACAGGCAACATTCGTCACAACACACAGGCAACATTCGTCACAACACACAGGCAACATTCGTCACAAGACACAGGTAACATTCTTCACAAGACACAGGCAACATTCGTCACAACACACAGGCAACATTCGTCACAACACACAGGCAACATTCATCACAAGACACAGGCAACATTCGTCACAACACACAGGCAACATTCGTCACAACACACAGGCAACATTCGTCACAACACACAGGCAACATTCGTCACAAGACACAGGCAACATTCATCACAAGACACGGGCAACATTCGTCACAAGACACAGGCAACAATCGTCACAAGACACAGGCAACATTCGTCATAAGACACAGGCAACATTCGTCACAAGACACCGGCAACATTCGTCACAAGACACATGCAATATTCGTCGCAACACATATGCAACATTCGTAACAAGACTTAGGCAACATTCGTCACAACACACAGGCAACATTCGTCACAAGACACAGACAACATTCGTCACAACACACAGGCAACATTCGTCACAACATACAGGCAACATTCGTCATAACACACAGGCAACATTCGTCACAACACACAGGCAACATTCGTCACAAGACACAGGGAAAATTCGTCACAAGACACAGGCAACATTCGTCACAACGCACCGGTAACATTCGTCACAAGACACAGGCAACATTCGTCACAAGACACAGGCAACATTCGTCACAAGACACATGCAACATTCGTCACAAGACACCGGCAACATTCGTCACAAGACACAGGCAACATTCGTCACAAGATACAGGCAACACACAGAAACAAGTAATATTTATACCACGGTTTTCCGAGTTATACAGTTAAATAATCGAACACGGTATATGCATTTGTAAAAGTTGTTAATTATTATTAATTCTGTGTAGTAATTTTTTCATGCGCTTACAAGTAATTCGGTTCAATAAGCTTTATAAACAATTTCTTGTGCCTTTTTCTTTTGTCGAGAATTACTTCACACCAAACCAGTTCGACAGGTTTATTACTGTGAATCTCATCCAAGTCTTAGTTGTTTATTAATTAAGTTAGTTCAGAAATATTTTATGTTCGGAAGAGCAAACCGAAGGAGAACATACAAATGATTTGTAACATGAAGTCAAGCAATATCACTTCTAGGTAGTTGATTATTGTACGGCTCTCTGTCAGTAATAAAACTACAGCCCAGATTTAAAATGTCCAATATCTCGTATCTCCGTGTATTATTTCATAGTTCTTAGCTGTTGCGTACATTCTGGTATATAAACCATAAACAGATCAAAAGAAAATAATGCATTCATTTACAAAGACAAATAAAACAACAGAAAATTACAAAAATGTTCAACATGGACCCCACAAAAAACTAGGACCCTGGGGGCGAACCCAAGTGCTCTCGAATAGTAAGTAGTTCTTGCTTCTTATAAGACACTCACCGTGTTACGGAAAGTCGATTCCTGTAAAAGTGTAAGAAAGGTTTGAAGTTACCAAAAGAGGTAATCAGAAGTTGTAAATCGAAGATGGACAGACAACATAATGGCCAAAAGAAAAAGGGACAAATAATGATCTACAAAACATTACACAGAAAACCAAAGATCGAGCAACACGAACCCCACACACATCGGGTGTGAACTCATGTGCTCTGAAAGGTTTAGCAGTTCCTGCTCCACATGTGACACCTGTCGTGTTCTTGTTAAACGACACGAACATCATCTGATATGGAAATCGTGATGGACACCAGTAAATAAATACAGATAACATCAATAAAACATGAACCACCTACAAAATAAATAGGAGTCAAGAAGATTCCAATATCGTTCTTACGCGGAAGTCGAAGCGGACATTCCAATACGGAACTAAAAACAGGAAGACATGTAATTTGAACAAGAACAACACGAATCCCACTAAGGTGCTCCGGAAGGGTAGGTAGTTCCTGCTCCACATGTGGCACCCGTCGTGTTACTCTTGTAACAAACCCGATGATAAGTCATGAACGAGGAAATGACCGGGTTGTAATTATAGCAAACGGAACATATCTGTGGTCATTTGTGAAACAGTTACTACGTAACGGCTAACCAAGTCATGTGACCGTGAAACAGTTACTACGTAACGGTTAACCAAGTCATGGTGGTGACCGTGAAACAGTTACTACATAACGGCTAACCAAATCATGGTGGTGACCGTGAAACAGTTACTACGTAACGCTAACCAAGCTATAGTGGTGACCGTGAAACAGTTACTACGTAACGGCTAACCAAGTCATGGTGGTGACCGTGAAACAGTTACTACGTAACGGCTAACCAAGCTATAGTGGTGACCGTGAAACAGTTACTACGCAACGGCTAACCAAGTCATGTGACCGTAAAACAGTTACTACGTAACGGCTAACCAAGTCATGGTGGTGACCATGAAACAGTTACTACGTAACGGCTAACCAAGTCATGGTGGTGACCGGGAAACAGTTACTACGTAACGACTAACCAAGTCATGGTGGTGACCGTGAAACAGCTACGACGTAACGGTTAACCAAGTCATGTGACCGTGAAACAGTTACTACGTAACGGTTAACCAAGTCATGGTGGTGACCGTGAAACGGTTACTACGTATCGGCTAACCAAGTCATGGTGGTGACCGTGAAACAGTTACTACGTAACGGCTAACCAAGTCATGGTGGTGACCGTACAACAGTTACTACGTAACGGCTAACCAAGTCATGGTGGTGACCGTGAAACAGTTACTACGTAAAGGCTAACCAAGTCATGGTGGTGACCGTGAAACAGTTACTACGTAACGGCTAACCAAGTCATGGTGGTGACCGCAAAACAGTTACTATGTAACGGCTAACCAAGTCATGGTGGTGACCGTGAAACAATTAATACGTAACGGCTAACCAAGTCATGGTGGTGACCGTGAAACAGTTACTACGTAACGGCTAACCAAGTCATGGTGGTGACCGTGAAACAGTTACTATGTAACTGCTAACCAAGTCATGGTGGTGACCGTGAAACAGTTACAACGTAACGGTTAACCAAGTCATGGTGGTGACCGTGAAACAGTTACTACGTAATGCTAACCAGGTCATGGTGGTGACCGTGAAACAGTTACTACGTAACGGCTAACCAAGTCATGGTGGTGACCGTGAAACAGTTACTACGTAACGGCTAACCAAGTCATGGTGGTGACCGTGAAACAGTTACTACATAACGCTTAACCAAGTCATGGTGGTGACCGTGAAACATGCCACATGCAATACTAATATCAATCTAATGAAATAAGATATTGAGAGATCTATTTAATTTTCTGACGTTAACATCCACTAAGATCTAAAAGCAGGGGTTAGGGATATGACGTTTAACGCCACTTTCAACAATATTTCAGCTATATCCTGTCGGTCAGTTTTACTGGTAGGGGAAACCCGGAGTATCCGGGAAAAAACCACCGGCATGCCGCAAGTCACTGACAAACGTTATCACATAATGTTGTATCGAGTACACCTCGCCTGGACGTGATGCAAACTCACAACGTCAAGCGTTAAGGTATCCATTCACCAACTCTAATGGAAATTAGATCTCTTCACATACTCCTCTCTTACGATTGCCACATATCTACCCAGATTAATTTATGTTAAAATCGTGAAATAGTATCGCCGACGCTATAGTAAGTAAACCATTTAAGAAGAGTTTGAAGATACCAAAGGGACAATCAGAATGCGTATATCGAAGAAGAACAGACAACACAATGGCCAAAAGAAGAAGAACAGACAACACAATGGTCAAAAGAAGAAGAACAGACAACACAATGGCCAAAAGAAGAAGAACAGACAACACAATGGCCAAAAGAAGAAGAACAGACAACACAATGGCCAAAAGAAGAAGAACAGACAACACAATGGCCAAAAGAAGAAGAACAGACAACACAATGGCCAAAAGAAGAAGAACAGACAACACAATGGCCAAAAGAAGAAGAACAGACAACACAATGGCCAAAAGAAGAAGAACAGACAACACAATGGCCAAAAGAAGAAGAACAGACAACACAATGGTCAAAAGAAGAAGAACAGACAACACAATGGCCAAAAGAAGAAGAACAGACAACACAATGGTCAAAAGAAGAAGAACAGACAACACAATGGCCAAAAGAAGAAGAACAGACAACACAATGGTCAAAAGAAGAAGAACAGACAACACAATGGTCAAAAGAAAAAGTAGAAAAGGACAAAAAACGATCAACATGACATACATATAAAGCTAAAGATCGAGTAACACGAACCCCACTAAAAACCGGGGATGAACTCAGGAATGGTAAGCAGTTCCTGCTCCACTAGTGACACCCGTTGTGCTAATCTAGTCAGGTAAGACAAGATTGAAGAGAGGATATCAAACGGTGTAAACAGAAACCGAAAATTGGAAGGACAGACAATACAAAGGTCGACAGAAATAGAACAGAAACAGACAATACAAAAGTCGACAGAAATAGAACAGAAATTCACACAGAACGTTAATGATTGGGCAACGAATACCATATTAAAACTGAGAATGAACTCAGACACACAAGTAGTATAAGGAGTTCCTGATACACCTGTGGTACCTGTCGTTACGGATATCGAAAATATGATACGTTAGTGAAATATGTTCAACAGAATAGACGATAAGATATTCAATCAAAAGGTTGTTGTTAAATAATTCGACTCGCATTAGACGTGACCTAGTTTCTCCACATAGAGGATCCGACGTTTCTGGGGAGATGGACTAATCAAATACAGAGCTCTCCCTTATAACAGGACGAAGATGTCTTGATCGTGTATGACGAATGCCACACTTCTACCACTTACTGGCGCCAATTAAGAAACAGTTTGTTAAGAGTGGCGGTCAACATTTCCGAAATTATCCTTTATGACCTCTCTTTATTTTTGGCAATCTAAATTCCTGATGATATTGCCAGGGTCAACGTTGTACCTACACGATTGATTGTTTGTATGTTTGTTCTCGGTAACTAACAAACAATTCCTTAATTCAAATTCTAATATTGTTGAAAGTGGCGTTAAACAACATAACCCTAACCCTCAAATTCTAATATGACGTCGTGCATTGGCTGTATGGTATGTTAAAATACCCCTTTGAATATGGCGTTCTTCTTCTGCTTTGAAAACGAACAAGTGTTATATTTTTCGTATATATTCTAATTAACACATGCGTGACGTACACATTTAAGCCAGTTGATAAATCCGCAAAATGAAATCAGTCCAACTGTTATTAAGAAGAGTTTGAAGATACCAAAGGGGCAATCAGAATCCGTATATCGAAGAAGAACAGACAACACAATGGCCAAAAGAAAAAGTACAAAAGGACAAACAACGATCTACAAAAAAACATATTATAAAGCTAAAGATCGAGTAACACGAACCCCATTAAAAACCAGGTGTGAACTCAGGTGCTCCGGAAGGGTGAGCAGATCCTGCTCCACTAGTGGCACCCGTCGTGTTAATGTAATGTAATGTTAATATAATATTACAACGATTGGCAAAAAGCCAAAATCAATGTCACAATATTTAAAAAAAAATCAACATTTTCTTGAGTGATATTATAAAATTATTAATGCCTTTGCACTCTAACCGGAAGCGGAAGTGTGAGCAGGTGCAGTGTATGACAATCATTGATCAGTTGAATTCCAAGTTGTGGTAAGAACGAACATTAAATATATTTCATTGAAGTTACAACACTAAAGAGACTTACCTGCTGGTAAACCAAGAGTAATTTGTTTGCTAGTTCCAAATCCATCCGAATTTTGTACTTGACACCAATAGCTACCAAGGTCCGTCAAGCCATAATTCATGATAGTAAGAGATGGATCTGGTATAGTACTTCCGGCGTATTTACTGGTATTTGATTCGTTGATATATCTACTATTGTTTGACGTGTCTACGTGAAGCCATCTGACGTCTATTTCTTCCACAGCTAGAAATGAGCACGGTATTACTATTGTCTGATCGGATGGCGTTTCATTTATTTCTGTCACGTTTGAGGCAACACTAGGTACCCCTATAATAAGACATGTAAATTTGAATTAATGTTGTCATGACAACATATTTCATTGTGCTATCACTAGGTCGATATTTGAATTTGCGTTGTCATAGCAACATATTTGATTGTACTATCACTAGATCGATATTAGAATTAGCGTTGTCATAACAACATATTTGATTGTACTATCATTAGGTCGATATTTGAATTAGTGTTGTCATAGCAACACACTTGATTGTACTATCACTAGGTCGATATTTGAATTAGTGTTGTCATTGCAACATACTTGATTGTACTATCACTATGTCGATAGTTCTGCTGGGTGACTATTAGTCAACAAGGACATCATGCCGCACTTAAATAATTTATAAGATCTGTGTATTGAAATCAACAGTTCATGACAATGCAACTATGAAAACTAATGCTCAGGCCATTCTCTGTTTTTAATTTTTGCTTCAGAAAATAGGGTTAAGGATATGGTATTTAACGCCACTTTCAACAATATTTCAGATATATCGTGGAGGTCAGTTTTATTGGAGGATGAAACCGGAATACCCGGAGAAAACCATCGACCTGACGGGAGTCACTGACAAACGTGATCACATATTGTTGTATCGAGTACACCTCGCCTGAGTGGGTTTCAGATAATACTATTTCATTTTAAGGTTAGACATTTTACGTTCACATTGAAACGCTTCCTATTATGGTGTGTACCTTACATAGAATAGTAAAGAAGAAAGATTGCGAATGGAGCGAAAAATTGAAATCCTTATTCAAATGGATGCAAAAGTGAACGATATTTATCCATAGAAAAATCCATGAAATATAAATCAGCTATCAACCAATCGAAATATAGGTTACTAATAGAAAACTTACAATATAGACATTAGCTATGAACCAATCAAAATATAAGTTACTGATAGTAGATTTATAGAAGACTTACGACATAGACATCGGCTATCAACCAATCGCAATCTTGGTTACTTACGATATAGATATCGGCTATCAACAAATCGAAATATAGAAGATTTACGATATATACGTTATTTTAATGGATAGTATGAAAAATAATTATGCATGCCTTTCCGGAGCACACCCAATTATATGTAGTATTCGTTCTCCCCAATTATATGTAGTATTCGTTCTACCCAATTATATGTAGTATTCGTTCTACCCAATTATATGTAGTATTCGTTCTACCCAATTATCTGTAGTATTCGTTCTACCCAATTATCTGTAGTATTCATTCTACCCAATTATATGTAGTATTCGTTCTACCCAATTATCTGTAGTATTCGTTCTACCCAATTATATGTAGTATTCTGTCTACCCAATTATCTGTAGTATTCGTTCTACCCAATTATATGTAGTATTCGTTCTACCCAATTATCTGTAGTACTCGTTCTACCCTATTATCTGTAGTATTTGTTCTACCCAATTATATGTAGTATTCGTTCTACCCAATTATATGTAGTATTCGTTCTATCTAATTATATGTAGTATTCGTTCTATTCAATTATATGTAGTATTCGTTCTACCTAATTATATGTAGTATTCGTTCTACCTAATTATATGTAGTATTCGTTCTACCTAATTATATGTAGTATTCGTTCTACTCAATTATATGTAGTATTCGTTCTACCCAATTATCTGTAGTATTCGTTCTACTCAATCGTTAGTTTACTATGTAGTAATTAATAGATCGCTGTTCGTCTCTTTGCTCATTTTTCATTTGGCCATTTTATTATCTGTACTTCAATTAAGTGATTCCGATTATCCCTTTACTATCACCAAAATGTTCGTAATATTTCGACAAGAAGAGATTGAAGACACCAAAGGAGTAATCAGAATCTCTATCTCGAAGGACAGACAACACAATAGCCAAGAGAAAAAATACAAATGGACAAACAACGATCTACAAAACATACACATAAAACTAAAGATCGAGTAACACGAACCCCACTAAAAACCGGGGGTGAACTCAAGTGATCCGAAGGTTAAGCAGTTCCTGCTCCACTAGTGACAGCCGTCGTGCTAATCTAATTACAAATCCGGTGACAAGTCATCAATGAGGAAAGGACCGGGAAGTGTTTGCGACAAATGGAACATATCCATGATCATTTGTAACACAGATATTCCATAAATATCCAAGCTTAAATAATACGTACCAGATAACTTCACAATCACAGGAGATTCATTATGTCCCGAATCCACACCATTTGTGACGCATAGTGTGTAAAATCCTACATCATTGGCGTCAAGCTGATATATCATTATGCGTTCTGTTGACATTAACATGTATTTAATGTCATCAATCACTATTGTTCTCTCTATTCCATCCAAACCCCTCATCGTCCAATATCCTGTATATGTCGGGCTTGATGGGTTTACTTCCATAAGGATTGATACAAATCCATCCGGTCTTGTTGTTATCAAGCGTGTACTACTTGTGACAGATATAACAGATTCTGAAACTATTAACAAATCAGATAAAAATTATTTGATTTGATTTGACTTATTGTGTTTAACGCCACTTTCAGCAATATTTCAGCTATATGATGGCGACCAGTTTGAGTGTTGGAGGGAGCCGGAGTACCCAGATAGAACCACCTACCATGGACAAGCGACTGGTAAGCTTTATGACTTGCGGCTGCGTGTCGGGTGCACCCTTTTTTGTAATTTACAAAGCCGGGCGCTAACCCACGCCGTATTGGTGGTAGGCTTGTAACAGTTGCTACGTAATTTAGCTACCTAACTCACTGAGCCACCTAGGCCCCCAGATAAAAATGAATGAGTGGGTGATTGTTGTTTAACGGCAAGTTAAAATTCGATGAAATGATGATGAGGTCCACTTTGTACTTAATTTGATTTTCATAGTGCTATCCCACTAGAATAACAAACGGTACGTAGACATATCGTTCCACTGCTAACCCACTGGAAAAACAGCGGGCAGGTAGACATGTCGCTCCATTGCTACCCCACAATAACAACGGACAGGTAGACATGTCGCTCCACTGCTACCCCACTGCTACACCACTGGAATAACAGCGGGAAGTTAGACATGTCGCCCCACTACTACACCACTGGAATAACAGCGGGCAGGTAGACAAGTCGCTCCACTGCTACCCCACTGGAATAAGAGCGGACAGGTAGACATGTCGCTCCACTGCTACCCCACTGGAATAACAGCGGGCAGGTAGATATGTCGCTCCACTGCTACCCCACTAGAATAACAGACGACAGGTAGACATGTCGCTCCACTGCTACCCCACTAGTATAATAGCGGGTAGGTAGACATGTCGCTCCACTGCTACCCCACTAGAATAACAGCTGTCAGCTAGACATGTCGCTCCACTGCTACCCCACTGGAATAACACCGGGCAGGTAGACATGTCGCGACACTGCTACCCACTAGAATAATAGACGGCAGGTAGACATGTCGCTCCACTGCTACCCCACTAGAGTAACAGCGGGCAGGTAGACATGTCGCTCCACTGCTACCCCGCTAGAATAACAGACGACATGTAGACATGTCGCTCCACTGCTACCCCACTGGAATAACAGCGGTCAGGTAGATATGTCGCTCCACTGCTACCCCACTAGAATAATAGCAGGCAGGTAGACATGTCGCTCCACTGCTACCCCACTGGAATAACGGACGACAAGTAGACATGTCGCTCCACTGCTACCCCACTGGAATAACCGTCAGGTAGACATGTCGCTCTACTACTACCCCACTAGAATAACAGCGGGCAGGTAGACATATCGCTCCACTGCTACCCAACTGGAATAACAGCGGGCAGGTAGACATGTCGCTCCACTGCTACCCCACTAGATTAACAGACGGCAGGTAGACATGTCGCTCCACTGCTACCCCACTATAATAACAGACGGCAGGTAGACATGTCGCTCCACTGCTACCCCACTGGAATAACAGCGAGCAGGTAGACATGTCGCTCCACTGCTACCTCATTAGAATAACAGACGGCAGGTAAACATGTTGCTCCACTGCTACCCCACTGGAATAACAGCGAGCAGGTAGACATGTCGCCCCACTGTTACCCCACTAGAATAACAGACGGCAGGTAGACATGTCGCTCCACTCTTACCGCACTAGAATAACAGCGGGCAGCTAGACATGTCGCCCCACTGTTACCCCACTAGAATAACAGACGGCAGATAGACATGTCGCTCCACTCCTACCCCACTCTAATAGCAGACGGCAGGTAGACATGTCGCTCCACTCCTACCCTACTAGAATAACAGCGGGTAGGTAGACATGTCACTCCACTGCTACCCCACTAGAATAACTGACGACAGGTAGACATGTCGCTCCACTGCTACCCCACTAGAATAACAGCGGGTAGGTAGTCATGTCACTCCACTGCTACTCTACTAGAATAACAGCGGGCAGGAAGACAAGTCGCTCCACTGCTACCCCACTGGAATAAGAGCGGGCAGGTAGATATGTCGCTCCACTGCTACCCCACTAGAATAACAGACGACAGGTAGACATGTCGCTCCACTGCTACCCCACTAGTATAATAGCGGGTAGGTAGACATGTCGCTCCACTGCTACCCCACTAGAATAACAGCTGTCAGCTAGACATGTCGCTCCACTGCTACCCCACTGGAATAACACCGGGCAGGTAGACATGTCGCGACACTGCTACCCACTAGAATAATAGACGGCAGGTAGACATGTCGCTCCACTGCTACCCCACTAGAGTAACAGCGGGCAGGTAGACATGTCGCTCCACTGCTACCCCGCTAGAATAACAGACGACAGGTAGACATGTCGCTCCACTGCTACCCCACTGGAATAACAGCGGTCAGGTAGATATGTCGCTCCACTGCTACCCCACTAGAATAATAGCAGGCAGGTAGACATGTCGCTCCACTGCTACCCCACTGGAATAACGGACGACAGGTAGACATGTCGCTCCACTGCTACCCCACTGGAATAACCGTCAGGTAGACATGTCGCTCTACTACTACCCCACTAGAATAACAGCGGGCAGGTAGACATATCGCTCCACTGCTACCCAACTGGAATAACAGCGGGCAGGTAGACATGTCGCTCCACTGCTACCCCACTAGATTAACAGACGGCAGGTAGACATGTCGCTCCACTGCTACCCCACTATAATAACAGACGGCAGGTAGACATGTCGCTCCACTGCTACCCCACTAGAATAACAGCGGGCAGGTAGACATGTCGCTCCACTGCTACCCCACTGGAATAACAGCGAGCAGGTAGACATGTCGCTCCACTGCTACCTCATTAGAATAACAGACGGTAGGTAAACATGTTGCTCCACTGCTACCCCACTGGAATAACAGCGAGCAGGTAGACATGTCGCCCCACTGTTACCCCACTAGAATAACAGACGGCAGGTAGACATGTCGCTCCACTCTTACCGCACTAGAATAACAGCGGGCAGCTAGACATGTCGCCCCACTGTTACCCCACTAGAATAACAGACGGCAGATAGACATGTCGCTCCACTCCTACCCCACTCTAATAGCAGACGCAGGTAGACATGTCGCTCCACTCCTACCCCACTAGAATAACAGCGGGTAGGTAGACATGTCACTCCACTGCTACCCCACTAGAATAACTGACGACAGGTAGACATGTCGCTCCACTGCTACCCCACTAGAATAACAGCGGGTAGGTAGTCATGTCACTCCACTGCTACTCTACTAGAATAACAGATGGCAGGTAGACATGTCGCTCCACTGCAACCCCACTGGAATAACAGCGAGCAGGTAGACATGTCGCTCAACTGCTACCCCACTAGAATAACAGTTGGCAGGTAGACATGTCGCTCCACTGCTACCCCACTAGAATAACAGCGAGTAGGTAGACATGTCGCTCCACTGCTACCCCATTGGAATAACAGCGGGCAGGTAGACATGTCGCCCCACTACTACACCACTGGAATAACAGCGAGCAGGTAGACAAGTCGCTCCACTGCTACCCCACTGGAATAACAGCGGACAGGTAGACATGTCGCTCCACTGCTACCCGACTGGAATAACAGCGGGGAGGTAGATATGTCGCTCCACTGCTACCCCACTAGAATAACAGACGACAGATAGACATGTCGCTCCACTGCTAACCCACTAGTATAATAAAGGGTAGGTAGACATGTCGCTCCACTGCTACCCCACTAGAATAACAGCTGTCAGCTAGACATGTCGCTCCACTGCTACCCCACTGGAATAACACCGGGCAGGTAGACATGTCGCTCCACTGCTACAAACTAGAATAATAGACGGCAGGTAGACATGTCGCTCCATTGCTACCCCACTAGAGTAACAGCGAGCAGGTAGACATGTCACTCCACTGCTACCCAACTAGAATAACAGACGACAGGTAGACATGTCGCTCCACTGCTACCCCACTGAAATAACAGCGGTCAGGTAGATATGTCGCTCCACTGCTACCCCACTAGAATAACAGACGACAGGTAGACATGTCGCTCCACTGCTACCCCACTAGTATAATAGCGGGTAGGTAGACATGTCGCTCCACTGCTACCCCACTAGAATAACAGCTGTCAGCTAGACATGTCGCTCCACTGCTACCCCACTGGAATAACACCGGGCAGGTAGACATGTCGCTCCACTGCTACAAACTAGAATAATAGACGGCAGGTAGACATGTCGCTCCACTGCTACCCCACTAGAGTAACAGCGAGCAGGTAGACATGTCGCTCCACTGCTACCCCACTAGAGTAACAGCGAGCAGGTAGACATGTCGCTCCATTGCTACCCCACTAGAATAACAGACGACAGGTAGACATGTCGCTCCACTGCTACTCCACTGGAATAACAGCGGTCAGGTTGATATGTCGCTCCACTGCTACCACACTAGAATAACAGCGGGCAGGTAGACATATCGCTCCACTGCTACCCCATTGGAATAACAGCGGGCAGGTAGACATGTCGCTTCACTGCTACCCCACTAGAATAACGGACGACAAGTAGACATGTCGCTCCACTGCTACCCTATTGGAATAACCGTCTGGTAGACATGTCGCTCTACTGCTACCCCATTAGAATAACAGCGGGCAGGTAGACATGTCGCTCCACTGCTACCCCACTAGAATAACAGACGGCAGGTAGACATGTCGCACCACTGCTACCCGACTAGAATAACAGAGGGCAGCTAGACATGTCGCTCCACTGCTACCCCACTTAAATAACAGCGGGCAGGTAGACATGTCTCTCCACTGCTACCCCACTAGAATAACAGACGGCAGGTAGACATGTCGCTCCACTGCTACCCCACTAGAATAACAGCGAGCAGGTAGACATGTCGCTCCACCGCTACCTCATTAGAATAACAAACGGCAGGCAGACATGTCGCCCCACTGTTACCCCACTAGAATAACAGACGGCAGATAGACATGTCGCTCCACTCCTACCCCACTCTAATAGCAGACAGCAGGTAGACATGTCGCTCCACTCCTGCTCCACTAGAATAACAGCGGATAGGTAGACATGTCACTCCACTGCTACCCCACTATAATAACAGACGACAGGTAGACATGTCGCTCCACTGCTACCCCACTAGAATAACAGCGGGTAGGTAGACATGTCACTCCACTGCTACTCTACTAGAATAACAGATGGCAGGTAGACATGTCGCTCCACTGCAACCCCACTGGAATAACAGCGAGCAGGTAGACATGTCGCTCCACTGCTACCCCACTAGAATAACAGCGGGCAGGTAGACATGTCGCTCCATTGCTATCCCACTGGAATAACAGCGAGTAGGTAGACATGTCGGTCCACTGCTACCCCATTGGAATAACAGCGGGCAGATAGACATGTCGCTCCACTGCAACCCCATTGGAATAACAGCGAGCAGGTACACATGTCGCTCTACTACTACCTCACTAGAATAACAGACGGCAGGTAGACATGTCGCTCCACTGCTACCCGACTGGAATAACAGCGAGGAGGTAGACATGTTGCTCCACTGCTACCTCACTAGAATAACAGACGACAGGTAGACATGTCGCTCCACTGCTACCCGACTGGAATAACAGCGGGCAGGTAGACATGTCGCTCCACTGCTACCCCAATAGAATAACAGCGAGTAGGTAGACATGTTGCTCCACTGCTACCCCACTGGAATAACAGCGGGCATGTAGACATGTCGCTCCACTCTACCCCACTAGAATAACAGCCGGCTGATAGACATGTCGCTGCACTGCTACCCCACTCTAATAGCAGACTGCAGGTAGACATGTCGCTCCACTCCTACCCCACTAGAATAACAGCGGGTAGGTAGACATGTCACTCCACTGCTACCCCACTAGAATAACAGACGACAGGTAGACATGTCGCTCCACTGCTACCATACTAGAATAACAGCGGGTAGGTAGACATGTCACTCCACTGCTACTCTACTAGAATAACAGATGGCAGGTAGACATGTCGCTCCACTGCAACCCCACTGGAATAACAGCGAGCAGGTAGACATATCGCTCCACTGCTACCCCACTAGAATAACACCGGGCAGGTAAACATGTCGCTCCACTGCTACCCCACTAGAATAACAGCGAGTAGGTAGACATGTCGCTCCACTGCTTCCCCATTGGAATAACAGCGGGCAGGTAGACATGTCGCCTCACTACTACACCACTGGAATAACAGCGGGCAGGTAGACAAATCGCTCCACTGCTACCCCACTGGAATAACAGCGGACAGGTAGACATGGCACTCCACTGCTACCCCACTGGAATAACAGCGTGCAGGTAGATATGTCGCTCCACTGCTACCCCACTAGAATAACAGACGACAGGTAGACATGTCGCTCCACTGCTACCCCACTAGTATAATAGTGGGTAGGTAGATATGTCGCTTCACTGCTACCCCACTAGAATAACAGCAGGCAGGTAGACATGTCGCTCCACTGCTACCCCACTGGAATAACAGCGGGCAGGTAGACATGTCGCTCCACTGCTACCCACTAGAATAATAGACGGCAGGTAGACATGTCGCTCCACTGCTACCCCACTAGAGTAACAGCGGGCAGGTAAACATGTCGCTCCACTGCTACCCCACTAGAATAACAGACGACAGGTAGACATGTCGCTCCACTGCTACCCCACTGGAATAACAGCGGTCAGGTAGATATGTCGCTTCACTGCTACCCCACTAGAATAACAGCAGGCAGGTAGACATGTCGCTCCACTGCTACCACACTGGAATAACAGCGGGCAGGTAGACATGTCGCTTCACTGCTACCCCACTAGAATAATAGACGGCAGGTAGACATGTCGCTCCACTGCTACCCCACTAGAGTAACAGCGGGCAGGTAGACATGTCGCTCCACTGCTACCCCACTAGAATAACGGACGACAAGTAGACATGTCGCTCCACTGCTACTCCACTGGAATAACCGTCAGGTAGACATGTCGCTCTACTGCTACCCCACTAGAATAACAGCGGGCAGGTAGACATATCGCTCCACTGCTACCCCACTGGAATAACAGCGGGCAGGTTGACATGTCGCTCCACTGCTACCCCACTAGAATAACAGCGGGCAGCTAGACATGTCGCTCCACTGCTACCCCACTTAAATAACAGCGGGCAGGTAGACATGTCGCTCCACTGCTACCCCACTAGAATAACAGACGGCAGGTAGACATGTCGCTCCACTGCTACCCCACTATAATAACAGACGGCAGGTAGACATGTCGCTCCACTGCTACCCCACTGGAATAACAGCGGGCAGGTAGACATGTCGCCTCACTACTACACCACTGGAATAACAGCGGGCAGGTAGACAAGTCGCTCCACTGCTACCCCACTGGAATAACAGCGGACAGGTAGACATGGCACTCCACTGCTACCCCACTGGAAAAACAGCGGGCAGGTAGATATGTCGATCCACTGCTACCCCAATAGAGTAACAGCGGGCAGGAAAACATGTCGCTCCACTGCTACCCCACTAGAATAACAGACGACAGGTAGACATGTCGCTCCACTGCTACCCCACTGGAATAACAGCGGTCAGGTAGATATGTCGCTCCACTTCTACCCCACTAGAATAACCGCAGGCAGGTAGACATGTCGCTCCACTGCTACCACACTGGAATAACAGCGGGCAGGTAGACATGTCGCTTCACTGCTACCCCACTAGAATAATAGACGGCAGGTAGACATGTCGCTCCACTGCTACCCCACTAGAGTAACAGCGGGCAGGTAGACATGTCGCTCCACTGCTACCCCACTAGAATAACGGACGACAAGTAGACATGTCGCTCCACTGCTACTCCACTGGAATAACCGTCAGGTAGACATGTCGCTCTACTGCTACCCCACTAGAATAACAGCGGGCAGGTAGACATATCGCTCCACTTCTACCCCACTGGAATAACAGCGGGCAGGTTGACATGTCGCTACACTGCTACCCCACTAGAATAACAGCGGGCAGCTAGACAAGTCGCTCCACTGCTACCCCACTTAAATAACAGCGGGCAGGTAGACATGTCGCTCCACTGCTACCCCACTAGAATAACAGACTGCAGGTAGACATGTCGCTCCACTGCTACCCCACTATAATAACAGACGGCAGGTAGACATGTCGCTCCACTGCTACCCCAATGGAATAACAGCGGGCAGGTAGACATGTCGCTCCACTGCTACCCCACTAGAATAACAGCGAGCAGGTAGACATGGCGCTCCACCGCTACCTCATTAGAATAACATACGGCAGGTAGACATGTCGCTCCACTGCTCCCCCACTGGAATAACAGCGAGCAGGTAGATATGTCGCTCCACTGCTACCTCATTAGAATATCAGACGGCAGGTAAACATGTCGCTCCACTGCTACCCCACTAGAATAACAGCGAGCAGGTAGACATGTCGCTCCACTGCTACCTCATTAGAATAACAGACGGCAGGTAAACATGTCGCTCCACTGCTACCCCACTGGAATAATAGCGAGCAGGTAGACATGTCGCCCCACTGTTACCCAACTAGAATAACAGACGGCAGGTAGACAAGTCGCTCCACTCCTACCCCACTAGAATAACAGCGGGCAGCTAGACATGTCGCCCCACTGTTACCCCACTAGAATAACAGACGCAGATAGACATGTCGCTCCACTCCTACCCCACTCTATTAGGAGACGGCAGGTAGACATGTCGCTCCACTCCTACCCCACTAGAATAACAGCGGGTAGGTAGACATGTCACTCCACTGCTACCCCACTAGAATAACTGACGACAGGTAGACATGTCGCTCCACTGCTACCCCACTAGAATAACAGCGAATAGGTAGACATGTCACTCCATTGCTACTCTACTAGAATAAAAGATGGCAGGTAGACATGTCGCTCCACTGCTACCCGACTGGAATAACAGCGGGGAGGTAGACATGTTGCTCCACTGCTACCTCACTTGAATAACAGCGGGCAGGTAGACATGTCGCTCCACTGCTACCCCACTAGAATAACAGCGAGTAGGTAGACATGTCGCTCCACTGCTACCCCATTGTAATAACAGCGGGCAGGTAGAAATGTCGCTCCACTGCAACCCCACTGGAATAACAGCGGGAAGGTAGACATGTCGCTCCACTCTACCCCACTAGAATAACAGCGGGCTGGTAGACATGTCGCTGCACTGCTACCCCACTGGAATAACAGCAGGCATGTAGACTTGTCGCTCCACTGCTACCGCACTGGAATAACAGCGGGCAGGTAAACATGTCGCCCCCCTACTACCCCACTGGAATAACAGCAGGCAGGTAGACATGTCGCTCCCCTGCTACCCCACTTGAATACCAGTGGGCAGCTAGACATGTCGCCCCACTGTTACCCCACTAGAATAACAGACGCAGATAGACATGTCGCTCCACTCCTACCCCACTCTATTAGGAGACGGCAGGTAGACATGTCGCTCCACTCCTACCCTACTAGAATAACAGCGGGTAGGTAGACATGTCACTCCACTGCTACCCCACTAGAATAACTGACGACAGGTAGACATGTCGCTCCACTGCTACCCCACTAGAATAACAGCTAATAGGTAGACATGTCACTCCACTGCTACTCTACTAGAATAAAAGATGGCAGGTAGACATGTCGCTCCACTGCTACCCGACTGGAATAACAGCGGGGAGGTAGACATGTTGCTCCACTGCTACCTCACTTGAATAACAGCGGGCAGGTAGACATGTCGCTCCACTGCTACCCCACTAGAATAACAGCGAGTAGGTAGACATGTCGCTCCACTGCTACCCCATTGTAATAACAGCGGGCAGGTAGAAATGTCGCTCCACTGCAACCCCACTGGAATAACAGCGGGAAGGTAGACATGTCGCTCCACTCTACCCCACTAGAATAACAGCGGGCTGGTAGACATGTCGCTGCACTGCTACCCCACTGGAATAACAGCAGGCAGGTAGACTTGTCGCTCCACTGCTACCGCACTGGAATAACAGCGGGCAGGTAAACATGTCGCCCCCCTACTACCCCACTGGAATAACAGCAGGCAGGTAGACATGTCGCTCCGCTGCTACCCCACTTGAATACCAGTGGGCAGGTAGACATGTGGCTCCACTGCTACCCCACTAGAATAACAGCGAGTAGGTAGACATGTCGCTCCACTGCTACCCCATTGGAATAACAACGGGCAGGTAGACAAGTCGCTCCACTGCTACCCACTGGAATAACAGCGGACAGGTAGACATGTCGCTCCACAGCTACCCCACTGGAATAACAGCGGGCAGGTAAATCTGTCGCTCCACTGCTACCCCACTAGAATAACAGACGACAGGTAGACATGTCGGTCCACTGCTACCCCACTAGTATAATAGCGGGTAGGTAGACATGTCGCTCCACTGCTACCCCACTAGAATAACAGCTGTCAGCTAGACATGTCGCTCCACTGCTACCCCACTGGAATAACACCGGGCATGTAGATATGTCGCGACACTGCTACCCACTAGAATAATAGACGGCATGTAGACATGTCGATCCACTGCTACCCCACTAGAGTAACAGCGGGCAGGTAGACATGTCGCTCCACTGCTACCGCACTAGAATAACAGACGACAGGTAGACATGTCGCTCCACTGCTACCCCACTGGAATTACAGCGGTCAGGTAGATATGTCGCTCCACTGCTACCCCACCAGAATAACAGCAGGCAGGTAGACATGTCGCTCCACTGCTACCCCACTGGAATAACAGCGGGCAGGTAGACATGTCGCTTCACTGCTACCCCACTAGAATAATAGACGGCAGGTAGACATGTCGCTCCACTGCTACCCCACTAGAGTAACAGCGGGCAGGTAGACATGTCGCTCCACTGCTACCCCACTAGAATAACGGACTACAAGTAGACATGTCGCTCCACTGCTACCCCACTGGAATATCCGTCAGGTAGACAAGTCGCTCTACTGCTACCTCACTAGAATAACAGCGGGCAGGTAGACATATCGCTCCACTGCTACCCCATTGGAATAACAGCGGGCAGGTAGACATGTCGCTCCACTGCTACCCCACTAGAATAACAGACGGCAGGTAGACATGTCACACCACTGCTACCCGACTAGAATAACAGCGAGCAGCTAGACATGTCGCCGCACTGCTACCCCACTTAAATAACAGCGGGCAGGTAGACATGTCGTTCCACTGCTACCCCACTAGAATAACAGACGGCAGGTAGACATGTCGCTCCACTGCTACCCCACTATAATAACAGATGGCAGGTAGACATGTCGCTCCACTGCTACCCCACTGGAATAACAGCGGGCAGGTAGACATGTCGCTCCACTGCTACCCCACTAGAATAACAGCGAGCAGGTAGACATGTCGCTCCACCGTTACCTCATTAGAATATCAGACGGCAGGTAGAAATGTCGCTCCACTGTTCCCCACTGGAATAACAGCGAGCAGGTAGACATGTCGCTCCACTGCTACCTCATTAGAATAACAGACGGCAGGTAAACATGTCGCTCCACTGCTACCCCACTAGAATAACAGCGAGCAGGTAGACATGTCGCTCCACTGCTACCTCATTAGAATAACAGACGGCAGGTAAACATTTTGCTCCACTGCTACCCCACTGGAATAACAGCTAGCAGGTAGACATGTCGCCCCACTGTTACCCCACTAGAATAACAGACGGCAGGTAGACATGTCGCTCCACTCCTAACCCCACTAGAATAACAGCGGGCAGCTAGACATGTCGCCCCAATGTTACCCCACTAGAATAACAGACGGCAGATAGACATGTCGCTCCTTTCCTACCCCACTCTAATAGCAGACGACAGGTAGACATGTCGCTCCACTCCTACCCCACTAGAATAACAGCGGGTAGGTAGACATGTCACTCCACTGCTACCCCACTAGAATAACAGCGGGTAGGTAGACATGTCACTCCACTGCTACTCTACTAGAATAACAGATGGCAGGTAGACATGTCGCTCCACTGCAACCCCACTGGAATAACAGCGAGCAGGTAGACATGGCGCTCCACTGCTACCCCACTAGAATAACACCGGACAGGTAGACATGTCGCTCCACTGCTGCCCCAATAGAATAACAGCGAGTAGGTAGACATGTCGACCCACTGCTACCCCATTGGAATAACAGCGGGCAGGTAGACATGTCGCTCCACTGCAACCCCACTGGAATAACAGCGAGCAGGTACACATATCGCTCTACTACTACCTCACTAGAATAACAGACGGCAGTTAGACATCTCGCTCCACTGCAACCCCACTGGAATAACAGCGAGCAGGTATACATGTCGCTCCAATGCTACCCCACTAGAATAACAGCGGGCAGGTAGACATGTCGCTCCACTGCTACCCCACTAGAATAACAGCGAGTAGGTAGACATGTCGCTCCACTGCTACCCCATTGGAATAACAGCGGGCAGGTAGACATGTCGCTCCACTGCAACCCCACTGGAATAACAGCGAGCAGGTACACATGTCGCTCTACTACTACCTCACTAGAATAACAGACGGCAGGTAGACATGTCGCTCCACTGCTACCCGACTGGAATAACAGCGGGGAGGTAGACATGTTGCTCCACTGCTACCTCACTAGAATAACAGCTGTCAGCTAGACATGTCGCTCAACTGCTACCCCACTGGAATAACAGCGGTTAGGTAGATATGTCGCTCCACTGCTACCCACTAGAATAATAGACGGCAGGTAGACATGTCGATCCACTGCTACCCCACTGGAATAACAGCGGGCAGGTAGACGTGTCGCTTCACTGCTACCCCACTAGAATAATAGACGGCAGGTAGACATGTCGCTCCACTGCTACCCCACTAGAGTAACAGCGGGCAGGTAGACATGTCGCTCCACTGCTACCCCACTAGAATAACGGACGACAAGTAGACATGTCGCTCCACTGCTACCCCACTGGAATAACCGTCAGGTAGACATGTCGCTCTACTGCTACCCCACTAGAATAACAGACGACAGGTAGACATGTCGCTCAACTGCTGCCCCAATAGAATAACAGCGAGTAGGTAGACATGTCGCTCCACTGCTACCCCATTGGAATAACAGCGGGCAGGTAGACATGTCGCTCCACTGCAACCCCACTGGAATAACAGCGAGCAGGTACACATATCGCTCTACTGCTACCTCACTAGAATAACAGACGGCAGGTAGACATGTCGCTCCACTGCAACCCCACTGGAATAACAGCGAACAGGTAGACATGTCGCTCCAATGCTACCCCACTAGAATAATAGGGGGTAGGTAGACATGTCGCTCCACTGCTACCCCACTAGAATAACAGCGAGTAGGTAGACATGTCGCTCCACTGCTACCCCATTGGAATAACAGCGGGCAGGTAGACATGTCGCTCCACTGCAACCCCACTGGAATAACAGCGAGCAGGTACACATGTCGCTCTACTACTACCTCACTGGAATAACAGACGGCAGGTAGACATGTCGCTCCACTGCTACCCGACTGGAATAACAGCAGGGAGGTAGACATGTTGCTTCACTGCTACCTCACTAGATTAACAGACGACAGGTAGACATGTCGCTCCACTGCTACCCGACTGGAATAACAGCGGGCAGGTAGACATGTCGCTCCACTGCTACCCCAATAGAATAACAGCGAGTAGGTAGACATGTTGCTCCACTCTACCCCACTAGAATAACAGCGGGCTGGTAGACATGTCGCTGCACTGCTACCCCACTGGAATAACAGCAGGCATGTAGACTTGTCGCTCCACTGCTACCGCACTGGAATAACAGCGGGCAGGTAAACATGTCGCCCCACTACTACCCCACTGGAGTAACAGCAGGCAGGTAGACATGTCGCTCCGCTGCTACCCCACTTGAATAACAGCGGGCAGGTAGACATGTCGCTCCACTGCTACCCCACTAGAATAACAGCGAGTAGGTAGACATGTCGCTCCACTGCTACCCCATTGGAATAACAGCGGGCAGGTAGACATGTCGCCCCACTACTACACCACTGGAATAACAGCGGGCAGGTAGACATGTCGCTCCACTGCTACCCCACTGGAATAACAGCGGACAGGTAGACATGTCGCTCCACTGCTACCCCACTGGAATAACAGCGGGCAGGTAGATTTGTCGCTCCACTGCTACCCCACTAGAATAACAGACGACAGGTAGACATTTCGCTCCACTGCTACCCCACTAGTATAATAGCGGGTAGGTAGACATGTCGCTCCACTGCTACCCCACTAGAATAACAGCTGTCAGCTAGACATGTCGCTCCACTGCTACCCCACTGGAATAACATCGGGCAGGTAGACATGTCGCGACACTGCTACCCACTAGAATAATAGACGGCAGGTAGACATGTCGATCCACTGCTACCCCACTAGAGTAACAGCGGGCAGGTAGACATGTCGCTCCACTGCTCCCCACTAGAATAACAGACGACAGGTAGACATGTCGCTCCACTGCTACCCCACTAGAATAACAGCAGGCAGGTAGACATGTCGCTCCACTGCTACCCCACTGGAATAACAGCGGGCAGGTAGACATGTCGCTTCACTGCTACCCCACTAGAATAATAGACGGCAGGTAGACATGTCGCTCCACTGCTACCCCACTAGAGTAACAGCGGGCAGGTAGACATGTCGCTCCACTGCTACCCCACTAGAATAACGGACGACAAGTAGACATGTCGCTCCACTGCTACCCCATTGGAATAACAGCGGGCAGGTAGACATGTCGCTCCACTGCAACCCCACTGGAATAACAGCGAGCAGGTACATATGTCGCTCTACTACTACCTCACTAGAATAACAAACGGCAGGTAGACATGTCGCTTCACTGCTACCCGACTGGAATAAGAGCGGGGAGGTAGACATGTTGCTCAACTGCTACCTCACTAGAATAACAGACGACAGGTAGACATGTCGCTCCACTGCTACCCGACTGGAATAACAGCGGGCAGGTAGACATGTCGCTCCACTGCTACCCCAATAGAATAACAGCGAGTAGGTAGACATGTTGCTCCACTGCTACCCCACTGGAATAACAGCGGGCAGGTAGACATGTCGTTCCACTCTACCCCACTAGAATAACAGCGGGCTGGTAGACATGTCGCTGCACTGCTACCCCACTGGAATAACAGCAGGCATGTAGACTTGTCGCTCCACTGCTACCGCACTGGAATAACAGCGGGCAGGTAAACATGTCGCCCCACTACTACCCCACTGGAGTAACAGCAGGCAGGTAGACATGTCGCTCCGCTGCTACCCCACTTGAATAACAGCGGGCAGGTAGACATGTCGCTCCACTGCTACCCCACTAGAATAACAGCGAGTAGGTAGACATGTCGCTCCACTGCTACCCCATTGGAATAACAGTGGGCAGGTAGACATGTCGCCCCACTACTACACCACTGGAATAACAGCGGGCAGGTAGACAAGTCGCTCCACTGCTACCCCACTGGAATAACAGCGGACAGGTAGACATGTCGCTCCACTGCTACCCCACTGGAATAACAGCGGGCAGGTAGATCTGTAGCTCCACTGCTACCCCACTAGAATAACAGACGACAGGTAGACATGTCGCTCCACTGCTACCCCACTAGTATAATAGCGGGTAGGTAGACATGTCGCTCCACTGCTACCCCACTAGAATAACAGCTGTCAGCTAGACATGTCGCTCCACTGCTACCCCACTGGAATAACACCGGGCAGGTAGACATGTCGCGACAGTGCTACCCACTAGAATAATAGACGGCAGGTAGACATGTCGATCCACTGCTACCCCACTAGAGTAACAGCGGGCAGGTAGACATGTCGCTCCACTGCTACCCCACTAGAATAACAGACGACAGGTAGACATGTCGCTCCACTGCTACCCCACTGGAATAACAGCGGTTAGGTAGATATGTCGCTCCACTGCTACCCCACTAGAATAACAGCGGGCAGGTAGACATGTTGCTCCACAGCTACCCCACTGGAATAACAGCGGGCAGGTAGACATGTCGCTCCACTGCTACCCCACTAGAGTAACAGCGGGAAGGTAGACATGTCGCTCCACTGCTACCCTACTAGAATAAAGGACGACAAGTAGACATGTCGCTCCACTGCTACCCCACTGGAATAACCGTCAGGTAGACATGTCCTTCTACTGCTGCCCCACTAGAATAACAGACGCCAGGTACACATGTCGCTCCACTGCTACCCGACTGGAATAACAGCGGACAGGTAGACATGTCGCTCCACTGCTACCCCACTGGAATAACAGCGGGCAGGTAGATCTGTAGCTCCACTGCTACCCCACTAGAATAACAGACGACAGGTAGACATGTCGCTCCACTGCTACCCCACTAGTATAATAGCGGGTAGGTAGACATGTCGCTCCACTGCTACCCCACTAGAATAACAGCTGTCAGCTAGACATGTCGCTCCACTGCTACCCCACTGGAATAACACCGGGCAGGTAGACATGTCGCGACAGTGCTACCCACTAGAATAATAGACGGCAGGTAGACATGTCGATCCACTGCTACCCCACTAGAGTAACAGCGGGCAGGTAGACATGTCGCTCCACTGCTACCCCACTAGAATAACAGACGACAGGTAGACATGTCGCTCCACTGCTACCCCACTGGAATAACAGCGGTTAGGTAGATATGTCGCTCCACTGCTACCCCACTAGAATAACAGCGGGCAGGTAGACATGTTGCTCCACAGCTACCCCACTGGAATAACAGCGGGCAGGTAGACATGTCGCTCCACTGCTACCCCACTAGAGTAACAGCGGGAAGGTAGACATGTCGCTCCACTGCTACCCTACTAGAATAACGGACGACAAGTAGACATGTCGCTCCACTGCTACCCCACTGGAATAACCGTCAGGTAGACATGTCCTTCTACTGCTGCCCCACTAGAATAACAGACGCCAGGTACACATGTCGCTCCACTGCTACCCGACTGGAATAACAGCGGGCAGATAGACATGTCGCTCCACTGCTACCCCAATAGAATAACAGCGAGTAGGTAAACATGTTGCTCCACTGCTACCCCATTGGAATAACAGCGGGCAGGTAGACATGTCGCTCCACTCTACCCCACTAGAATAACAGCGGGCTGGTAGACATGTCGCTGCACTGCTACCCCACTGGAATAACAGCAGGCATGTAGACTAGTCGCTCCACTGCTACCGGACTGGAATAACAGCGGGCAGGTAAACATGTCGCCCCACTACTACCCCACTGGAGTAACAGCAGGCAGGTAGACATGTCGCTCCGCTGCTACCCCACTTGAATAACAGCGGGCAGGTAGACATGTCGCTCCACTGCTACCCCACTAGAATAACAGAGAGTAGGTAGACATGTCGCTCCACTGCTACCCCATTGGAATAACAGCGGGCAGTTAGACATGTCGCCCCACTACTACACCACTGGAATAACAGCGGGCAGGTAGACAAGTCGCTCCACTGCTACCCCACTGGAATAACAGCGGACAGGTAGACATGTCGCTCCACTGCTACCACACTGGAATAACAGCGGGCAGGTTGATCTGCCGCTCCACTGCTACCCCACTAGAATAACAGACGACAGGTAGACATGTCGCTCCACTGCTACTCCACTAGTATAATAGCGGGTAGGTAGAGATGTCGCTCCACTGCTACCCCACTAGAATAACAGCTGTCAGCTAGACATGTCGCTCCACTGCTCCCCCACTGGAATAACACCGGGCAGGTAGACATGTCGCGACACTGCTACCCACTAGAATAATAGACGGCAGGTAGACATGTCGATCCACTGCTACCCCACTAGAGTAACAGCGGGCAGGTAGACATGTCGCTCCACTGCTACCCCACTAGAACAACAGACGACAGATAGACATGTCGCTCCACTGCTACCCCACTGGAATAACAGCGGTCAGGTAGATATGTCGCTCCACTGCTACCTCACTAGAATAACAGCAGGCAGGTAGACATGTCGCTCCACTGCTACCCCACTGGAATAACAGAGGGCAGGTAGACATGTCGCTTCACTGCTACCCCACTAGAATAATAGACGGCAGGTAGACATGTCGCTCCACTGCTACCCCGCTAGAGTAACAGCGGGCAGGTAGACATGTCGCTCCACTGCTACCCCACTAGAATAAGGGACGACAAGTAGACATGTCTTTCCACTGCTACCCCACTGGAATAACCGCCAGGTAGACATGTCGCTCTACTGCTACCCCACTAGAATAACAGACGGCAGGTAGACATATCGCTCCACTGCTACCCCACTGGAATAACAGCGGGCAGGTAGACATGTCGCTCCACTGCTACCCCACTAGAATAACAGACGGCAGGTAGACATGTCGCACCACTGCTACCCGACTAGAATAACAGCGTGCAGCTAGACATGTCGCTCCACCGCTACCCCACTTAAATAACAGCGGGCAGGTAGACATGTCGCTCCACTGCTACCCCACTAGAATAACAGACGGCAGGTAGACACGTCGCTCCACTGCTACCCCACTATAATAACAGACGGCAGGTAGACATGTCGCTCCACTGCTACCCCACTGGAATAATAGCGGGCAGGTAGACATGTCGCTCCACTGCTACCCCACTAGAATAACAGCGAGCAGGTAGACATGTCGCTCCACTGCTACCTCATTAGAATAACAGACGGCAGGTAGACATGTCGCTCCACTGCTCCCCCACTAGAATAACAGCGAGCAGGTAGACATGTCGCTCCACTGCTACCTCATTAGAATAACAGACGGCAGGTAAACATGTCGTTCCACTGCTACCCCACTAGAATAACAGCGAGCAGGTAGACATTTCGCTCCACTGCTACCTCATTAGAATAACAGACGGCAGGTAAACATGTTACTCCACTGCTACCCCACTGGAATAACAGCGAGCAGGTAGACATGTCGCCCCACTGTTACCCTACTAGAATAACAGACGGCAGGTAGACATATCGCTCCACTCCTACCCCACTAGAATAACAGCGGGTAGGTAGACATGTCACTCCACTGCTACCCCACTGGAATAACAGACGACAGGTAGACATGTCGCTCCACTGCTACCCCACTAGAATAACAGCGGGTAGGTAGACAGGTCACTCCACTGCTACTCTACTAGAATAACAGATGGCAGGTAGACATGTCGCTCCACTGCAACCTCACTGGAATAACAGCGAGCAGGTAGACATGTCGCTCCACTGCTACCCCATTAGAATAACACCGGGCAGGTAGACATGTCGCTCCCCTGCTACCCCAATAGAATAACAGCGAGTAGGTAGACATGTCGCTCCACTGCTACCCCATTGGAATAACAGCGGGCAGGTAGACATGTCGCTCCACTGCAACCCCACTGGAATAACAGCGAGCAGCTAGACATGTCGCTCCACTGCTACCCGACTGGAATAACAGCGGTCAGGCAGATATGTCGCTCCACTGCTACCCCACTAGAATAACAGCAGGCAAGTAGACATGTCGCTCCACTACTACCCCACTGGAATAACAGCGGTCAGGTAGACATGTCGCTTCACTGCTACCCCACTAGAATAATAGACGGCAGGTAGACATGTCGCTTCACAGCTACCCCACTAGAGTAACAGCAGGCAGGTAGACATGTCGCTCCACTGCTACCCCACTAGAATAACGGACGACAAGTAGACATGTCGCTCCACTGCTACCCAACTGGAATAACCGTCAGGTAGACATGTAGCTCTACTGCTACCCCTCTAGAATAACAGCGGGCAGGTAGACATATCGCTCCACTGCTACCCCACTGGAATAACAGCGGGCAGGTTGACATGTCGCTCCACTGCTACCCCACTAGAATAACAGACGGCAGGTAGACATGTCGCTCCACTGCTACCCCACTGGAATAACTGCGGGCAGGTAGACATATCGCTCCACTGCTACCCCACTAGAATAACAGCGAGCAGGTAGACATGTCGCTCCACTACTACCCCACTAGAATAACAGCGAGCAGGTAGACATTTCGCTCCACTGCTACCTCATTAGAATAACAGACGGCAGGTAAACATGTTGCTCCACTGCTACCCCACTGGAATAACAGCGAGGAGGTAGACATGTCGCCCCACTGTTACCCCACTATAATAACAGACGGCAGGTAGACATGTCGCTCCACTCCTACCCCACTAGAATAACAGCGGGTAGGTAGACATGTCACTGCACTGCTACCCCACTGGAATAACAGACGACAGGTAGACATGTCGCTCCACTGCTACCCCACTAGAATAACAGCGGGAAGGTAGACAGGTCACTCCACTGCTACTCTACTAGAATAACAGATGGCAGGAAGACATGTCGCTCCACTGCAACCTCACTGGAATAACAGCGAGCAGGTAGACATGTCGCTCCACTGCTACCCCATTAGAATAACACCGGGCAGGTAGACATGTCGCTCCACTGCTACCCCAATAGAATAACAGCGAGTAGGTAGACATGTCGCTCCACTGCTACCCCATTGGAATAACAGCGGGCAGGTAGACATGTCGCTCCACTGCAACCCCACTAGAATAACAGAGAGTAGGTAGACATGTCGCTCCACTGCTACCCCATTGGAATAACAGCGGGCAGTTAGACATGTCGCCCCACTACTACACCACTGGAATAACAGCGGGCAGGTAGACAAGTCGCTCCACTGCTACCCCACTGGAATAACAGCGGACAGGTAGACATGTCGCTCCACTGCTACCACACTGGAATAACAGCGGGCAGGTTGATCTGCCGCTCCACTGCTACCCCACTAGAATAACAGACGACAGGTAGACATGTCGCTCCACTGCTACCCCACTAGTATAATAGCGGGTAGGTAGAGATGTCGCTCCACTGCTACCCCACTAGAATAACAGCTGTCAGCTAGACATGTCGCTCCACTGCTCCCCCACTGGAATAACACCGGGCAGGTAGACATGTCGCGACACTGCTACCCGACTAGAATAATAGACGGCAGGTAGACATGTCGATCCACTGCTACCCCACTAGAGTAACAGCGGGCAGGTAGACATGTCGCTCCACTGCTACCCCACTAGAACAACAGACGACAGATAGACATGTCGCTCCACTGCTACCCCACTGGAATAACAGCGGTCAGGTAGATATGTCGCTCCACTGCTACCTCACTAGAATAACAGCAGGCAGGTAGACATGTCGCTCCACTGCTACCCCACTGGAATAACAGAGGGCAGGTAGACATGTCGCTTCACTGCTACCCCACTAGAATAATAGACGGCAGGTAGACATGTCGCTCCACTGCTACCCCGCTAGAGTAACAGCGGGCAGGTAGACATGTCGCTCCACTGCTACCCCACTAGAATAAGGGACGACAAGTAGACATGTCTTTCCACTGCTACCCCACTGGAATAACCGCCAGGTAGACATGTCGCTCTACTGCTACCCCACTAGAATAACAGACGGCAGGTAGACATATCGCTCCACTGCTACCCCACTGGAATAACAGCGGGCAGGTAGACATGTCGCTCCACTGCTACCCCACTAGAATAACAGACGGCAGGTAGACATGTCGCACCACTGCTACCCGACTAGAATAACAGCGTGCAGCTAGACATGTCGCTCCACCGCTACCCCACTTAAATAACAGCGGGCAGGTAGACATGTCGCTCCACTGCTACCCCTCTAGAATAACAGACGGCAGGTAGACACGTCGCTCCACTGCTACCCCACTATAATAACAGACGGCAGGTAGACATGTCGCTCCACTGCTACCCCACTGGAATAATAGCGGGCAGGTAGACATGTCGCTCCACTGCTACCCCACTAGAATAACAGCGAGCAGGTAGACATGTCGCTCCACTGCTACCTCATTAGAATAACAGACGGCAGGTAGACATGTCGCTCCACTGCTCCCCCACTAGAATAACAGCGAGCAGGTAGACATGTCGCTCCACTGCTACCTCATTAGAATAACAGACGGCAGGTAAACATGTCGCTCCACTGCTACCCCACTAGAATAACAGCGAGCAGGTAGACATTTCGCTCCACTGCTACCTCATTAGAATAACAGACGGCAGGTAAACATGTTACTCCACTGCTACCCCACTGGAATAACAGCGAGCAGGTAGACATGTCGCCCCACTGTTACCCCACTAGAATAACAGACGGCAGGTAGACATATCGCTCCACTCCTACCCCACTAGAATAACAGCGGGTAGGTAGACATGTCACTCCACTGCTACCCCACTGGAATAACAGACGACAGGTAGACATGTCGCTCCACTGCTACCCCACTAGAATAACAGCGGGTAGGTAGACAGGTCACTCCACTGCTACTCTACTAGAATAACAGATGGCAGGTAGACATGTCGCTCCACTGCAACCTCACTGGAATAACAGCGAGCAGGTAGACATGTCGCTCCACTGCTACCCCATTAGAATAACACCGGGCAGGTAGACATGTCGCTCCCCTGCTACCCCAATAGAATAACAGCGAGTAGGTAGACATGTCGCTCCACTGCTACCCCATTGGAATAACAGCGGGCAGGTAGACATGTCGCTCCACTGCAACCCCACTGGAATAACAGCGAGCAGGTAGACATGTCGCTCTACTACTACCTCACTAGAATAACAGACGGCAGGTAGACATGTCGCTCCACTGCTACCCGACTGGAATAACAGCGGTCAGGCAGATATGTCGCTCCACTGCTACCCCACTAGAATAACAGCAGGCAAGTAGACATGTCGCTCCACTACTACCCCACTGGAATAACAGCGGTCAGGTAGACATGTCGCTTCACTGCTACCCCACTAGAATAATAGACGGCAGGTAGACATGTCGCTTCACAGCTACCCCACTAGAGTAACAGCAGGCAGGTAGACATGTCGCTCCACTGCTACCCCACTAGAATAACGGACGACAAGTAGACATGTCGCTCCACTGCTACCCAACTGGAATAACCGTCAGGTAGACATGTAGCTCTACTGCTACCCCTCTAGAATAACAGCGGGCAGGTAGACATATCGCTCCACTGCTACCCCACTGGAATAACAGCGGGCAGGTTGACATGTCGCTCCACTGCTACCCCACTAGAATAACAGACGGCAGGTAGACATGTCGCTCCACTGCTACCCCACTGGAATAACTGCGGGCAGGTAGACATTTCGCTCCACTGCTACCTCATTAGAATAACAGACGGCAGGTAAACATGTTGCTCCACTGCTACCCCACTGGAATAACAGCGAGGAGGTAGACATGTCGCCCCACTGTTACCCCACTAGAATAACAGACGGCAGGTAGACATATCGCTCCACTCCTACCCCACTAGAATAACAGCGGGTAGGTAGACATGTCACTCCACTGCTACCCCACTGGAATAACAGACGACAGGTAGACATGTCGCTCCACTGCTACCCCACTAGAATAACAGCGGGAAGGTAGACAGGTCACTCCACTGCTACTCTACTAGAATAACAGATGGCAGGAAGACATGTCGCTCCACTGCAACCTCACTGGAATAACAGCGAGCAGGTAGACATGTCGCTCCACTGCTACCCCATTAGAATAACACCGGGCAGGTAGACATGTCGCTCCACTGCTACCCCAATAGAATAACAGCGAGTAGGTAGACATGTCGCTCCACTGCTACCCCATTGGAATAACAGCGGGCAGGTAGACATGTCGCTCCACTGCAACCCCACTGGAATAACAGCGAGCAGGTACACATGTCGCTCTACTACTACCTCACTAGAATAACAGACGGCAGGTAGACATGTCGCTCCACTGCTACCCGACTGGAATAACAGTGGGCAGGTAGACATGTCGCTCCACTGCTACCCCAATAGAATAACAGCGAGTAGATAGACAAGTTGCTCCACTGCTACCCCTCTGGAATAACAGCGGGCAGGTAGACATGTCGCTCCACTCTACCCCACTAGCATAACAGCGGGCTGGTAGACATGTCGCTCCACTGCTACCCCACTGGAATAACAGCAGGCATGTAGACTTGTCGCTCCACTGCTACCCCACTAGAATAACAGCGAGCAGGTAGACATGTCGCTCCACTGCTACCTCATTAGAATAACAGACGGCAGGTAGACATGTCGCTCCACTGCTCCCCCCTAGAATAACAGCGAGCAGGTAGACATGTCGCTCTACTGCTACCTCATTAGAATAACAGACGGCAGGTAAACGTGTTGCTCCACTGCTACCCCACTGGAATAACAGTGAGCAGGTAGACATGTCGCCCCACTGTTACCCCACTAGAATAACAGACGGCAGGTAGACATGTCGCCCCACTCCTACCCCACTAAAATAACAGCGGGTAGGTAGACATGTCACTCCACTGCTACCCCACTGGAATAACAGACGACAGGTAGACATGTCGCTCCACTGCTACCCCACTAGAATAACAGCGGGTAGGTAGACAGGTCACTCCACTGCTACTCTACTAGAATAACAGATGGCAGGTAGACATGTCGCTCCACTGCAACCTCACTGGAATAACAGCGAGCAGGTAGACATGTCGCTCCACTGCTACCCCATTAGAATAACACCGGGCAGGTAGACATGTCGCTCCACTGCTACCCCAATAGAATAACAGCGAGTAGGTAGACATGTCGCTCCACTGCTACCCCATTGGAATAACAGCAGGCAGGTAGACATGTCGCTCCACTGCAACCCCACTGGAATAACAGCGAGCAGGTACACATGTCGCTCTACTACTACCTCACTAGAATAACAGACGGCAGGTAGACATGTCGCTCCACTGCTACCCGACTGGAATAACAGTGGGCAGGTAGACATGTCGCTCCACTGCTACCCCAATAGAATAACAGCGAGTAGGTAGACAAGTTGCTCCAGTGCTACCCCTCTGGAATAACAGCGGGCAGGTTGACATGTCGCTCCACTCTACCCCACTAGAATAACAGCGGGCTGGTAGACATGTCGCTGCACTGCTACCCCACTGGAATAACAGCAGGCATGTAGACTTGTCGCTCCACTGCTACCCCACTAGAATAACAGCGAGCAGGTAGACATGTCCCTATACTGCTACCTCATTAGAATAACAGACGGCAGGTAGACATGTCGCTCCACTGCTCCCCCTAGAATAACAGCGAGCAGGTAGACATGTCGCTCTACTGCTACCTCATTAGAATAACAGACGGCAGGTAAACATGTTGCTCCACTGCTACCCCACTGGAATAACAGTGAGCAGGTAGACATGTCGCCCCACTGCTACCCCACTAGAATAACAGCGGGCAGCTAGACATGTCGCCTCACTGTTACCCCACTAGAATAACAGACGGCAGATAGACATGTCGCTCCACTCCTACCCCACTCTAATAGCAGACGGCAGGTAGACATGTCGCTCCACTCCTACCCCACTAGAATAACAGCGGGTAGGTAGACATGTCACTCCCCTGCTACCCCACTAGAATAACAGACGACAGGTAGACATGTCGCTCCACTGCTACCCCACTAGAATAACAGCGGGTAGGTAGACATGTCACTCCACTGCTACTCTACTAGAATAACAGATGGCAGGTAGACATGTCGCTCCACTGCAACCCCACTGGAATAACAGCGAGCAGGTAGACATGTCGCTCCACTGCTACCAAACTAGAATAACAGCGGGCAGGTAGACATGTCTCTCCACTGCTACCCCACTAGAATAACAGCGAGTAGGTAGACATGTCGCTCCACTGCTACCCCATTGGAATAACAGCGGGCAGGTAGACATGTCACCCCACTACTACACCACTGGAATAACAGCGGACAGGTAGACATATCGCTCCACTGCTACCCCACTGGAATAACAGCGGGCAGGTAGATATGTCGCTCCACTGCTACCCCACTAGAATAACAGAAGACAGGCAGACATGTCTCTCCACTGCTACCCCACTAGTATAATAGCGGGTAGGTAGACATGTCGCTCCACTGCTACCCCACTAGAATAACAGCTGTCAGCTAGACATGTCGCTCCACTGCTACCCCACTGGAATAACACCTGGCAGGTAGACATGTCGCTCCACTGCTACCCACTAGAATAATAGACGGCAGGTAGACATGTCGCTCCACTGCTACCCCATTAGTATAATAGCGGGTAGGTAGACATGTCGCTCCACTGCTACCCCACTAGAATAACAGCTGTCAGCTAGACATGTCGCTCCACTGCTACCCCACTAGAGTAACAACGGGCAGGTAGATATGTCGCTCCACTGCTACCCCACTAGAATAACAGACGCAGGTAGACATGTCGCTCCACTGCTACCCCACTATAATAACAGACGGCAGGTAGACATGTCGCTCCACTGCTACCCCACTAGAATAACAGCAGGCAGGTAGACATGTCGCTCCTCTACTACCCCACTGGAATAACAGCGGGCAGGTAGACATGTCGCTTCACTGCTAACCCACTAGAATAATAGACGGCAGGTAGACATGTCGCTCCACTGCTACCCCAATAGAATAACAGCGAGTAGGTAGACATGTCGCTCCACTGCTACCTCATTGGAATAACAGCGGGTAGGTAGACATGTCGCTCCACTGCAACCCCACTGGAATAACAGCGAGCAGGTACACATGTCGCTCTACTACTACCTCACTAGAATAACAGACGGCAGGTAGACATGTCGCTCCACTGCTACCCGACTGGAATAACGGTGGGCAGGTAGACATGTCGCTCCACTGCTACCCCAATAGAATAACAGCGAGTAGGTAGACAAGTTGCTCCACTGCTACCCCTCTGGAATAACAGCGGGCAGGTAGACATGTCGCTCCACTCTACCCCACTAGAATAACAGCGGGCTGGTAGACATGTCGCTGCACTGCTACCCCACTGGAATAACAGCAGGCATGTAGACTTGTCGCTCCACTGCTACCCCACTAGAATAACAGCGAGCAGGTAGACATGTCGCTCCACTGCTACCTCATTAGAATAACAGACGGCAGGTAGACATGTCGCTCCACTGCTCCCCCCTAGAATAACAGCGAACAGGTAGACATGTCGCTCTACTGCTACCTCATTAGAATAACAGACGGCAGGTAAACATGTTGCTCCACTGCTACCCCACTGGAATAACAGTGAGCAGGTAGACATGTCGCCCCACTGTTACCCCACTAGAATAACAGCGGACAGCTAGACATGTCGCCCCACTGTTACCCCACTAGAATAACACACGGCAGATAGACATGTCGCTCCACTCCTACCCCACTCTAATAGCAGACGGCAGGTAGACATGTCGCTCCACTCCTACCCCACTAGAACAACAGCGGGTAGGTAGACATGTCACTCCACTGCTACCCCACTAGAATAACAGACGACAGGTAGACATGTCGCTCCACTGCTACCCCACTAGAATAACTGTGGGTAGGTAGACTTGTCACTCCACTGCTACTCTACTAGAATAACAGATGGCAGGTAGACATGTCGCTCCACAGCAACCCCACTGGAATAACAGCGAGCAGGTAGACATGTGGCTCCACTGCTACCAAACTAGAATAACAGCGGGCAGGTAGACATGTCTCTCCACTGCTACCCCACTAGAATAACAGCGAGTAGGTAGACATGTCGCTCCACTGCTACCCCATTGGAATAACAGCGGGCAGGTAGACATGTCACCCACTACTACACCACTGGAATAACAGCGGACAGGTAGACATGTCGCTCCACTGCTACCCCACTGGAATAACAGCGGGCAGGTAGATATGTCGCTCCACTGCTACCCCACTAGAATAACAGACGACAGGTAGACATGTCTCTCCACTGCTACCCCACTAGTATAATAGCGGGTAGGTAGACATGTCGCTCCACTGCTACCCCACTAGAATAACAGCTGTCAGCTAGACATGTCGCTCCACTGCTACCCCACTGGAATAACACCGGGCAGGTAGACATGTCGCTCCACTGTTACCCACTAGAATAATAGACGGCAGGTAGACATGTCGCTCCACTGCTACCCCACTAGTATAATAGCGGGTAGGTAGACATGTCCCTCCACTGCTACCCCACTAGAATAACAGCTGTCAGCTAGACATGTCGCTCCACTGCTACCCCACTAGAGTAACAACGGGCAGGTAGATATGTCGCTCCACTGCTACCCCACTAGAATAACAGACGACAGGTAGACATGTCCATCCACTGCTACCCGAATGGAATAACAGCGGTCGGGTAGATATGTCGCTCCACTGCTACCCCACTAGAATAACAGCAGGCAGGTAGACATGTCGCTCCACTACTACCCCACTGGAATAACAGCGGGCAGGTAGACATGTCGCTTCACTGCTACCCCACTAGAATAATAGACGGCAGGTAGACATGTCGCTTCACTGCTACCCCACTAGAGTAACAGCGGGCAGGTAGACATGTCGCTCCACTGCTACCCCACTAGAATAACGGACGACAAGTAGACATGTCGCTCCACTGCTACCCCACTGGAATAACCGTCAGGTAGACATGTCGCTCTACTGCTACCCCACTAGAATAACAGCGGGCAGGTAGACATATCGCTCCACTGCTACCCCACTGGAATAACATCGGGCAGGTTGACATGTCGCTCCACTGCTACCCCACTAGAATAACAGACGGCAGGTAGACATGTCGCACCACTGCTACCCGACTAGAATAACAGCGGGCAGCTAGACATGTCGCTCCACTGCTACCCCACTTAAATAACAGCGGGCAGGTAGACATGTCGCTTCACTGCTACCCCACTAGAATAACAGACGGCAGGTAGACATGTCGCTCCACTGCTACCCCACTATAATAACAGACGGCAGGTAGACATGTAGCTCCACTGCTACCCCACTAGAATAACAGCAGGCAGGTAGACTATCGCTCCACTACTACCCCACTGGAATAACAGCGGGCTGGTAGACATGTCGCTTCACTGCTACCCCACTAGAATAATAGACGGCAGGTAGACATGTCGCTTCACTGCTACCCCACTAGAGTAACAGCGGGCAGGTAGACATGTCGCTCCACTGCTACCCCACTAGAATAACGGACGACAAGTAGACGTGTCGCTCCACTGCTACCCCACTGGAATAACCGTCAGGTAGACATGTCGCTATACTGCTACCCCACTAGAATAACAGCGGGCAGGTAGACATATCGCTCCACTGCTACCCCACTGGAATAACAGCGAGCAGGTTGACATGTCGCTCCACTGGTACCCCACTAGAATAACAGACGGCAGGTAGACATGTCGCACCACTGCTACCCGACTAGAATAACAGCGGGCAGCTAGACATGTCGCTCCACTGCTACCCCACTTAAATAACAGCTGGCAGGTAGACATGTCGCTCCACTACGAACCCACTAGAATAACAGACGGCAGGTAGACATGTCGCTCCACTGCTACCCCACTATAATAACAGACGGCAGGTAGACATGTCGCTCCACTGCTACCCCACTGGAATAACAGCGGGTAGGTAGACATGTCGTTCCACTGCTACCCCACTAGAATAACAGACGGCAGATAGACATGTCGCTCCACTCCTACCCCACCCTAATAGCAGACGGCAGGTAGACATGTCGCTCCACTCCTACCCCACTAGAATAACAGCTGGTAGGTAGACAAGTCACTCCACTGCTACCCCACTAGAATAATAGACGACAGGTAGACATGTCGCTCCACTGCTACCTCATTAGAATAACAGACGGCAGGTAAGCATGTCACTCCACTGCTACCCCACAAGAATAACAGCGAGCAGGTAGACATGTCGCTCCACTGCTACCTCATTAGAATAACAGACGGCAGGTAAACATGTTACTCCACTGCTACCCCACTGGAATAACAGCGAGCAGGTAGACATGTCGCCCCACTGTTACCCCACTAGAATAACAGACGGCAGATAGACATGTCGCTCCACTCCTACCCCACTCTAATAGCAGACGGCAGGTAGACATGTCGCTCCACTCCTACCCCACTAGAATAACAGCTGGTAGGTAGACAAGTCACTCCACTGCTACCCCACTAGAATAATAGACGACAGGTAGACATGTCGCTCCACTGCTACCCCACTAGAATAACAGCGGGTAGGTAGACATGTCACACCAGTGCTACTCTACTAGAATAACAGATGGAAGGTAGACATGTCGCTCCACTGCAACCCCACTAGAATAACAGCGGGCAGGTAGACATGTCGCTCCACTGCTACCCCACTAGAATAACAGCGAGTAGGTAGACATGTCGCTCCACTGCTACCCCATTGGAATAACAGCGGGCAGGTAGACATGTCGTTCCACTGCAACCCCACTGGAATAACAGCGAGCAGGTACACATGTCGCTCTACTACTACCTCACTAGAATAACAGACGGCAGGTAGACATGTCGATCCACTGCTACCCGACTGGAATAACAGCGGAGAGGTAGACATGTTGCTCCACTGCTAACCCAATAGAATAACAGCGAGTAGGTAGACATGTTGCTCCACTGCTACCCCACTGGAATAACAGCGGGCAGGTAGACATGTCGCTCCACTGCAACCCCACTGGAATAACAGCGAGCAGGTAGACATGTCGCTCTACTACTACCTCACTAGAATAACAGACGGCAGGTAGACATGTCGCTCCACTGCTACCCGACTGGAATAACAGCGGTCAGGCAGATATGTCGCTCCACTGCTACCCCACTAGAATAACAGCAGGCAGGTAGACATGTCGCTCCACTACTACCCCACTGGAATAACAGCGGGCAGGTAGACATGTCGCTTCACTGTTACCCCATTAGAATAATAGACGGCAGGTAGACATGTCGCTTCACTGCTACCCCACTAGAGTAACAGCGGGCAGGTAGACATGTCGCTCCACTGCTACCCCATTGGAATAACAGCGGGCAGGTAGACATGTCGTTCCACTGCAACCCCACTGGAATAATAGCGAGCAGGTACACATGTCGCTCTACTACTACCTCACTAGAATAACAGACGGCAGGTAGACATGTCGATCCACTGCTACCCGACTGGAATAACAGCGGGGAGGTAGACATGTTGCTCCACTGCTAACCCAATAGAATAACAGCGAGTAGGTAGACATGTTGCTCCACTGCTACCCCATTGGAATAACAGCGGGCAGGTAGACATGTCGCTCCACTGCAACCCCACTGGAATAACAGCGAGGAGGTAGACATGTCGCTCTACTACTACCTCACTAGAATAATAGACGGCAGGTAGACATGTCGCTCCACTGCTACCCGACTGGAATAACAGCGGTCAGGCAGATATGTCGCTCCACTGCTACCCCACTAGAATAACAGCAGGCAGGTAGACATGTCGCTCCACTACTACCCCACTGGAATAACAGCGGGCAGATAGACATGTCGCTTCACTGCTACCCCATTAGAATAATAGACGGCAGGTAGACATGTCGCTTCACTGCTACCCCACTAGAGTAACAGCGGGCAGGTAGACATGTCGCTCCACTGCTACCCCACTAGAATAACGGACGACAAGTAGACATGTCGCTCCACTGCTACCCCACTGGAATAACCGTCAGGTAGACATGTCGCTCTACTGCTACCCCACTAGAATAACAGCGGGCAGGTAGACATATCGCTCCACTGCTACCTCACTGGAATAACAGCGGGCAGGTTGACATGTCGCTCCACTGCTACCCCACTAGAATAACAGACGGCAGGTAGACATGTCGCTCCACTGCTACCCCACTGGAATAACAGCGGGCAGGTAGACATGTCGCTCCACTGCTACCCCACTAGAATAACAGCGAGCAGGTAGACATGTCGCTCCACCGCTACCTCATTAGAATAACAGACGGCAGGTAGACATGTCGCTCCACTGCTCCCCCACTGGAATAACAGCGAGCAGGTAGACATGTCGCTCAACTGCTACCTCATTAGAATAACAGACGGCAGGTAAACATGTCACTCCACTGCTACCCCACTAGAATAACAGCGAGCAGGTAGACATTTCGCTCCACTGCTACCTCATTAGAATAACAGACGGCAGGTAAACATGTTGCTCCACTGCTACCCCACTGGAATAACAGCGAGGAGGTAGACATGTCGCCCCACTGTTACCCCACTATAATAACAGACGGCAGGTAGCCATGTCGTTCCACTCCTACCCCACTAGAATAACAGCGGGTAGGTAGACATGTCACTCCACTGCTACCCCACTGGAATAACAGACGACAGGTAGACATGTCGCTCCACTGCTACCCCACTAGAATAACAGCGGGTAGGTAGACAGGTCACTCCACTGCTACTCTACTAGAATAACAGATGGCAGGTAGACATGTCGCTCCACTGCAACCTCACTGGAATAACAGCGAGCAGGTAGACATGTCGCTCCACTGTTACCCCATTAGAATAACACCGGGCAGGTAGACATGTCGCTCCACTGCTACCCCAATAGAATAACAGCGAGTAGGTAGACATGTCGCTCCACTGCTACCCCATTGGAATAACAGCGGGCAGGTAGACATGTCGCTCCACTGCAACCCCACTGGAATAACAGCGAGCAGGTACACATGTCGCTCTACTACTACCTCACTAGAATAACAGACGGCAGGTAGACATGTCGCTCCACTGCTACCCGACTGGAATAACAGTGGGCAGGTAGACATGTCGCTCCACTGCTACCCCAATAGAATAACAGCGAGTAGGTAGACAAGTTGCTCCACTGCTACCCCTCTGGAATAACAGCGGGCAGGTAGACATGTCGCTCCACTCTACCCCACTAGAATAACAGCGGGCTGGTAGACATGTCGCTGCACTGCTACCTCACTGGAATAACAGCAGGCATGTAGACTTGTCGCTCCACTGCTACCCCACTAGAATAACAGCGAGCAGGTAGACATGTCGCTCCACTGCTACCTCATTAGAATAACAGACGGCAGGTAGACATGTCGCTCCACTGCTCCCCCCTAGAATAACAGCGAGCAGGTAGACATGTCGCTCTACTGCTACCTCATTAGAATAACAGACGGCAGGTAAACATGTTGCTCCACTGCTACCCCACTGGAATAACAGTGAGCAGGTAGACATGTCGCCCCACTGTTACCCCACTAGAATAACAGATGGCAGGTAGACATGTCGCCCCACTGCTACCCCACAAGAATAACAGCGGGCAGCTAGACATGTCGCCCCACTGTTACCCCACTAGAATAACAGACGGCAGATAGACATGTCGCTCCACTCCTACCCCACTCTAATAGCAGACGGCAGGTAGACATGTCGCTCCACTCCTACCCCACTAGAATAACAGCGGGTAGGTAGACATGTCACTCCCCTGCTACCCCACTAGAATAACAGACGACAGGTAGACATGTCGCTCCACTGCTACCCCACTAGAATAACAGCGGGTAGGTAGACATGTCACTCCACTGCTACTCTACTAGAATAACAGATGGCAGGTAGACATGTCGCTCCACTGCAACCCCACTGGAATAACAGCGAGCAGGTAGACATGTGGCTCCACTGCTACCAAACTAGAATAACAGTGGGCAGGTAGACATGTCTCTCCACTGCTACCCCACTAGAATAACAGCGAGTAGGTAGACATGTCGCTCCACTGCTACCCCATTGGAATAACAGCGGGTAGGTAGACATGACACCCACTACTACACCACTGGAATAACAGCGGGCAGGTAAACATGTCGCCCCACTACTACCCCACTGGAATAACAGCGGGCAGGTAGACATGTCGCTCCACTCTACCCCACTGGAATAACAGCGGCAGGTAGACATATCGCTCCGCTGCTACCCCACTGGCATAACAGCGGGCAGGTAGACATGTCGCCCCACTGCTACCCCACTAGAATAACAGCGGGCAGGTAGACATGTCGCTCCACTGCTACCCCTCTAGAATAACGGCGAGAAGGTAGCCATGTTGCTCCACTGCTACCCCACAGGAATAACAGCAGGCAGGTAGACATGTCGCTTCACTCTACCCAACTGGAATAACAGCGGGTTGGTAGACATGTCGCTCCACTCTACCCCACTGGAATAACAGCAGGCAGGTAGACATGTCGCTCCGCTGCTACCCGACTGGAATAACAGCAGGCATGTAGACATGTCGCTCCACTGCTACCCCACTGGAATAACAGCGGGCAGGTAGAAATGTCGCTCAACTGCTACCCTACTGGAATAACAGCGGGCAGGTAGACTTGTTGCTCCACTGCTACCCCACTAGAATAACAGGGAAAGGTAGACATGTCGCTGCACTGCTACCCTACTGGAATAACAGCGGGCAGGTAGACATGTCGCGTCACTCTACCCCACTGGAATAACATTGGGCTGGTAGACATGTCGCTCCACTGCTACCCCACTGGAATAACAGCAGGCATGTAGACATGTCGCTCCACTGCTACCCCAATGGAATAACAGCGGGAAGGTAAACATGTCTCCCCACTACTACCCCACTGGAATAACAGCAGGCAGGTAGACATGTTGCTCCACTGCTACCCCACTGGAATAACAGCGGGCAGGTAGACATGTCGCTCCACTCTACCCCACTAGAATAACAGCGGGCTGGTAGACATGTCGCTGCACTTCTACCTCACTGGAATAACAGCAGGTATGTAGACTTGTCGCTCCACTGCTACCGCACTGGAATAACCGCGGGCAGGTAAACATGTCGCCCCACTACTACCCCACTGGAATAACAGCGGGCAGGTAGACATGTCGCTCCACTCTACCCCACTAGAATAACAGCGGGCTGGTAGACATGTCGCTGCACTTCTACCTCACTGGAATAACAGCAGGAATGTAGACTTGTCGCTCCACTGCTACCGCACTGGAATAACCGCGGGCAGGTAAACATGTCGCCCCACTACTACCCCACTGGAATAACAGCAGGCAGGTAGACATGTCGCTCCACTGCTACCCCACTGGAATAACAGCGGGCAGGTAGACATGTCGCTCCGCTGCTACCCCATTTGAATAACAGCGGGCAGGTAGACATGTCGCCACACTGCTACCCCACTGGAATAACAGCGGGCAGGTAGACATGTCGCGTCACTCTACCCCACTGGAATAACAGCGGGCTGGTAGACATGCCGCTCTACTGCTATCCCACTGGAATAACAGCAGGCATGTAGACATGTCGCTACACTGCTAACCCACTGGAATAACAGCGGTCAGGTAAACATGTCTCCCTACTACTACCCCACTGGAATAACAGCAGGCAGGTAGACATGTTGCTCCACTACTACCGCACTGGAATAACAGCGGACAGGTAGACATGTCGCTCCACTGCTACCCCACTGGAATAACAGCGGGCAGGTAGACATGTCGCCCCACTGCTACCCCACTGGAATAACAGCGGGCAGGTAGACATGTCGCTCCACTGCTACCCCAATGGAATAATAGCGGGAAGGTAGGCATGTCGCCCCACTGCTACATCACTGGAATAACAGCGAGCAGGTAGACATGTCGCTCCACTGCTACCCCACTGGAATAACAGCGGGCAGGTAAACATTTCGCTCCACTGCTACCCCACTAGAATAACAGCTAGTAGGTAGACATGTCGCTCCACTGCTACCCCACTGGAATAACAACGGGCAGGTAGACATGTCGCTCACTGCTACCCCACTAGAATAACAGCGAGCAGGTAGACATGTCGCTCCACTGCTACCCCACTGGAATAACATCGGCAGGTAGACATGTCGCTCCACTGCTACGCCACTAGAATAACGGCGAGCAGGTAGAAATGTCGCTGCACTGCTACCTCACTAGAATAACAGACGGCAGGTAGACATGTCGCTCCACTGCTCCCCCGCTGGAATAAAAGCGGGTAGGTAGACATGTCGACCCACTGTTACCCCACTAGAATAACAGACGGCAGGTAGACATGTCGCTCCACTCCCACCCCACTCTAATAGCAGACGACAGGTAGACATGTCGCTCCACTGCTACCCCACTAGAAAAACAGCGGGTAGGTAGATATGTCACTCCACATCTACCCCACTAGAATAACAGCGGGCAGGTAGACATGTCGCTCCACTGCTACCCCACTAGAATAACAGACGGTAGGTAGACATGTCGCTCCACTGCTACCCCATTGGAATAACAGCGGGCAGGTAGACATGTCGCTCCACTGCAACCTCATTGGAATAACAGCGAGCAGGTACACATGTCGCTCTACTACTAACTCACTAGAATAACAGCGAGCAGGTAGACATGTCGCTCCACTGCTACCCGACTGGAATAACAGCGGGCAGGTAGACATGTCGCTACACTGCTACCCCACTGGAATAACAGCGGGCAGGTAGACATGTCGTTCCACTCTACCCCACTAGAATAACAGCGGGCTGGTAAACTTATCGCTGCACTGGTACCCCACTGGAATAACAACAGGCATGTAGACATGTCGCTCCACTGTTACCGCACTGGAATAACAGCGGGCAGGTAAACATGTCGCCCCACTACTACCCCACTGGAATAACAGCGGGCAGGTAGACATGTCGCTCCACTCTACCCCACTGGAATAACAGCGGCAGGTAGACATATCGCTCCGCTGCTACCCCACTGGCATAACAGCGGGCAGGTAGACATGTCGCCCCACTGCTACCCCACTAGAATAACAGCGGGCAGGTAGACATGTCGCTCCACTGCTACCCCTCTAGAATAACGGCGAGAAGGTAGCCATGTTGCTCCACTGCTACCCCACAGGAATAACAGCAGGCAGGTAGACATGTCGCTTCACTCTACCCAACTGGAATAACAGCGGGTTGGTAGACATGTCGCTCCACTCTACCCCACTGGAATAACAGCAGGCAGGTAGACATGTCGCTCCGCTGCTACCCGACTGGAATAACAGCAGGCATGTAGACATGTCGCTCCACTGCTACCCCACTGGAATAACAGCGGGCAGGTAGAAATGTCGCTCCACTGCTACCCTACTGGAATAACAGCGGGCAGGTAGACTTGTTGCTCCACTGCTACCCCACTAGAATAACAGGGAAAGGTAGACATGTCGCTGCACTGCTACCCTACTGGAATAACAGCGGGCAGGTAGACATGTCGCGTCACTCTACCCCACTGGAATAACATTGGGCTGGTAGACATGTCGCTCCACTGCTACCCCACTGGAATAACAGCAGGCATGTAGACATGTCGCTCCACTGCTACCCCAATGGAATAACAGCGGGAAGGTAAACATGTCTCCCCACTACTACCCCACTGGAATAACAGCAGGCAGGTAGACATGTTGCTCCACTGCTACCCCACTGGAATAACAGCGGGCAGGTAGACATGTCGCTCCACTGCTATCCCACTGGAATAACAGCGAGCAGGTAGACATGTCGCCCCACTGCTATCCCACTGGAATAACAGCGGGCAGGTAGACATGTCGCTCCACTGCTACCCCAATGGAATAACAGCGGGCAGGTAGACATGTCGCTCCACTGCTACCCCACTAGAATAACAGCTAGTAGGTAGACATGTCGCTCCACTGCTACCCCACTGGAATAAAAGCGGGGAGGTAGACATGTCGCTCCACTGCTACCCCACTAGAATAACAGCGAGCAGGTAGACATGTCGCTCCACTGCTACCCCACTATAATAACAGACGACAGGTAGACATGTCGCTCCACTGCTACCCCACTGGAATAACAGCGGGTAGGTAGATATGTCGCTCCACTGCTACCCCACTGGAATAACAGCGGGCAGGTAGACATGTCGCTCCGCTGCTACCCCACTTGAATAACAGCGGGCAGGTAGACATGTCGCCCCACTGCTACCCCACTGGAATAACAGCGGGCAGGTAGACATGTCGCGTCACTCTACCCCATTGGAATAACAGCGGGCTGGTAGACATGCCGCTCTACTGCTATCCCACTGGAATAACAGCAGGCATGTAGACATGTCGCTACACTACTAACCCACTGGAATAACAGCGGTCAGGTAAACATGTCTCCCTACTACTACCCCACTGGAATAACAGCAGGCAGGTAGACATGTTGCTCCACTGCTACCGCACTGGAATAACAGCGGGCAGGTAGACATGTCGCTCCACTGCTACCCCACTGGAATAACAGCGGGCAGGTAGACATGTCGCCCCACTGCTACCCCACTGGAATAACAGCGGGCAGGTAGACATGTCGCTCCACTGCTACCCCAATGGAATAACAGCGGGAAGGTAGGCATGTCGCCCCAGTGCTACATCACTGGAATAACAGCGAGCAGGTAGACATGTCGCTCCACTGCTACCCCACTGGAATAACAGCGGGCAGGTACAATTTCGCTCCACTGCTACCCCACTAGAATAACACCTAGTAGGTAGACATGTCGCTCCACTGCTACCCCACTGGAATAACAACGGGTAGGTAGACATGTCGCTCCACTGCTACCCCACTAGAATAACAGCGAGCAGGTAGACATGTCGCTCCACTGCTACCCCACTGGAATAACATCGACAGGTAGACATGTCGCTCTACTGCTACGCCACTAGAATAACAGCGAGCAGGTAGAAATGTCGCTCCACTGCTACCTCACTAGAATAACAGACGGCAGGTAGACATGTCTCTCCACTGCTCCCCCGCTGGAATAAAAGCGGGTAGGTAGACATGTCGACCCACTGTTACCCCACTTGAATAACAGACGGCAGGTAGACATGTCGCTCCACTCCCACCCCACTCTAATAGCAGACGACAGGTAGACATGTCGCTCCACTGCTACCCCACTAGAATAACAGCGGGTTGGTAGATATGTCACTCCACATCTACCCCACTAGAATAACAGCGGGCAGGTAGACATGTCGCTCCACTGCTACCCCACTAGAATAACAGACGGTAGGTAGACATGTCGCTCCACTGCTACCCAATTGGAATAACAGCGGGCAGGTAGACATGTCGCTCCACTGCAACCCCATTGGAATAACAGCGAGCAGGTACACATGTCGCTCTACTACTACCTCACTAGAATAACAGACGGCAGGTAGACATGTCGCTCCACTGCTACCCGACTGGAATAACAGCAGGCAGGTAGACATGTGGCTCCACTGCTACCCCAATAGAATAACAGGGGTAGGTAGACATGTCGCTACACTGCTACCCCACTGGAATAACAGCGGGCAGGTAGACATGTCGTTCCACTCTACCCTACTAGAATAACAGCGGGCTGGTAAGCTTATCGCTGCACTGGTACCCCACTGGAATAACAAGAGGCATGTAGACATGTCGCTCCACTGCTACCGCACTGGAATAACAGCGGGCAGGTAGACATGTCGCTCCACTGCTACCCCTCTAGAATAACGGCGAGAAGGTAGTCATGTTGCTCCACTGCTACCCCACAGGAATAACAGCGGGCAGGTAGACATGTCGCTTCACTCTACCCAACTGGAATAACAGCCGGCTGGTAGACATGTCGCTCCACTCTACCCCACTGGAATAATAGCGGGCAGGTAGACATGTCGCTCCGCTGCTACCCGACTGGAATAACAGCAGGCATGTAGACATGTCGCTCCACTGCTACCCCACTGGAATAACAGCGGGCAGGTAGAAATGTCGCTCCACTGCTACCCCACTGGAATAACAGCGGGCAGGTAGACATGTTGCTCCACTGCTACCCCACTGGAATAACAGCGGGCAGGTAGACATGTCGCGTCACTCTACCCCACTGGAATAACATTGGGCTGGTAGACATGTCACTCCACTGCTACCCCACTGGAATAACAGCAGGCATGTAGACATGTCGCTCCACTGCTACCCCAATGGAATAACAGCGGGAAGGTAAACATGTCTCCCCACTACTACTCCACTGGAATAACAGCAGGCAGGTAGACATGTTGCTCCACTGCTACCCCACTGTAATAACAGCGGGCAGGTAGACATGTCGCTCCACTGCTACCCCACTGGAATAACAGCGAGCAGGTAGACATGTCGCCCCACTGCTACCCCACTGGAATAACAGCGGGCAGGTAGACATGTCGCTCCACTGCTACCCCAATGGAATAAAAGCGGGAAGGTAGGCATTTCGCCCCACTGCTACCCCACTAGAATAAGAGCGAGCAGGTAGACATGTCGCTCCACTGCTACCCCACTGGAATAACAGCGGGCAGGTAGACATGTCGCTCCACTGCTACCCCACTAGAATAACAGCTAGTAGGTAGACATGTCGCTCCACTGCTACCCCACTGGAATAACAGCGGGGAGGTAGACATGTCGCTCCACTGCTACCCCACTAGAATAACAGCGAGCAGGTAGACATGTCGCTCCACTGCTACCCCACTATAATAACATACGACAGGTAGACATGTCGCTCCACTGCTACCCCACTGGAATAACAGCGGGTAGGTAGATGTGTCACTCCACTGCTAGCCCACTAGAATAACAGAGGGCAGGTAGACATGTCGCTCAACTGCTACCCCACTAGAATAACAGACGGTAGGTAGACATGTCGCTCCACTGCTACCTCATTGGAATAACAGCGGGCAGGTAGACATGTCGCTCCACTGCAACCCCACTGGAATAACAGCTAGCAGGAACACATGTAGCTCTACTACTACCTCACTAAAATAACAGACGGCAGGTAGACATGTCGCTCCACTGCTACCCGACTAGAATAATAGCGGGCAGGTAGACATGTGGCTCCACTGCTACCCCAATAGAATAACAGCGAGTAGGTAGACATGTCGCTACACTGCTACCCCACTGGAATAACAGCGGGCAGGTAGACATGTCGCTCCACTCTACCCCCCTAGAATAACAGCGGGCCAGTAAACATATCGCTGCACTGGTACCCCACTGGAATAACAATAGGCATGTAGACATGTCGCTCCACTGCTACCGCATTGGAATAACAGCGGGCAGGTAAACATGTCGCCCCACCACTACCCCACTGAAATAACAGCAGGCAGGTAGACATGTCGCTCCACTCTACCCCACTGGAATAACAGCGGGTAGGTAGACATGTCGCTCCGCTGCTACCCCACTGGAATAACAGCGGGCAGGTAGACATGTCGCCCCACTGCTACCCCACTGGAATAACAGCGGGCAGGTAGATATGTCGCTCCACTGCTACCCCACTAGAATAACAGCTAGTAGGTAGACATGTCGCTCCACTGCTACCCCACTGGAATAACAGCGGGGAGGTAGACATGTCGCTCCACTGCTACCCCACTAGAATAACAGCGAGCAGGTAGACATGTCGCTCCACTGCTACCCCACTATAATAACAGACGACAGGTAAACATGTCGCTCCACTGCTACCCCACTTGAATAACAGCGGGTAGGTAGATATGTCACTCCACTGCTAGCCCACTAGAATAACAGAGGGCAGGTAGACATGTCGCTCAACTGCTACCCCACTAGAATAACAGACGGTAGGTAGACATGTCGCTCCACTGCTACCTCATTGGAATAACAGCGGGCAGGTAGACATGTCGCTCCACTGCAACCCCACTGGAATAACAGCGAGCAGGAACACATGTCGCTCTACTACTACCTTACTAAAATAACAGACGGCAGGTAGACATGTCGCTCCACTCTACCCCACTAGAATAACAGCGGGCCGGTAAACATATCGCTGCACTGGTACCCCACTGGAATAACAATAGGCATGTAGACATGTCGCTCCACTGCTACCGCACTGGAATAACAGGGGGCAGGTAGACATGTCGCTCCACTCTACCCCACTGGAATAACAGCGGGTAGGTAGACATGTCGCTCCGCTGCTACCCCACTGGAATAACAGCGGGCAGGTAGACATGTCGCCCCACTGCTACCCCACTGGAATAACAGCGGGCAGGTAAATATGTTGCTACACTGCTACCCAACTAGAATAACGGCGAGAAGGTAGACATGTCGCTCCACTGCTACCCCACTGAAATAACAGCGGGCAGGTAGACATGTCGCTTCACTCTACCCAACTGGAATAACAGCGGGCTGGTAGACATGTCGCTCCACTCAACCCCACCGAATAACAGCGGGCAGGTAGACATGTCGCTCCGCTGCTACCCCACTGGAATAACAGCGGGCAGGTAGACATGTCGCCCCACTCCTACCCCACTGGAATAACAGCGGGCAGGTAGACATGTCGCTCCACTGCTACCCCACTAGAATAACAGAGAGAAGGTAGACATGTCGCTCCACTGCTACCCCACTGGAATAACAGCGGACAGGTAGACATGTCGCTTCACTCTACCCCACTGGAATAACAGCGGGCTGGTAGACATATCGCTCCACTGCTACCCCACTGGAATAACAGCAGGCATGTAGACATGTCGCTCCACTGCTACCCCACTGGAATAACAAAGGGCAGGTAAACATGTCGCCCCACTACTACCCCACTGGAGTAACAGCAGGCAGGTAGACATGTTGCTCCACTGCTACCCCACTGGAATAATAGCGGGCGGGTAGACATGTCGCTCCACTGCTACCCGACTAGAATAACAGCGGGCAGGTAGACATGTGGCTCCACTGCTACCCCACTAGAATAACAGCGAGAAGGTAGACATGTCGCTCCACTGCTACCCCACTGGAATAACGGCGGGCAGGTAGACATGTCGCGTCACTCTACCCCACTGGAATAACATTGGGCTGGTAGACATGTCACTCCACTGCTACCCCACTGGAATAACAGCAGGCATGTAGACATGTCGCTCCACTCCTACCCCAATGGAATAACAGCGGGAAGGTAAACATGTCTCCCCACTACTACCCCACTGGAATAACAGCAGGCAGGTAGACATGTTGCTCCACTGCTACCCCACTGGAATAACAGCGGGCAGGTAGACATGTCGCTCCACTGCTACCCCACTGGAATAACAGCGAGCAGGTAGACATGTCGCCCCACTGCTACCCCACTGGAATAACAGCGGGCAGGTAGACATGTCGCTCCGCTGCTACCCAACTGGAATAACAGCGGGCTGGTAGACATGTCGCTCCACTGCTACCCCACTAGAATAACAGCGGATAGGTAGACATGTCGCTTTACTGCTACCCCACTATAATACCAGACGGCAGGTAGACATGTCGCTCCACTGCTACCCCACTGAAATAACAGCGGGCAGGTAGACATGTCGCTCCACTGCTACCCCACTAGAATAACAGCGAGCAGGTAGACATGTCGCTCCACTGCTACCTCATTAGAATAACAGACGGCAGGTAGACATATCGCTCCACTGCTCCCCCACTAGAATAACAGCGGGCAGGTAGACATGTCGCTCCACTGCTACCCCACTAGAATAACTGACGGTAGGTAGACATGTCGCTCCACTGCTACCCCATTGGAATAACAGCGGGCAGGTAGACATGTCACTCCACTGCAACGCGACTGGAATAACAGCGAGCAGGAACACATGTCGCTCTACTACTACCTCACTAGAATAATAGACGGCAGGTAGACATGTCACTACACTGCTACCCAACTGGAATAACAGCGGGCAGGTAGACATGTCGCTCCACTCTACCCCACTAGAATAACAGCGGGCTGGTAAACATATCGCTGGACTGGTACCCCACTGGAATAACAACAGGCATGTATACATGTCGCTCCACTGCTACCGCACTGGAATAACAGCGGGCAGGTAAACATGTCGCCCCACTACTACCCCACTGGAATAACAGCGGACAGGTAGACATGTCGCTCCACTCTACCCCACTGGTATAACAGCAGGCAGGTAGACATGTCGCTCCACTGCTACCCCACTGGAATAACAGCGGGCAGGTAGACATGTCGCTTCACTCTACCCCACTGGAATAACAGCGGGCTGGTAGAATTGTCGCTCCACTGCTACCCCACTAGAATAACGGCGAGAAGGTAGACATGTCGCTCCACTGCTACCCCACTGGAATAACAGCGGGCAGGTAGACATGTCGCTTCACTCTACCCAACTGGAATAACAGCCGGCTGGTAGACATGTCGCTCCATTCTACCCCACTGGAATAACAGCGGGCAGGTAGACATGTCGCTCCGCTGCTACCCAACTGGAATAACAGCGGGCTGGTAGACATGTCGCTCCACTCTACCCCACTGGAATAACAGCGGGCAGTTAGACATGTCGCCCCACTGCTACCCCACTGGAATAACAGCGGGCAGGTAGACATGTCGCTCCACTGCTACCCCACTAGAATAACAGCGGGAAGGTAGACATGTCGCTCCACTGCTACCCTACTGGAATAACAGCGGGCAGGTAGACATGTCGCTTCACTCTACCCCCCTGGAATAACAGCGGGCTGGTAGAATTGTCGCTCCACTGCTACCCCACTGGAATAACAGCAGGCATATAGACATGTCACTCCACTGCTACCTCCCTGGAATTACAACGGGCAGGTAAGCATGTCGCCCCACTACTACCCCACTGGAATAACAGCCGGAAGGTAGGCATGTCGCTCCACTGCTTCCCCACTGGAATAACAGCGAGCAGGTAGACATGTCGCTCCACTGCTACCCCACTGGAATAACAGCGGGCAGGTAGACATGTCGCTCCACTGCTACCCCACTGGAATAACAGCGGACAGGTAGACATGTCGCTTCACTCTACCCAACTGGAATAACAGCGGGCTGGTAGACATGTCGCTCCATTCTACCCCACTGGAATAACAGCGGCAGGTAGACATGTCGCTCCGCTGCTACCCAACTGGAATAACAGCGGGCTGGTAGACATGTCGCTCCACTCTACCCCACTGGAATAACAGCGGGCAGTTAGACATGTCGCCCCACTGCTACCCCACTGGAATAACAGCGGGAAGGTAGACATGTCGCTCCACTGCTACCCCACTAGAATAACAGCGGGAAGGTAGACATGTCGCTCCACTGCTACCCTACTGGAATAACAGCGGGCAGGTAGACATGTCGCTTCACTCTACCCCCCTGGAATAACAGCGGGCTGGTAGAATTGTCGCTCCACTGCTACCCCACTGGAATAACAGCAGGCATATAGACATGTCGCTCCACTGCTACCTCACTGGAATTACAACGGGCAGGTAAGCATGTCGCCCCACTACTACCCCACTGGAATAACAGCGGGAAGGTAGGCATGTCGCTCCACTGCTTCCCCACTGGAATAACAGCGAGCAGGTAGACATGTCGCTCCACTGCTACCCCACTGGAATAACAGCTAGTAGGTAGACATGTCGCTCCACTGCTACCCCACTGGAATAACAGCGGGGAGGTAGACATGTCGCTCCACTGCTACCCCACTAGAATAACAGCGAGCAGGTAGACATGTCGCTCCACTGCTACCCCACTATAATAACAGATGACAGGTAGACATGTCGCTCCACTGCTACCCCACTGGAATAACAGCGGGTAGGTAGATATGTCATTCCACTGCTAGCCCACTAGAATAACAGAGGGCAGGTAGACATGTCGCTCAACTGCTACCCCACTAGAATAACAGACGGTAGGTAGACATGTCGCTCCACTGCTACCTCAATGGAATAACAGCGGGCAGGTAGACATGTCGCTCCACTGCAACCCCACTGGAATAACAGCGAGCAGGAACACATGTCGCTCTACTACTACCTCACTAAAATAACAGACGGCAGGTAGACATGTCGCTCCACTCTACCCCACTAGAATAACAGCGGGCCGGTAAACATATCGTTGCACTGCTACCCCACTGGAATAACAATAGGGATGTAGACATGTCGCTCCACTGCTACCGCACTGGAATAACAGGGGGCAGGTAGACATGTCGCTCCACTCTACCCCACTGGAATAACAGCGGGTAGGTAGACATGTCGCTCCGCTGCTACCCCACTGGAATAACACCGGGCAGGTAGACATGTCGCCCCACTGCTACCCCACTGGAATAACAGCGGACAGGTAAATATGTCGCTACACTGCTACCCCACTAGAATAACGGCGAGAAGGTAGACATGTCGCTCCACTGCTACCCCACTGAAATAACAGCGGGCAGGTAGACATGTCGCTTCACTCTACCCATCTGGAATAACAGCGGGCTGGTAGACATGTCGCTCCACTCAACCCCACCGAATAACAGCGGGCAGGTAGACATGTCGCTCCGCTGCTACCCCACTGGAATAACAGCGGGCAGGTAGACATGTCGTCCCACTCCTACCCCACTGGAATAACAGCGGGCAGGAAGACATGTCGCTCCACTGCTACCCCACTAGAATAACAGAGAGAAGGTAGACATGTCGCTCCACTGCTACCCCACTGGAATAACAGCGGACAGGTAGACATGTCGCTTCACTCTACCCCACTGGAATAACAGCGGGCTGGTAGACATGTCGCTCCACTGCTACCCCACTGGAATAACAGCAGGCATGTAGACATGTCGCTCCACTGCTACCCCACTGGAATAACAAAAGGCAGGTAAACATGTCGCCCCACTACTACCCCACTGGAGTAACAGCAGGCAGGTAGACATGTTGCTCCACTGCTACCCCACTGGAATAATAGCGGGCGGGTAGACATGTCGCTCCACTGCTACCCGACTAGAATAACAGCGGGCAGGTAGACATGTGGCTCCACTGCTACCCCACTAGAATAACAGCGAGAAGGTAGACATGTCGCTCCACTGCTACCCCACTGGAATAACAGCGGGCAGGTAGACATGTCGCGTCACTCTACCCCACTGGAATAACATTGGGCTGGTAGACATGTCGCTCCACTGCTACCCCACTGGAATAACAGCAGGCATGTAGACATGTCGCTCCACTCCTACCCCAATGGAATAACAGCGGGAAGGTAAACATGTCTCCCCACTACTACCCCACTGGAATAACAGCAGGCAGGTAGACATGTTGCTCCACTGCTACCCCACTGGAATAACAGCGGGCAGGTAGACATGTCGCTCCACTGCTACCCCACTGGAATAACAGCGAGCAGGTAGACATGTCGCCCCACTGCTACCCCACTGGAATAACAGCGGGCAGGTAGACATGTCGCTCCGCTGCTACCCAACTGGAATAACAGCGGGCTGGTAGACATGTCGCTCCACTGCTACCCCACTAGAATAACAGCGGATAGGTAGACATGTCGCTTTACTGCTACCCCACTATAATACCAGACGGCAGGTAGACATGTCGCTCCACTGCTACCCCACTGAAATAACAGCGGGCAGGTAGACATGTCGCTCCACTGCTACCCCACTAGAATAACAGCGAGCAGGTAGACATGTCGCTCCACTGCTACCTCATTAGAATAACAGACGGCAGGTAGACATATCGCTCCACTGCTCCCCCACTAGAATAACAGCGGGCAGGTAGACATGTCGCTCCACTGCTACCCCACTAGAATAACTGACGGTAGGTAGACATGTCGCTCCACTGCTACCCCATTGGAATAACAGCGGGCAGGTAGACATGTCACTCCACTGCAACCCGACTGGAATAACAGCGAGCAGGAACACATGTCGCTCTACTACTACCTCACTAGAATAATAGACGGCAGGTAGACATGTCACTACACTGCTACCCAACTGGAATAACAGCGGGCAGGTAGACATGTCGCTCCACTCTACCCCACTAGAATAACAGCGGGCTGGTAAACATATCGCTGCACTGGTACCCCACTGGAATAACAACAGGCATGTATACATGTCGCTCCACTGCTACCGCACTGGAATAACAGCGGACAGGTAGACATGTCGCTCCACTCTACCCCACTGGTATAACAGCAGGCAGGTAGACATGTCGCTCCACTGCTACCCCACTGGAATAACAGCGGGCAGGTAGACATGTCACTTCACTCTACCCCACTGGAATAACAGCGGGCTGGTAGAATTGTCGCTCCACTGCTACCCCACTAGAATAACGGCGAGAAGGTAGACATGTCGCTCCACTGCTACCCCACTGGAATAACAGCGGGCAGGTAGACATGTCGCTTCACTCTACCCAACTGGAATAACAGCGGGCTGGTAGACATGTCGCTCCATTCTACCCCACTGGAATAACAGCGGGCAGGTAGACATGTCGCTCCGCTGCTACCCAACTGGAATAACAGCGGGCTGGTAGACATGTCGCTCCACTCTACCCAACTGGAATAACAGCGGGCTGGTAGACATGTCGCTCCACTCTACCCCACTGGAATAACAGCGGGCAGTTAGACATGTCGCCCCACTGCTACCCCACTGGAATAACAGCGGGCAGGTAGACATGTCGCTCCACTGCTACCCCACTAGAATAACAGCGAGAAGGTAGACATGTCGCTCCACTGCTACCCCACTGGAATAACAGCGGGCAGGTAGACATGTCGCTTCACTCTACCCCCCTGGAATAACAGCGGGCTGGTAGAATTGTCGCTCCACTGCTACCCCACTGGAATAACAGCAGGCATATAGACATGTCGCTCCACTGCTACCTCACTGGAATTACAACGGGCAGGTAAGCATGTCGCCCCACTACTACCCCACTGGAATAACAGCGGGCAGGTAGACATGTTGCTCCACTGCTACCCCACTGGAATAACAGCGGGCAGGTAGACATGTCGCGCCACTGCTACCCCACTGGAATAACAGCGGGCAGGTAGACATGTCGCCCGACTGCTACCCCACTGGAATAACAGCGGGCAGGTAGACATGTCGTTCCACTGCTACCCCACTGGAATAACAGCGGGAAGGTAGGCATGTCGCTCCACTGCTTCCCCACTGGAATAACAGCGAGCAGGTAGACATGTCGCTCCACTGCTACCCCACTGGAATAACAGCGGTCTGGTAGACATGTCGCTCCACTGCTACCCCACTAGAATATCAGCGAGTAGGTAGACATGTCGCTCCACTGCTACCCCACTGGAATAACAGCGGGCAGGTAGACATGTCGCTCCACTGCTACCCCACTAGAATAACAGCGGATAGGTAGACATGTCGCTTTACTGCTACCCCACTATAATACCAGACGGCAGGTAGACATGTCGCTCCACTGCTACCCCACTGAAATAACAGCGGGCAGGTAGACATGTCGCTCCACTGCTACCCCACTAGAATAACAGCGAGCAGTTAGACATGTCGCTCCACTGCTACCTCATTAGAATAACAGACGGCAGGTAGACATATCGCTCCACTGCTCCCCCACTAGAATAACAGCGGGCAGCTAGACATGTCGCCCCACTGTTACCCCACTAGAATAACAGACGGCAGGTAGACATGTCGCTCCACTCCTACCCCACTCTAATAGCAGACGGCAGGTAGATATGTCGCTCCACTGCTACCCCACTAGAATAACAGCGGGTAGGTAGACATGTCACTCCACTGCTACCCCACTAGAATAACAGCGGGCAGGTAGACATGTCGCTCCACTGTTACCCCACTAGAATAACAGACGGTAGGTAGACATGTCGCTCCACTGCTACCCCATTGGAATAACAGCGGGCAGGTAGACATGTTGCTCCACTGCAACCTCACTGGAATAACAGACGGTAGGTAGACATGTCGCTCCACTGCAACCCCATTGGAATAACAGCGGGCAGGTAGAGATATCGCTCTACTACTACCTCACTAGAATAACAGACGACAGGTAGACATGTCGCTCCACTGCTACCCGACTGGAATAACAGCGGGCAGGTAGACATCTCGCTCTACTGCTACCCCAATAGAATAACAGCGAGCAGGTAGACATGTCGCTGCACTGCTACCCCACTGGAATAACAGCATGCTTGTAGACATGACGCTCCACTGCTACCGCACTGGAATAACAGCGGGCCGGTAAACATGTCGCCCCACTATTACCCCACTGGAATAACAGCAGGCAGGTAGACATGTCGCTCCACTGCTACACCACATGAATAACAGCGGGCAGGTAGACATGTCGCTCCGCTGCTACCCCATTGGAATAACAGCGGGGAGGTAGACATGTTGCTCCACTGCAACCCCACTGAAATAACAGCGAGCAGGTACACATGTCGCTCTACTACTACCTCACTAGAATAACAGACGGCAGGTAGACATGTCGCTCCACTGCTACCCGACTGGAATAACAGCGGGCAGGTAGACATGTTGCTCCACTGCCAACCCAATAGAACAACAGCGAGTAGGTAGACATGTCACTCCACTGCTACCCCACTGGAATAACAGCGGGCAGGTAGACATGTCGCTCCACTCTACCCCACTAGAATATCAGCGGGCAGGTAGACATGTCGCTCCACTGCTACCACACTAGAATAACAGCGGGCAGGTATTCATGTCGCTCCACTCTACCCCACTAGAATAACAGCGAGCATGTAGACATGTCGCTCCACTCTACCCCACTAGAATAACAGCGGGTAGGTAGACATGTCGCTTCGCTGCTACCCCACTGGAATAACAGCGGGCAGGTAAACATGTCGCTCCGCTGCTACCCCACTGGAATAACAGCGGGCAGGTAGACATTGTCGCTCCACTGCTACCCCACTAGAATAACAGCGAGAAGGTAGACATGTCGCTCCACTGCTACCCCACTGGAATAACAGCGGGCAGGTAGACATGTCGCTTCACTCTACCCCACTGGAATAACAGCGGGCTGGTAGACATGTCGCTCCACTGCTACCCCACTGGAATAACAGCAGGCATGTAGACATGTCGCTCCACTGCTACCCCACTGGAATAACAGCGGGCAGGTAAACATGTCGCCCCACTACTACCCTACTGGAATAACAGCAGGCAGGTTGACATGTTGCTCCACTGCTACCCCGCTGGAATAACAGCGGGCAGGTAGACATGTCGCCCTACTGCTACCCCACTGGAATAATAGCGAGCAGGTAGACATGTCACTCCGCTGCTACCCCACTGAAATAACAGCGAGCAGGTAGACATGTCGCTCCACTGCTACCCCACTAGAATAACAGCGAGTAGGTAGACATGTCGCTCCACTGCTACCCCACTGGAATAACAGCGGGCAGGTAGACATGTCGCTCCACTGCTACCCCACTAGAATAACAGCGAGTAGGTAGACATGTCGCTCCACTGCTACCCCACTATAATAACAGACGGCAGGTAGACATGTCGCTCCACTGCTACCCCACTGGAATAACAGCGGGCAGGTAGACATGTCGCTCCACTGCTACCCCACTAGAATAACAGCGAGCAGGTAGACATGTCGCTACACTGCTACCTCATTAGAAGAACAGACGGCAGGTAGACATGTCGCTCCACTGCTACACCACTGGAATAACAGCGGGTAGGTACACATGTCGCTCCACTCTACCCCACTAGAATAACAGCGGGCTGGTAGACATGTCGCTCCACTGCTACCCCATTGGAATAACAGCAGGCATGTAGACATGTCGCTCCACTGCTACTCCACTAGAATAACAGCGGGCAGGTAAGCATGTCGCCACACTACTACCCCACTGGAATAGCAGCATGTAGGTAGACATGTCGCTCCACTACTACCCCACTGGAATAACAGCGGGCAGGGAGAAATGTCTCTCCGCTGCTACCCCACTGGAATAACAGCGGGAAGATAGACATGTCGCTCCACTGCTACCCCACTGGAATAACATCGAGCAGGTAGACATGTTTCTCCACTGCTACCCCACTGGAATAACAGCGGGTTGGTAGACATGTCGCTCCACTGCTACCCCACTAGAATAACAGCGAGTAGGTAGACATGTCGCTCCACTGCTACCCCACTGGAATAACAGCGGCAGGTAGACATGTCGCTCCACTCTACCCCACTAGAATAACAGCGGGCTGGTAGACATGTCGCTTAACTCTACCCCACTAGAATAACAGCGGGCTGGTAGACATGTCGCTCCACTGCTACCCCACTGGAATAATAGCGGGCAGGTAGACATGTCGCTCCACACCGAAGGATTATCCGGATTCCGAGCAATGAAATAAGTCTTTGGTCTTATTCCTTAATGCTGGTAAACGGAGAAGCAGCAAATACCAATGTTATAGTCTTTGATTCCACGATCTACTCGAGGTAACCACGATCTACTCGAGGTAACCACGATCTACTCGAGGTAACCACGATCTACTCGAGGTAAACACGATCTACTCGAGGTAAACACGCTAGCTTACAACTGTTACCAGTTTTTCTTGATTGCCACTACTTTTTTCTCTAATGTTTATATACACCTTACTGATAGGATTCAGATAAATAATTATATTTGTAACATAAATACACATTTTTCCTTTGGTGTTTTTATGCAGTAATCAACTTAAAAATAGTGAACTTTTACAAATCATGGTCTAACATGAAGATTTTCATGTTATTCCATGATTTTTATGTTATTCCATGATTTTGCGGACCTCTACGAAAGCACCCAATATTGATTTCTGTTACAAACCATATATACCATATGGATCTTTCTCATGAACTTATTTAAACAAACTCATCCTTCGGATTCATTGATTTAAATAAGTTAATTCGTAAGATCCATGGTATATATAATACTAAATTGCCACTTTGATTCTATTAATCTCGGGACCGTCATGGTCGTGATCGTATGTTAGTTGGATTTACAACTACATATGCAGTCAGTGCCTATCACCACTGATGTTGTGAGTTCGAATCTCGATCAGCGCGAGGTGTATAACATTATGTGATAAAGTTTGTCAGTGACTTGGGACAGGTATGTGGTTTTCTCCGGGGATTCCTGTTTCCTCCACCATTAAAACTGAATTCCACGATATAACTGAAAAATTGTTGAAAGTGCCGTTAAACACCGTCAAACGAACAAACAAACAATCTATTAATCTCACACAAGTTACCTCCTCTCGCACAGATTACGTTTAATCCTCTCGAAATTTCATCTGACGAAGCACACCACAGAGGAATAAATTGTTCATAGTAGGCAGAGTAAGTTCTATAATTCCCTTATTTATGCAGAAGTCTCTAAAGTTAGTGTTCTTGTCTGCTCATTCATGACTTATCACCATATTTGTAACTAGAGTAATGCGGCGGATGCCACTTGTTGAGCAGGAACTGCTTACCCTTCCAGAGCACCTGAGTTCATCCCCGGTTCTTAGTGGGGTTCGTGTTTCTAGAACTTTAGTTTTCTGTTTAATGTTTTGTTTATCGTTGTTCGTCCTTACTCCTTACGTCCTTTTAGCCATTGTGTTGTCTGTCCTTCGATTTACGGATTATAATTCCCCCTTTGGTATCTTCAAACTCTTCTCGTGAATTCCTTGATGGAAACCATACTGAAAGGGGAAATAAATCTTGATACACAAAAAGAATAAAATGTACGGAATATGATCAGAAAGTTGGTTGGTTGGTTTTATGGTCTTTAGCGCCAATTTATATTTCAGCTATATCGTGGCTGTCAGTTTTATTGGTGGAGGAAACCGGAGGACTAGGAGAAAACCACCGACCTGTCGCAAGTCACTGACGAACTTTATCACATAATGTTGTGCACTTCGCCCAGACCGCGATTCGAACTCACATCAGCGGCGAAAGGCACTGATTGCATAAGTAGTTGTAAATCCAACTACCATACGGTCACGGCCGCGACGACCCCTAGTAAATGGGTAATCGTTCATGGCCACGGCTGCCCCTTATGATCAGAAAGAATACGAAAAAACTAATAATCACAAGGTAAGGTCATTTTACAGACAATGGAACATTCAGAGATTAGCATAAGTCACATCCTACAATGCACACAGGGCGCCCTCTTGCATGGAGGTAAAATGTATTTTTAAAGCATACCAGAGTAACACGACGAGAGTCACTTGTGGAACAGGAACTGTTTACCTTTCCGGGGCACCTGAGTTTACCCTCATTTTTTTGTAGGGTTTGTGTTGCTCAATCTTAAGTTTCCTGTATCTTGCATTGTAAATAATTGTTTATCCGTTCCCTTTTGGTATTGCTTGTCCTTCATCTATTTACGGCATCAGATTACCTATTTGATATCTTCAAACTGTTTTTTAATCTTCGGTAAATAAGAATTTCTAATTGTTGAACATTTAATTTCCCCTTTTTTGTACGATTCTGTTTAAATTATAAATCCTCATTTATTTAGATTCTGTAAATATGTTTTTTGATAAAAATTAAAAAGCAAGTCTTTAGTTACACAAAGTTCAACAGATCCGTATCCGAATTATCACAGGCATGCTAATTAAAGGAAGATAATCAGAACTTACACAGGAATCGAGTGCACCAAACAATGATACATGTACACAAAGCTGCAGTATCCTTCATGTCTGTATTATGAGTTTATATCCTTCTGTAAATACAATGGGCTCCTGTCAAAATACATCTAATAATAGATTGCTTGCTTGCAAAACACGACACATACTATGTTTGTTTGATGGTGTTTAACGCAACTTTCAACAATATTTCAGTTATATCGTGACGGTCAGTTTTATTGACGGAAAAAACTGGAGTACCCAGAGAAAACCACCGACCTGTCGTAAGTCACTGGCAAACTTTAAAACTAGGTCATTTGAAACCATGGATGAATTTTATTAGAAGGAGTTTCTTTATTTGAATCAATTTATCCCTTACGCGTGCAAGTTATAGATAACGTGTAACCAGGGCCGTCTTTAACAGCATGGTATAGCTAAAAAATGGCTGAGTTTATGTTAAACAACAATCAATGTTACGTAGTAACAATCGTAACTACTCGGCCATTCTCGCTACCCTGCAAATAACCTCGTATGCACTAGGCGTATAAATCGCACTACTTTTCACATGTCAGTTACATGAAAGTTTGATAAAGTTATATTTTAAACAATTTTCTATATTTCAATTAAAGTTTTAATTAGTTTTGCATGATTAGATTTTACTTAGTATGTCTTCCATATTGGATTTTCGTGGACTATATTTTTGTGCGGCATAACTTAACTTAGCTTTCGGCAAACAATTTAAGAAGAATTTCTACTATGTACGTACGAGGTTATTTGCAGGGTAGCGAGAATGGCCAAGTAGTTACGATTGACGTAGTAAATCTATTGATTCAAATGATCGTACCAGGAAGTGATATGTCACGTGTCAATAACCAAATAAAAACATATTTTGAACCTGTATTAGGAGGACACCTTTGGGACAAAGAAAATGTTGTCTTTTAAGACAGGCGACCTCCTAAATGAGATTCAAGTCTTATGAAATTGTCTATGATATGTCAAGATAAAGGTTACATCTTAATACGTGTGACTGTTTAATAGAGGTGACCGCATGGGCAGGTTTAACTGCAAATATTCTGAAACAAATTAAATTCGAATTGTTTCTATTGTTTAAGCTTTAAAGTAAATATATTGTTGTTGTTTTTTTTCAATTTGTATATTTGTTTTCTTTTCTGTTATCTTTTTTAAGTGAGGTGTATCATTTTAAGTGAGGTGTATCATTTTAAGTGAGGTGTATCATTTTAAGTGAGGTGTATCATTTTAAGTGAGGTGTATCATTTTAAGTGAGGTGTATCATTTTAAGTGAGGTGTATCATTTTAAGTGAGGTGTATCATTTTAAGTGAGGTGTATCATTTTAAGTGAGGTGTATCATTTTAAGTGAGGTGTATCATTTTAACATAAACGGAAGTCAACAACGAAAATTACAGCTTCAGAAAAGTTTGAAGATACTAAAGAAGTAACCAGAAACTGTATTCAAAGTACAGACAATAAAATGGCCAAAGGAAAAATGACAAAGGGACATGAACAGTTTGGAGATATCAAAGAGGTACTCAGAAGCCGTAAATCAATGGAAACAGAATATGTCATGGTAAAAAAAGGGACAAAGGGACAAGAAAAGTTTGATATCAAAGGAGCAACCAGAAACTATAATTCGAAGGACAGAAAATGCAATGGCCAAACAGGAAAGGAGAAGATAATTTTTAACACAATGATCTATAGAACACTACACAGAAAACTAAAGACTGATTGTTGATTTGTGTTTAGCGCCAACTTTAGCAGTATTTCAGCAATACAGTGACGTCTAAAAACCCACTTAAAACCGGGAGCAAACTCATAATACAAGAAGGAAGTCAAGAACAAATAGTATGGCTCTATCATTAAAGTCATTACCATGGAAACAGCTCAACAACCTAGATTTGCAGAAAGTGTCTTTTATTTCATTATCATCATGATGAACTACAAAAAACTAAAGATTGAGCAACACGAACCCTAATAAAAATCAGGGGTGAACTCAGGTGCTCAACATAGAATTATTGACAATATCTTATTGTAAACACGAAGGATTGTATTGAATAGTGTACAATTAATATATAGAATCTTCTGTTTTCTGTGAATGTACCTTAACAAAGACATATGCTTTATGAATCCTAAAAACATGTATTGTATATTCAAAAGGAAAGGAGAAGAAAACTAACACAATGCTATACAGAACACTATATAGAAACTAAAGATTGAACGCAACAAACCCCACTACAAACCGGGGGTGATCTCAGGTAACACAATGCTATACAGAACACTATATAGAAACTAAAGATTGAACGTAACAAACCCCACTACAAACCGGGGGTGATCTCAGGTAACACAATGCTATACAGAACACTATATAGAAACTAAAGATTGAACGCAACAAACCCCACTACAAACCGGGGGTGATCTCAGGTAACACAATGCTATACAGAACACTATATAGAAACTAAAGATTGAACGTAACAAACCCCACTACAAACCGGGGGTGTTCTCAGGTAACACAATGCTATACAGAACACTATATAGAAACTAAAGATTGAACGTAACAAACCCCACTACAAACCGTGGGTGATCTCAGGTGCTCAACATACTTATTAACAATATCTCATTGTTAAAACGATGGACTTAACAAAAAACATATGTTTTATCAGCTCTAACCTTTCTCGGGAAGTGCTTCATAAGACAAGATTGATTGATTGATTGATTGATTGATTGATTGATTGATTGATTGGTGTTTAACGTCCAACGAGCAATTTTTCAGCTATATTCAGGACGAGAACATTTAAAAATTTAAACGCCACGGGACTCGAAACAAGGAAAGGTGATGGGTAGGGACGGATAATTTAGCCAGTGCAACAGGTCTCCTATGGACCACTCATCATGAGTATAATGCTCATAATGAGCTGTTACACTGGGTTCTTTAACGTGCGAAGAGGGTGGCAATCTCTCAACACGGAACCTCGGTTTTATTTACGTCTCATCCGAAGGACGGGTTGGTTGTGAATTTATACATCCGGCCCAACCGACGGACACCCCTTCAAGCCGAAGAAGCTCTCGGTCCCATTTCTATACCCCGGGGTTCCCGCGGGGTTGACCCCTTCTAGATGACTAGTGCCTCTAGGGTGGAGAAACCTGGTGCCTATTCTACCCCCGGCATACCCCCTGGGAGGGGGACATAAGACAAGAAGGAAGTCAAGAACGAAGATTATGTCTTAATGTAAGTAATTACCATGGAAACAGCTCAACAACCTAGACTTGCAGAAAAGATTTTTTAATTTTATTATCATGATGATGAATTACATATGTATATATTGAACCATGTACAATTAACTTATAAAATTTTCTGTCTTCTGTAAATGTACCTTAACAAAAACATATGTTTTATATTGTATTGTATATTGTATATAGTGTAGATCAGTCAGTACTGTATGTATACAATAATTCATGGACCTATCTATCTCTTCTACATGAACCTTAATAAAAACATGTATTGTTTATTCATGTAGATATGTCAGTATCAGATCATTCTCCATTGTTTTATATATAGATATGTCAGTATCAGATCATTCTCCATTGTTTTATATATAGATATGTCAGTATCAGATCATTCTCCATTGTTTTATATATAGATCAGTCAGTATCAGATCATTCCTGTCAAACTCCATTGTTTTATATATAGATCAGTCAGTATCAGATAATTCCTGTCAAATCCCATTGTTTTATGCATGTATCTTTTAAGGAATTTTTATTGCTAAGCAAACAATGTTAAATTGATGTTTTTTAAATATTTTCTTGGTATGAAATTGCACCGATTGACTAGAAGATGGAATATGTCAAGCTTCATTGTTTTGTAAATTCAACTTTTAATGAATGTTTATTGCAAAGCAGACAATGTTAAATTGATGTTTTTTTAATTTTTTTGTTATGAAATTGCTCTGATTGACAAGAAGAAGGAATATTCACCAGAATCCCACAATACCGCAAGATCACACCAACTTTACATATAATAGCCCACGAAGATTAACTAAGCGTCAGAGAATACCGAAGGGGCAATCAAAATGGACAATCCAGAGAAACTAAACAAAAACACAACATAACTGTATTATGTAAAATGTTGAAGATCGGGACTTTTTGTTCTTTACAACAGCGCTTTCTTGTATAGGGATAGGGTTATGGTGTTTAACCCCACTTTCAACAACATTTCAGTTTTAAGGTGGCGGTCAGTTATATTGGTTGTGGAAACCGGAATACCGACCTGCCTCAAGTCACTGACAAACTTTATGCTGCTGTATCGAGTACATCTCGCCTGAATGGGAATCGAACTCACCACGTTAGTGGTGATAGGCACTGATTGCATATGTAATTAGAAATCCAACTACCATACGATCATGACCATGACGAACCCGCTCTCTTGAATAGAACTTCTATGTCACGAAGATTAAATATGTAAAATGTTGAAGATCGGGACTTTCAACACAACGCTGCTCAGCCAGTTATACAATCCATGTGAGGGTTGACATTTTACTACAACGCTGCTCAGCCAGTTATACAATCCATGTGAGGGTTGACATTTTACTACAACGCTGCTCAGCCAGTTATACGATCCATGTGAGGGTTGGCATTTTACTACAACGCTGCTCAGCCAGTTATACAATCCATGTGAGGGTTGACATTTTACTACAACGCTGCTCAGCCAGTTATACAATCCATGTGAGGGTTGACATTTTACTACAACGCTGCTCAGCCAGTTATACAATCCATGTGAGGGTTGACATTTTACTACAACGCTGCTCAGCTAGTTATACAATCCATGTGAGGGTTGGTATTTTACTACAACTCTGCTCAGCCAGATATACAATCCATGTGAGGGTTGGCATTTTACTACAACGCTGCTCAGCCAGTTATACAATCCATGTGAGGGTTGGCATTTTACTACAACGCTGCTCAGCCAGTTATACAATCCATGTGAGGGTTGGCATTTTACTACAACGCTGCTCAGCCAGTTATACAATCCATGTGAGGGTTGACATTTTACTACAACGCTGCTCAGCCAGTTATACAATCCATGTGGGGGTTGACATTTTACTACAATGCTGCTCAGCTAGTTATACAATCCATGTGAGGGTTGGTATTTTACTACAACGCTGCTCAGCCAGTTATACAATCAATGTGGGGGTTGACATTTTACTACAACGTTCCTCAGCCAGTTATACAATCCATGTGTGGGTTGGCATTTTACTACAACGCTGCTCAGCCAGTTATACAATCCATGTGAGGGTTGGCATTTTACTAAAACGCTGCTCAGCCAGTTATGCAATCCATGTGGGGGTTGACATTTTACTACAACGCTCCCCAGCCAGTTATACAATCCATGTGGGGGTTGACATTTTACTACAACCTCCTCAGCCAGTTATACAATCCATGTGAGGTTGACATTTTACTACAACGCTGCTCAGCCAGTTATACAATCCATGTGAGGGTTGGCATTTTACTACAACTCTGCTCAGCCAGTTATACAATCCATGTGAGGGTTGACATTTTACTACAACGCTGCTCAGCCAGTTATACAATCCATGTGAGGGTTGACATTTTACTACAACTCTGCTCAGCCAGTTATACAATCCATGTGAGGGTTGACATTTTACTACAACGCTGCTCAGCCAGTTATACAATCCATGTGAGGGTTGACATTTTACTCACATGTGGAAAACACTTGACAGCATCATTGACTAAGAAGGGACGATTGGGCACATAAAACTAGTTTAAACCAGACATTTCTTATTGAGCTTGACAAAATAACAATAATAAACCCTTACAAAGTAGAATCATAAGGATCAAGATAAAATAAAGAACGATCAGACAAAATATGAACTCTTACAATATAAATTGTAACTAACAGTGGAACCATGAAAGTAAAATGAGCAAGCTAATCCCCTCCCCATTCATTGCACTCAACGGGGGTCTACAATAATGTGCAAACCTACAAAACAAAACACACAACCATTGTTTAAGCTTAAAATTATACACTTTATATTGATGGAACAAATATGAATAAGAAATACAGTACATGAGGTTAAGAATAATTTGAAGATACCAAAAGGGGAAATCAGAAGCTATAAATTGAAGAAGGACAGACAATAAAATGGCTAAAAGAAAAGGAACAACAATGATCTACAAAACAATTTACACAGAAAACTAAAATTTAAGCACAAAGAATCTCACTAAATATTGAGCACAAAGAACCCCACTAAATGATGAACTCGTGTGCTCCGGAAGGGTAGGCAAGTCCTGGTTCACTAGTGGCCCCTGTCGTGTTACTCTTTTATAAACGCAGTGATAAATTATGAACAGGGAAAGGACGGGGCTGTGATTAAAATGTGGCACTAGGATGGGTCTATGTGTAGATATTGTGTGGCACTAGGATGGGTCTATGTGTAGATATTGTGTGGCACTAGGATGGGTCTATGTGTAGATATTGTGTGGCACTAGGATGGGTCTATGTGTAGATATTGTGTGGCACTAGGATGGGTCTATGTGTATATATTGTGTGGCGCTAGGATGGGTCTATGTGTAGATATTGTGTGGCACTAGGATGGGTCTATGTGTAGATATTGACGGGGCACTAGGATGGGTCTATGTGTAGATATTGACGGGGCTGTGATTAAAATGTGGCACTAGGATGGGTCTATGTGTAGATATTGTCACAGGGTTAAACGGGAGTTGCATAAAATGTGGCACTAGGATGGGTCTATGTGTAGATATTGTCACAGGGTTAAACGGGAGTTGTATCAAATGTGGCACTAGGATGGGTCTATGTGTAGATATTGTCACAGGGTTAAACGGGAGTTGTACCTAGCAGTGTGGAAAACTGGTTATCATAGAAATAGATACACAAAGTAGTTTTCGCAGTCAGTTTAAACATACGTCTGCAGACAAACAGTCATTTAAGGTATAAAAGTCAATATACAAATGATTCCCGGTTGTTTATTTCCCCAATACATGTTAAAAGTATAAAAAGACCCCCAGCACTGTCATCCAGGATATCAAAATCAATTGAAACAAATGTGACAAATGACCTGTCTAAATTCATCTTTTCCCTGTGGCCTCGTATCATTTCATCTGTATAGTCATTTCATTCTGCTTAGCATTCGTGCTTTAATGTATAAACATTAACGAAACATATTTGTTTTTAAACCGGAACTTTCCAGTTGATCAATATTTCATTTTTCTTCACGTACGCATTCCTCATAGATACAACCCTTTAAATTTGCAAACAATACATTACATTTCCAACCTAAAAGAGATCTATGTAAACAAAATCTTGATTCATCAAACTGTTCTCAGTCACAACCATAATTCTATCGGACTTTGACTTTGATTGTTGGTGTTTAACGCCACTTTCAGCAATATTTCAGCTATATGATGGCGACCAGTTTTAGTGGTGGTAGAAGCCGGAATACCCGGAGAGAACCACCGACCATGGGCAAGCAACTGGTAAACTTCAACACTTGCGGCTGCGAGTCGAGTGCACCCTTTTTGTAATTCACAAAGCCACACCGTATTGGTAATAGGCTTGTATGAGTTGTTAGGTAATCCAACTACCTAACTCATTGAGCCACCCGAGCCCTAGATTCTATCAGTGACTTATCGCTAATGTTGTGTTTCTTAACAACACATACAATTATGAGATCTTAGTTAGGCACATTTTATTGTCAAATAGGGGTTATGGTGTTGAACGCCACTTTCAACAATATTTCAGTTATATCGTGGAGGTATGTTTTATTGGTAGAGTAAACCGGAGTACTCGGTGAATACCAACGACCTGTCGCAAGTCACTGACAAACTTTATCACATAATGTTGTATCGAATACAGCTCGTCATGAGCGGGGTTTGGTGCGCACGACAGCGCCAACTATGTACGCTCATAGCCAAACGATTGAGAAGCTAAACAACTTAATTAAAGTCTTTGAGAACAAGTAAACAAAAGTGACTAAACAGAAAAACTCGTCTATTGTTAACTCGGTGCCAGATGAAGAGAGACTCGAGGTTATTCCCCTTCACTCGGTGCCAGATGAAGAGAGACTCGAGGTTATTCCCCTTCACTCGGTGCCAGATGAAGAGAGACTCGAGGTTATTCCCCTTCACTCGGTGCCAGATGAAGAAAGACTCGAGGTTATTCCCCTTAACTCGGTGCCAGATGAAGAGAGACTCGAGGTTATTCCCCTTCACTCGGTGCCAGATGAAGAGAGACTCGAGGTTATTCCCCTTCACTCGGTGCCAGATGAAGAGAGACTCGAGGTTATTCCCCTTCACTCGGTGCCAGATGAAGAAAGACTCGAGGTTATTCCCCTTCACTCGGTGCCAGATGAAGAGAGACTCGAGGTTATTCCCCTTCACTCGGTGCCAGATGAAGAGAGACTCGAGGTTATTCCCCTTCACTCGGTGCCAGATGAAGAGAGACTCGAGGTTATTCCCCTTCACTCGGTGCCAGATGAAGAGAGACTCGAGGTTATTCCCCTTCACTCGGTGCCAGATGAAGAGAGACTCGAGGTTATTCCCCTTCACTCGGTGCCAGATGAAGAGAGACTCGAGGTTATTCCCCTTCACTCGGTGCCAGATGAAGAGAGACTCGAGGTTATTCCCCTTCACTCGGTGCCAGATGAAGAGAGACTCGAGGTTATTCCCCTTCACTCGGTGCCAGATGAAGAGAGACTCGAGGTTATTCCCCTTCACTCGGTGCCAGATGAAGAGAGACTCGAGGTTATTCCCCTTCACTCGGTGCCAGATGAAGAGAGACTCGAGGTTTTTCCCCTGCACTCGGTGCCAGATGAAGAGAGACTCGAGGTTATTCCCCTTCACTCGGTGCCAGATGAAGAGAGACTCGAGGTTATTTCCCTTCACTCGGTGCCAGATGAAGAGAGACTCGAGGTTATTCCCCTTCACTCGGTGCCAGATGAAGAGAGACTCGAGGTTATTTCCCTTCACTCGGTGCCAGATGAAGAGAGACTCGAGGTTATTTCCCTTCACTCGGTGCCAGATGAAGAGAGACTCGAGGTTATTCCCCTTCACTCGGTGCCAGATGAAGAGAGACTCGAGGTTATTCCCCTTCACTCGGTGCCAGATGAAGAGAGACTCGAGGTTATTCCCCTTCACTCGGTGCCAGATGAAGAGAGACTCGAGGTTATTCCCCTTCACTCGGTGCCAGATGAAGAGAGACTCGAGGTTATTCCCCTTCACTCTGTGCCAGATGAAGAGAGACTCGAGGTTATTCCCCTTGACTACTAAATGATGATGGAGGAGTGTTTAATCAATTTGAATAAAGGCGAGGATAATGAGGGGGTGTTTAAAATTCTGCAATATTCTGAGATGGAGTGCAACTGTGCAAGGGAAATTACTGAAGGGTTGTTTAGAGAGTACAGTGCACTATGGCATGAGTATAAAAGTCCAATGACAGTGTCAAAAGTATTATACACCATGGCCGGAGTCATCCTAAATTTTGAGACACTAGGTTTCAGCCTGTCATGGCTATAGGTGTATAATATTTTGAGACACTAGGCTTCAGCCTGTCATGGCAATAGGTGTATAATATTTTGAGACACTAGGCTTCAGCCTGACATGGCAATAGGTAAGTCTGGCACTGGGTTAGCTATGCCCGAGGGTCAGCCTGTCATGGCAATAGGTAAGTCTGGCACTGGGTTAACTATGCCCGAGGGTCAGCCTGTCATGGCTATAGGTAAGTCTGGCACTGGGTTAACTATGCCCGAGGGTCAGCCTGTCATGGCTATAGGTAAGTCTGGCACTGGGTTAATTATGCCCGAGGGTCAGCCTGTCATGGCTATAGGTAAGTCTGGCACTGGGTTAACTATGACCGAGGGTCAGCCTGTCATGGCTATAGGTAAGTCTGGCACTGGGTTAACTATGCCCGAGGGTCAGCCTGTCATGGCAATAGGTAAGTCTGGCACTGGATTAACTATGACCGAGAGTCAGCCTGTCATGGCTATAGGTAAGTCTGGCACTGGGTTAACTATGCCCGAGGGTCAACCTGTCATGGCTATAGGTAAGTCTGGCACTGGGTTAACTATGCGCGTGGGTCAGCCTGTCATGGCTATAGGTAAGTCTGGCACTGGGTTAACTATGACCGAGGGTCAGCCTGTCATGGCTATAGGCAAGTCTGGCACTGGATTAACTATAACCGAGGGTCAGCCTGTCATGGCTATAGGTAAGTCTGGCACTAGGTTAACTATGCCCGAGGGTCAGCCTGTCATGGCTATGGGTAAGTCTGGCACTGGGTTAACTATGCCGAAGGGTCAGCCTGTCATGGCTATAGGTAAGTATCGCACTGGATTAACTATGCCCGAAGGTCAGCCTGTCATGGCTATTGGTAAGTCTGGCACTGGGTTAACTATGCCCGAGGGTCAGCCTGTCATGGCCATAGGTAATTCTGGCACTGGGTTAACTATGCCGAAGGGTCAGCCTGTCATGGCTATAGGTAAGTATCGCACTGGATTAACTATGCCCGAGGGTCAGCCTGTCATGGCTATAGGTAAGTCTGGCACTGGGTTAACTATGCCCGAGGGTCAGCCTGTCATGGCTATAGGTAAGTCTGGCACTGGGTTAACTATGCCCGAGGGTCAGCCTGTCATGGCTATAGGTAAGTTTAGCACTAGGTTAACTATGCCCGAGGGTCAGCCTGTCATAGCTATAGGTAAGTCTGGCACTGGGTTAACTATGCCTGAGAGTCAGCCTGTCATGGCTATAGGTAAGTCTGGCACTGGGTTAACTATGCCCGAGGGTCAGCCTGTCATGGCTATTGGTAAGTCTGGCACTGGGTTAACTATGCCCGAGGGTCAGCCTGTCATGGCTATAAGTAAGTCTGGCACTGGGTTAACTATGCCCGAGGGAGACTGATCTTAGTTTTGTTATAATTACATAGGAACAGTAACTTAAATGTATTTAAGGTTAAGACGAAGCCGAGGTTGACAATATCTTTTTCCAAGGGTAACAATCTGATCTATCACCCTCTCAACTATATGTTATTTAATTTATTACACTGACTGTTTTCACTTTCTCGTTTGCAATGATGTTTTTTTTCTTCATTTTAATGTTTCATTTCATATTTAGTCTATTAATTTTTACAGATGTTCAGTAAAAATAATTGCTACTCGCTGAGCCATGTGTCAGAGCAGAATGTTACCCTCGTCTTATCCAATAAAATTACAGCTTACATACATGAAGAATAATACAATAGATTGATTAACTGAGCGTTCCTTAATGACACTAGATTAGATATATGAAATATATCGTGAATTCCTCCTATGACCCATTGTCCAATGTGAAAAACAATTAATTCAGACTAATGCTTGTAACTTGTAGATCAGCATGTGCAGTAGCAAGGTCTTGGAAATTAAGCCTTTTTGTGCTTGATGTCAAAATGGCAACCAAAAAGTGTCATGTCACATGTGAAATACATATATATTTGTCAGTGACTAGTGCCATGCCGGTGGTTTTCTCCGGTTTCCTACACCAATAAATGTGACCACCACGATATACCTAAAATATTGCTGAAAGTGGTGTTAAAAACCATAACCCTAACCCATATAATGTAATTTCGTGAATGTTGAATAGAAGCTACCATAGGCTTAAAATGTTGAGGCTATGGATTATTAATGTTTTTCCATTTTGGCACAGAATTTCCACGATTCTACAAGTTTCATGTGGCACTTCATCAAAGTTTTATACAGTATCCTAAACACAGGCACTTGTTTCATTCAAAAAATATATGCCCCCTCCTCTTCCTTACTTCAAGGTAAACATCTGCCCTTTACCCCTTTCCCACTTCGCCTCAATATTTTTCGCTTATTTGTGATCCTTTCGCTGACCCAATTATATCGTTACACTCCCGAGATATTTCTCTTTTCGACTGCCACATTTAAATATAAATACCGGGCCCCCCTCAGACTAATTGGACAAGAATATTCAGCGAAAGTCGCATTTTCTATTTTTCAGAGGTTCAATTCATATGAAAATTTCTATGACAGGTCAAGAAAAGGGACTGTATAAAAGAAAAATCATAGAAACAGAGGCAATAACGATACCACTAACACACACATAAAGTCATAGAAACAGAGGCAATAACGATACCACTAACACACACATAAAGTCATAGAAACAGAGGCAATAACGATACCACTAACACACACATAAAGTCATAGAAACAGAGGCAATAACGATACCACTAACACACACATAAAGTCATAGAAACAGAGGCAATAACGATACCACTAACACACACATAAAGTCATAGAAACAGAGGCAATAACGATACCACTAACACACACATAAAGTCATAGAAACAGAGGCAATAACGATACCACTAACACACATATAAAGTCATAGAAACAGAGGCAATAACGATACCACTAACACACACATAAAGTCATAGAAACAGAGGCAATAACGATACCACTAACACACATAACATAAAAAGTCATAGAAACAGAGGCAATAACGATACCACTAACACACACATAAAGTCATAGAAACAGAGGCAATAACGATACCACTAACACACACATAAAGTCATAGAAACAGAGGCAATAACGATACCACTAACACACATAACATAAAAAGTCATAGAAACAGAGGCAATAACGATACCACTAACACACACATAAAGTCATTGAAACAGAGGCAATAACGATACCACTAACACACACATAAAGGACTATAACACAATATCAAAATACCCATAAATTAATATAGTTGGTTGCTTTATGGTGTTTAGCACCACTTTCAATACTATTTCAGCTACATCGTGGCAGTTAAATGAATTCCAAGCTTGATGGTGTTTAGCGCCACTTTCAACAATATTTCAGCTACATCGTGGCAGTTAAATGAATTCCAAGCAAAACAATATTATGTAAATGTAAATAAAAGAATTGGGGAATTGGTGATTAAAACCAAGTGAACACTTGTTGAGCTATATCATGATGATGCCCGCTGTAAAGGTTGATCAGGAACACTTGTTCAGCTATATCATGATGATGCCCGCTGTAAAGGTTGATCAGGAATATTTGTTCAGCTATATCATGATGATGCCCGCTGTAAAGGTTGATCAGGAACACTTGTTCAGCTATATCATGATGATGCCCGCTGAAAAGGTTGATCAGGAACACTTGTTCAGCTATATCATGATGATGCCCGCTGTAAAGGTTGATCAGGAACACTTGTTCAGCTATATCATGATGATGCCTGCTGTAAAGGTTGATCAGGAACACTTGTTCAGCTATATCATGATGATGCCCGCTGTAAAGGTTGATCAGGAACACTTGTTCAGCTATATCATGATGATGCCCGCTGTAAAGGTTGATCAGGAACACTTGTTCAGCTATATCATGATGATGCCCGCTGTAAAGGTTGATCAGGAACACTTGTTCAGCTATATCATGATGATGCCCGCTGTAAAGGTTGATCAGGAACACTTGTTCAGCTATATCATGATGATGCCCGCTGTAAAGGTTGATCAGGAACACTTGTTCAGCTATATCATGATGATGCCCGCTGTAAAGGTTGATCAGGAACACTTGTTCAGCTATATCATGATGATGCCCGCTGTAAAGGTTGATCAGGAACACTTGTTCAGCTATATCATGATGATGCCCGCTGTAAAGGTTGATCAGGAACACTTGTTCAGCTATATCATGATGATGCCCGCTGTAAAGGTTGATCAGGAACACTTGTTCAGCTATATCATGATGATGCCCGCTGTAAAGGTTGATCAGGAACACTTGTTCAGCTATATCATGATGATGCCCGCTGTAAAGGTTGATCAGGAACACTTGTTCAGCTATATCATGATGATGCCCGCTGTAAAGGTTGATCAGGAACACTTGTTCAGCTATATCATGATGATGCCCGCTGTAAAGGTTGATCAGGAACACTTGTTCAGCTATATCATGATGATGCCCGCTGTAAAGGTTGATCAGGAACACTTGTTCAGCTATATCATGATGATGCCCGCTGTAAAGGTTGATCAGGAACACTTGTTCAGCTATATCATGATGATACCCGCTGTAAAGGTTGATCAGGAACACTTGTTCAGCTATATCATGATGATGCCCGCTGTAAAGGTTGATCAGGAACACTTGTTCAGCTATATCATGATGATGCCCGCTGTAAAGGTTGATCAGGAACACTTGTTCAGCTATATCATGATGATGCCCGCTGTAAAGGTTGATCAGGAACACTTGTTCAGCTATATCATGATGATGCCCGCTGTAAAGGTTGATCAGGAACACTTGTTCAGCTATATCATGATGATGCCCGCTGTAAAGGTTGATCAGGAATATTTGTGTGAAAGAGGAAAAATACAAAAGTAAATATAAAACAGTAAATAAGAACACATTTGACCGAAAAAATTAAATCACGTGATCTAAAAGGTATATAAGTAATATTTATACCACAGTTTTTAGTGGGGTTCATTTTACTGGATCTTTAGTTTAATTGGATGGTGTGTTGAAATGTAAGGTTGTAATGTAAGGTTGAAATGTAAGGTTGAAATGTAAGGTTGAAATGTAAGGTTGAAATGTAAGGTTGAAATGTAAGGTTGTAATGTAAGGTTGAAATGTAAGGTTGAAATGTAAGGTTGAAATGTAAGGTTGAAATGTAAGGTTGAAATGTAAGGTTGAAATGTAAGGTTGAAATGTAAGGTTGAAATGTAAACGGTAAAAGTTAAATATAGAAATATTAAAATTAAAAGTTTGCATCAAAAATGATTTTGAAAGTCATATAAATAGTGCATGGTATATATACAATGCGTGGAAAATATTTGAAAATATTTTTAAAATTATTTCCATTTCAGCAGAGAATTTCGACTGATGAAAAGAAATATTGATGGTTAACAATTCCACCAATATCAACAAAACGAACAAAGACTTTATCATATTACCTCACTGACCACAAAAAAGGGGGAAGGTCACGACATAATATAATGGAAATACAGGTCCTAGTTTCGGACAAGCACAACAATGTGGCGGGATTTAAACCGGTAGTTTTATTTTCACAAAATTGTTCTAATTTAGTAGTGATATAGACCTATTCTTTTTGGTTTCGATACCAAAAAAAAAAGCACACACACAATAATAATAATAAAAAAAGACAAAAAAAAACACACAAAAAAGCAAAACAAAATCACCCCAAAAAACTAGAACCATTTCAAAGTTCAACTGTTATTCCCTAATTACATTTGAACACCTCCATGGCCATTATTTGGTAATTAAAATATATTCTTACCTTTATCAGGTGTAAATCCGTTTGCATCGCGATTAACCTGATGCGTTATACCGTTCACAAGGCATTAAAATACTTTTAATTAGATGCAGCCCATACTATTGTAATTTTATTTAATGGGATCACCAATACAACGCTCTCATCCTTGACAAATAATTTTCACAATATCGGCAATTTTATTGAAAGAATTTTACATTGTAAATTAAATAAATGCAAAAATACACGATTTTTAAATTGGTTTTTATCTAAAAAAAAGTGTTGTCATGATCTCTTCGTTGACACTTCAACATTCAACAAATAATTGTCACTATATCGGCAATTATATTGAAAGCTTTTTCATTGTAAATTAAAATTAATGCAACAATACACGATTTTAAATTTGTTTTGCTTTTTCTAAAATAAAAGAATAATTAAGTGTTGTAGCCTATAAATAATGAATGACTATGATTTAATATCTGATATCGTAATTCTGTAAAGCTGTGGATAAAGTTAGAGGGTGGGGGTATATTGAACAGATATATCATGTTTGGGAGGGGTATTTCGCGAAAAATACCAGTCGAGACGAAAAATTTCAGGAGCCGATAGTCTAGGGAAATTTATTGTCTCAAGACTGGTATTTTTCGCAAATACCTCTCCCAATATGATATATTTGTTTAATTACACCGAATATTACTTAGAACACTGGCTAAATAAATATTGTAATACCCTTTATTTGTCGTTTTCAGGAATATTCTGCTTTTATTGTTTTTTTAAGGAACGTTTTAACTTGTTATAAACCTTTTGAAGAATTTTATTTTTTAATTTTTTTTTATGGCTATTCCGATTGAATTTGGCGGTTTGAGGCACGCGAGGGTAAACAAGTGAAATACGCTTACATCGGAACACTTACGGGTTTCAAATTTGATTAATCACGTTACCTTACGTATAAAGGTAAAGAAAAAATATTCCTAATGAATTTGGCGCTTTGAGGCACGCGGGGGTAAAAAAATGAAATGCGTTTTCGCAAATACCACGGCACAAAGGGAAAAAAAAGTTAAATTCTCATGCAAATACCCCGGCAGCGATAAAAATGAACGAAATTAATCCTAAATATGAAAATACACGAAAAATACACCGGCTATTAACCAATCGAAATCCAGGATTCTTATACAAGGTGTTATTAAATACAATATCAATGTTTGATGAACACTTCTATTCAGGGTCACATTTGGAGGGGGTAGTGTGTAAGTGGATATTGGATATCGTAATTCTGATCAACATTTTCAGTGAACATCATCATTATCATCATATAGTTGTAGGTCACACATTTTACACTTGAAAAGTGCTATTTTTATGTAAATAAACGTTAGAGAATACCGAAGGGCAATATCAAATGGACAATGCAGAGAAACTGTCAACATAGGCTACACAAGACGAAGAAAAACGAAACAAAAACACAACACAATATGTGTTGGACACCACTATACACATACAAACACAAATAACGTAAACAAGACATGGACCCTCCTACAAACAACTGGAGGTAAACAAGACATGGACCATCCTACAAACAACTGGAGGTAAATAAGACATGGACCCTCCTACAAACAACTGGAGGTAAACAAGACATGGACCCTCCTACAAACAACTGGAGGTAAATAAGACATGGACCCTCCTACAAACACATGGAAGTAAATAAGACATGGACCCTCCTACAAACAACTGGAGGTAAATAAGACATGGACCCTCCTACAAACAACTGGAGGTAAATAAGACATGGACCCTCCTACAAACAACTGGAGGTAAATAAGACATGAGCCCTCCTACAAACAACTGGAGGTAAATAAGACATGGACCCTCCTAAAAACAACTGGAGGTAAACAAGACATGGACCCTCCTACAAACACATGGAAGTAAATAAGACATGGACCCTCCTACAAACAACTGGAGGTAAATAAGACATGGATCCTCCTACAAACAACTGGAGGTAAATAAGACATGGACCCTCCTACAAACAACTGGAGGTAAATAAGACATGGACCCTCCTACAAACAACTGGACAAATAGTTTTTAGTGGGGTTCATTTTACTGGATCTTTAGTTTAATTGGATGGTGTGTTGAAATGTAAGGTTGTAATGTAAGGTTGAAATGTAAGGTTGAAATGTAATGTTGAAATGTAAGGTTGAAATGTAAGGTTGAAATGTAAGGTTGAAATGTAAGGTTGAAATGTAAGGTTGAAATGTAAGGTTGAAATGTAAGGTTGTAATGTAAGGTTGAAATGTAAGGTTGAAATGTAAGGTTGTAATGTAAGGTTGAAATGTAAGGTTGAAATGTAAGGTTGAAATGTAAGGTTGAAATGTAAACGGTAAAAGTTAAATATAGAAATATTAAAATTAAAAGTTTGCATCAAAAATGATTTTGAAAGTCATATAAATAGTGCATGGTATATATACAATGCGTGGAAAATATTTGAAAATATTTTTAAAATTATTTCCATTTCAGCAGAGAATTTCGACTGATGAAAAGAAATATTGATGGTTAACAATTCCACCAATATCAACAAAACGAACAAAGACTTTATCATATTACCTCACTGACCACAAAAAAGGGGGAAGGTCACGACATAATATAATGGAAATACAGGTCCTAGTTTCGGACAAGCACAACAATGTGGCGGGATTTAAACCGGTAGTTTTATTTTCACAAAATTGTTCTAATTTAGTAGTGATATAGACCTATTCTTTTTGGTTTCGATACCAAAAAAAAAAGCACACACACAATAATAATAATAAAAAAAGACAAAAAAAAACACACAAAAAAGCAAAACAAAATCACCCCAAAAAACTAGAACCATTTCAAAGTTCAACTGTTATTCCCTAATTACATTTGAACACCTCCATGGCCATTATTTGGTAATTAAAATATATTCTTACCTTTATCAGGTGTAAATCCGTTTGCATCGCGATTAACCTGATGCGTTATACCGTTCACAAGGCATTAAAATACTTTTAATTAGATGCAGCCCATACTATTGTAATTTTATTTAATGGGATCACCAATACAACGCTCTCATCCTTGACAAATAATTTTCACAATATCGGCAATTTTATTGAAAGAATTTTACATTGTAAATTAAATAAATGCAAAAATACACGATTTTTAAATTGGTTTTTATCTAAAAAAAAGTGTTGTCATGATCTCTTCGTTGACACTTCAACATTCAACAAATAATTGTCACTATATCGGCAATTATATTGAAAGCTTTTTCATTGTAAATTAAAATTAATGCAACAATACACGATTTTAAATTTGTTTTGCTTTTTCTAAAATAAAAGAATAATTAAGTGTTGTAGCCTATAAATAATGAATGACTATGATTTAATATCTGATATCGTAATTCTGTAAAGCTGTGGATAAAGTTAGAGGGTGGGGGTATATTGAACAGATATATCATGTTTGGGAGGGGTATTTCGCGAAAAATACCAGTCGAGACGAAAAATTTCAGGAGCCGATAGTCTAGGGAAATTTATTGTCTCAAGACTGGTATTTTTCGCAAATACCTCTCCCAATATGATATATTTGTTTAATTACACCGAATATTACTTAGAACACTGGCTAAATAAATATTGTAATACCCTTTATTTGTCGTTTTCAGGAATATTCTGCTTTTATTGTTTTTTTAAGGAACGTTTTAACTTGTTATAAACCTTTTGAAGAATTTTATTTTTTAATTTTTTTTTATGGCTATTCCGATTGAATTTGGCGGTTTGAGGCACGCGAGGGTAAACAAGTGAAATACGCTTACATCGGAACACTTACGGGTTTCAAATTTGATTAATCACGTTACCTTACTTATAAAGGTAAAGAAAAAATATTCCTAATGAATTTGGCGCTTTGAGGCACGCGGGGGTAAAAAAATGAAATGCGTTTTCGCAAATACCACGGCACAAAGGGAAAAAAAAGTTAAATTCTCATGCAAATACCCCGGCAGCGATAAAAATGAACGAAATTAATCCTAAATATGAAAATACACGAAAAATACACCGGCTATTAACCAATCGAAATCCAGGATTCTTATACAAGGTGTTATTAAATACAATATCAATGTTTGATGAACACTTCTATTCAGGGTCACATTTGGAGGGGGTAGTGTGTAAGTGGATATTGGATATCGTAATTCTGATCAACATTTTCAGTGAACATCATCATTATCATCATATAGTTGTAGGTCACACATTTTACACTTGAAAAGTGCTATTTTTATGTAAATAAACGTTAGAGAATACCGAAGGGCAATATCAAATGGACAATGCAGAGAAACTGTCAACATAGGCTACACAAGACGAAGAAAAACGAAACAAAAACACAACACAATATGTGTTGGACACCACTATACACATACAAACACAAATAACGTAAACAAGACATGGACCCTCCTACAAACAACTGGAGGTAAACAAGACATGGACCATCCTACAAACAACTGGAGGTAAATAAGACATGGACCCTCCTACAAACAACTGGAGGTAAACAAGACATGGACCCTCCTACAAACAACTGGAGGTAAATAAGACATGGACCCTCCTACAAACACATGGAAGTAAATAAGACATGGACCCTCCTACAAACAACTGGAGGTAAATAAGACATGGACCCTCCTACAAACAACTGGAGGTAAATAAGACATGGACCCTCCTACAAACAACTGGAGGTAAATAAGACATGAGCCCTCCTACAAACAACTGGAGGTAAATAAGACATGGACCCTCCTAAAAACAACTGGAGGTAAACAAGACATGGACCCTCCTACAAACACATGGAAGTAAATAAGACATGGACCCTCCTACAAACAACTGGAGGTAAATAAGACATGGATCCTCCTACAAACAACTGGAGGTAAATAAGACATGGACCCTCCTACAAACAACTGGAGGTAAATAAGACATGGACCCTCCTACAAACAACTGGACAAATAGTTTTTAGTGGGGTTCATTTTACTGGATCTTTAGTTTAATTGGATGGTGTGTTGAAATGTAAGGTTGTAATGTAAGGTTGAAATGTAAGGTTGAAATGTAATGTTGAAATGTAAGGTTGAAATGTAAGGTTGAAATGTAAGGTTGAAATGTAAGGTTGAAATGTAAGGTTGAAATGTAAGGTTGAAATGTAAGGTTGTAATGTAAGGTTGAAATGTAAGGTTGAAATGTAAGGTTGTAATGTAAGGTTGAAATGTAAGGTTGAAATGTAAGGTTGAAATGTAAGGTTGAAATGTAAACGGTAAAAGTTAAATATAGAAATATTAAAATTAAAAGTTTGCATCAAAAATGATTTTGAAAGTCATATAAATAGTGCATGGTATATATACAATGCGTGGAAAATATTTGAAAATATTTTTAAAATTATTTCCATTTCAGCAGAGAATTTCGACTGATGAAAAGAAATATTGATGGTTAACAATTCCACCAATATCAACAAAACGAACAAAGACTTTATCATATTACCTCACTGACCACAAAAAAGGGGGAAGGTCACGACATAATATAATGGAAATACAGGTCCTAGTTTCGGACAAGCACAACAATGTGGCGGGATTTAAACCGGTAGTTTTATTTTCACAAAATTGTTCTAATTTAGTAGTGATATAGACCTATTCTTTTTGGTTTCGATACCAAAAAAAAAAGCACACACACAATAATAATAATAAAAAAAGACAAAAAAAAACACACAAAAAAGCAAAACAAAATCACCCCAAAAAACTAGAACCATTTCAAAGTTCAACTGTTATTCCCTAATTACATTTGAACACCTCCATGGCCATTATTTGGTAATTAAAATATATTCTTACCTTTATCAGGTGTAAATCCGTTTGCATCGCGATTAACCTGATGCGTTATACCGTGCACAAGGCATTAAAATACTTTTAATTAGATGCAGCCCATACTATTGTAATCTTATTTAATGGGATCACCAATACAACGCTCTCATCCTTGACAAATAATTTTCACAATATCGGCAATTTTATTGAAAGAATTTTACATTGTAAATTAAATAAATGCAAAAATACACGATTTTTAAATTGGTTTTTATCTAAAAAAAAGTGTTGTCATGATCTCTTCGTTGACACTTCAACATTCAACAAATAATTGTCACTATATCGGCAATTATATTGAAAGCTTTTTCATTGTAAATTAAAATTAATGCAACAATACACGATTTTAAATTTGTTTTGCTTTTTCTAAAATAAAAGAATAATTAAGTGTTGTAGCCTATAAATAATGAATGACTATGATTTAATATCTGATATCGTAATTCTGTAAAGCTGTGGATAAAGTTAGAGGGTGGGGGTATATTGAACAGATATATCATGTTTGGGAGGGGTATTTCGCGAAAAATACCAGTCGAGACGAAAAATTTCCGGAGCCGATAGTCTAGGGAAATCTATTGTCTCAAGACTGGTATTTTTCGCAAATACCCCTCCCAATATGATATATTTGTTTAATTACACCGAATATTACTTAGAACACTGGCTAAATAAATATTGTAATACCCTTTATTTGTCGTTTTCAGGAATATTCTGCTTTTATTGTTTTTTTAAGGAACGTTTTAACTTGTTATAAACCTTTTGAGGAATTTTATTTTTTAATTTTTTTTTATGGCTATTCCGATTGAATTTGGCGGTTTGAGGCACGCGAGGGTAAACAAGTGAAATACGCTTACATCGGAACACTTACGGGTTTCAAATTTGATTAATCACGTTACCTTACGTATAAAGGTAAAGAAAAAATATTCCTAATGAATTTGGCGCTTTGAGGCACGCGGGGGTAAAAAAATGAAATGCGTTTTCGCAAATACCACGGCACAAAGGGAAAAAAAAGTTAAATTCTCATGCAAATACCCCGGCAGCGATAAAAATGAACGAAATTAATCCTAAATATGAAAATACACGAAAAATACACCGGCTATTAACCAATCGAAATCCAGGATTCTTATACAAGGTGTAATTAAATACAATATCAATGTTTGATGAACACTTTTATTCAGGGTCACATTTGGAGGGGGTAGTGTGTAAGTGGATATTGGATATCGTAATTCTGATCAACATTTTCAGTGAACATCATCATTATCATCATATAGTTGTAGGTCACACATTTTACACTTGAAAAGTGCTATTTTTATGTAAATAAACGTTAGAGAATACCGAAGGGCAATATCAAATGGACAATGCAGTGAAACTGACAACATAGGCTACACAAGACGAAGAAAAACGAAACAAAAACACAACACAATATTTGTTGGACACCACTATACACATACAAACACAAATAACGTAAACAAGACATGGACCCTCCTACAAACAATTGGAGGTAAACAAGACATGAGCCCTCCTACAAACAACTGGAGGTAAACAAGACATGGACCCTCCTACAAACAACTGGAGGTAAACAAGACATGGACCCTCCTACAAACAACTGGAGGTAAACAAGACATGGACCCTCCTACAAACAACTGGAGGTAAACAAGACATGAGCCCTCCTACAAACAACTGGAGGGAAATAAGACATGGACCCTCCTACAAACAACTGGAGGTAAATAAGACATGGACCCTCCTACAAACAACTGGAGGTAAATAAGACATGAGCCCTCCTACAAACAACTGGGGGTAAATAAGACATGGACCCTCCTACAAACAACTGGAGGTAAACAAGACATGAGCCCTCCTACAAACAACTGGAGGTAAACAAGACATGGACCCTCCTACAAACAACTGGAGGTAAATAAGACATGGACCCTCCTACAAACAACTGGAGGTAAACAAGACATGAGCCCTCCTACAAAAAACTGGAGGTAAACACGACATGGACCCTCCTACAAACAACTGGAGGTAAACAAGACATGGACCCTCCTACAAACAACTGGAGGTAAACAAGACATGGACCCTCCTACAAACAACTGGAGGTAAATAAGACATGGACCCTCCTACAAACAACTGGAGGTAAACAAGACATGGACCATCCTACAAACAACTGGGGGTAAATAAGACATGGACCCTCCTACAAACAACTGGAGGTAAATAAGACATGAGCCCTCCTACAAACAACTGGAGGTAAACAAGACATGGACCATCCTACAAACAACTGGAGGTAAACAAGACATGGACCCTCCTACAAACAACTGGAGGTAAATAAGACATGGACCCTCCTACAAACAACTGGAGGTAAACAAGACATGGACCATCCTACAAACAACTGGAGGTAAATAAGACATGGACCCTCCTACAAACAACTGGAGGTAAATAAGACATGGACCCTCCTACAAACAACTGGAGGTAAATAAGACATGGACCCTCCTACAAACAACTGGAGGTAAACAAGACATGAGCCCTCCTACAAACAACTGGAGGTAAACAAGACATGGACCCTCCTACAAACAACTGGAGGTAAATAAGACATGGATCCTCCTACAAACAACTGGAGGTAAACAAGACATGGACCCTCCTACAAACAACTGGAGGTAAATAAGACATGGACCCTCCTACAAACAACTGGAGGTAAATAAGACATGGACCCTCCTACAAACAACTGGAGGTAAATAAGACATGGACCCTCCTACAAACAACTGGAGGTAAATAAGACATGGACCCTCCTACAAACAACTGGAGGTAAATAAGACATGGACCCTCCTACAAACAACTGGAGGTAAACAAGACATGAGCCCTCCTACAAACAACTGGAGGTAAACAAGACATGGACCCTCCTACAAACAACTGGAGGTAAATAAGACATGGACCCTCCTACAAACAACTGGAGGTAAACAAGACATGAGCCCTCCTACAAACAACTGGAGGTAAATAAGACATGGACCCTCCTACAAACAACTGGAGGTAAATAAGACATGGACCCTCCTACAAACAACTGGAGGTAAACAAGACATGAGCCCTCTTACAAACAACTGGAGGTAAACAAGACATGGACCCTCCTACAAACAACTGGAGGTAAATAAGACATGGACCCTCCTACAAACAACTGGAGGTAAACAAGACATGAGCCCTCCTACAAACAACTGAAGGTAAATAAGACATGGACCCTCCTACAAACAACTGGAGGTAAATAAGACATGGACCCTCCTACAAACAACTGGAGGTAAAAGCGAACATCGTTTCTTTGCGGAAATCGTAACTGACATAACAAGATACTTTTCAAAGTGAGATAGAACTTTCAATGCTGAAAAAAATTACATTTTTTAACGAGGGGCCGTCGATATTTAAAACTACCTAAACCACCAGTGACCATCACCACTAACGTTGTCAGTTCGAATCCCGTTCATGGAGACTGGTGTACTCGATACAACATTATCTGATAAAGTTTGTCTGTGACTTGCGACAGGTCGATGGTTTTCTGCGGATACTACGGTTTCCTTCACCAATTACACTGACGACCACGATATAACTGAAATATAGTTGAAAGTGGCGTTAAACACGATAACTCACTCTAACTCAATTATTCAATGAAAATCTAAGCATTTTCCAATTTCAATTCATTGATGACGATAACCTAATATAATGCTTCAATTGATTTATTGTCGTGAAATCATAAATATATTTTAAATTAAACACTAGAAATTTGGTTTTTAAAATAGCATGATAGCAATCTAATTGTAAAAATAAATGACATTTTATGATGTGTTGTACTAGATACCACTTTATGACGCCATTAAAATCCCCAACAAATGGTAATATAAAGTAACACGTGTATTTAACAGAATTAATTTATTGAGTGAGTTTTGTTTGACGTCGATATAGGAGAAGTACATAAGGTGTATTTATAGCAACAATTTGTAGAAAAGGTCCTATGGGCGAGACATGAACAATTTACCCTTCTGGGGCACTATAAAAACGAACTGACCACGGAAACTTCCCCTATGGGTAGCTATCTGAAAAGCTTACGATTTGTGTTGGTGTCGGGGCACAAACCCACGCCAGTGCTGTCAGGCTTGTGTTCCGGTGGACACGACCATAGCCTCTCTGCCATCGATGTCCTCCCTGTGTATTAGATATATCCAAAGCGTCTACGAGATGTAAAATATCAGATTGATGCTCTTTAATGGTCACTACGCAGTCCTATTCTTACTAAACATCACATACATAATTCAAAGCAAAAATGGGTCATACGTCACATATCGATGACGCTAAGTCCTAATTCTTTAAACCCAGGGTGTCATCTTATATCATAATGTTAGGATTAGTGTTATGGTGTTTAACGCCATTTTCAACAATATTTCAGTTATATCGTGGCGATCATTTTGATTGGTGGAGGAAACCGGAGTACCTGGAGAAAACCACCATGCAACCTGCTGCAAGTCACTGACAAACTATATCACTTCGCCTGAACGGGATTCGAACTCACAACGTTAGTGGTGATAGGCACTTATTGCTTATGTAATTGTTAATCCAACTACCATACTATTACGACCACGACGCCCCCCTTTCTATCATAAGAATAGAATTGATACTATTAACATCAATAGTTACAGGTATAAAATAAAATCTGTAATCTAATTACAATGTATAAGCTAATCACAATTAGAGGTTTGTTTTATCTTTTGTTTTATCTCACGATATCCTTTGTATCGTCACGAGCAAGTAGCAGACGACTGGTTCAGGACAGTTGTACTCCGCAGCGGCAATAACTATAGCCGGGCGCTATTTATGTACCAAAGGCTTCCTGTGTTAGGAAATGTATCGGGAGAATTTAGAAATATTGGGTATAGCATTTTAATTAAGAATAAATATTTTATGTATTAACAAAAGGGAGCCTTCGTGGTCGTGATCGTGTAGTTTTTTGTGGTTTTTTTTGTTGTTGGATTTATAACTACCTATGCAACCAGTGCCTATCACCATTAACGTTGCGAGTTTGAATCCTGTTCAGGCGATGTGTACTGAAATATTGTTGAAAGAAGCGTTAAACATCATAGCACCCCTTTATTAACAAGAAATAAACTAGTTTTGATTGAGCGAGTGATTGTTGTGTAACGTCATATAAACAATGTGTCAGCTATATACACTGTCGTCAAAGAGCTCCGGTCGGAATTGTTCTGTCATCTTCCGGTACAAGTCAATTAGGCATGCTTGACATACAGGCGACGACAAAATGTAAGTATTATGATCATAAAGTTTGATTGTATCTTTGAATCCAGAAGATGTCGTTATCGGTCGATTATTTTTGCTTGTTTTTACCTATATGTTTCCGTGGTTAACTTAATAGATTGCTCAGATATAGATACAATGATGGACATAAACAATGAAAAATGTTAATAATGAGATTGAAATCATCAAATAAAGTTATAAAAAGTAGTCTATATGTGTAATTAAAGTACACAAACCCTTTGTAATGCTTATATGCATGATAGTTTGCACTGGCGTGCCACCATGAATAGTTTTAGACTTGCTACAGTAAAAAACACAATGTTTATAATCAATTTACGTACATTCGTTCCGGCTCTGTCAGCCACTACTTTCCGGTTGGGTCGCACAAATTGTGCTTAAGTAGAACCGGTTTTGTCTATGCAAAAAATTAAAAGAATAGCGAAAACAGCTCAATATCACAATTATGTTTCTTTCTGTAATTTATTTAAGGTTCATTATAACACTTGTCAAGGATATGTTCGACTTGCAAATTGATAAAAAGAAAAAAGAAAAAATTGTCTTCAATGAATAAAAGTTGTGAAAAAAAAAACCAACAGCACATAGTCAAAATATTTTACATGTGGATGTTTTGCATAACATTAAAAGAAAGAAATACAAAACGGTTTGTGCAGAATTGGCATTCGCCAAGTCACCTTCGACAGAATGGTCATGATTTTGTATAGAACTTATAATTCGTTTTCTTTATTTGCTATGCAGTTGGATTATTGCAATATTCAAAGAGTGCTTGAACAAAAGTAGGAACTCTCAATGTTTATATAGATATCAAGTAACTCTTATTGTTTTGGATTAATTTTTGTTTTCAAATAATATATTGAAGGACAAAGACTGGTTGGCTCGGAATCAGAATAATGTGTCCGAGTGGAGCGACATATCTACCCAATAACTGTTGTTAGCTCACCTTGCCAAAGGCAATGTGAGCTTTTATCATCACTCCGTCGTCCAGACTTGGGGTCAATTACTTTCAAATGTAATCGATTACATTACAATTACTTTGCAATTTTCATGATTACATTACATTACGATTACATCAATTTTCAAATGTAATCGATTAAATTACAATCACTTTGTAAATGTAATCGATTACATTACTGATTACATTTAATGTCATGACAACCAATACATTAGTGTTTTATGTTATTTTGTCTCGTGTGCATCTGTCCAATATCTCTTTTTTTTTTCTTTTTTTTTTTTATTTCTTTTTTTTTTTCTCAACTGCAAAATACATCAATACAGAATAGAGTACAATAATATAATAACATATAAAACATCATACAATCTATATAGTAAAGTACAATTAAATCTTCTTACAATCTTTTCCAATATATAATCATATGTATATTGCAGTGAAGGTTTTTTTTTTTTTTTTTAGAATATAAAAGATGAGAAAAGAGGTATTTTGCAGAGTTTAAAATTGTTTACTATTGATATATGTGATAAATATTTTTTGTATAATTAGGAAAAAAAGTAGATAAGAATTTAATGTATTTTTAAAAAGAAGACATTGAGAAGATGAGATTGTACTTTATATTGGCATTTATATATAAAACTTTTATGGTCTTGCCTGGTGCAAACAATCAATTGGACTATACAAAAGTATTATTTGGATGGATCAAACATTCATATTGTTTTAATTATCCCGTAATGAGTATACTATAAAGTATACTATAGTATAGTAAATATAAACAAGAAAAGTATATTTAGATAGACTATATCAGTTAGTATTTAGTGGTGTCTCTATGGAAAGGGAATTTACATAAGAATAAAAACTATGTCAACAATCCTCAAACAGTTTTTCAAAAGTACTCCAATGTAATTGAAATTCTGCAATTCTTTGATTTCGGACAGCAATCATTTTTTCAGTTTTATATAAATTTATCAAACAGGCTTTAAGCGAAAGAAAGGATAATTTTTTCTTCAGACATCTGTTTGTATATATATAGTATTTTATGTTTAGTAAAATGGCATTGTATACATCATCTTTATATACTTTATTAACATCCCCAAAAATTAGAGTCTTCTTAAAAAATGTTTGGTTTATGTCTTTGTCACCGAACCAAGAATTTACTTGCCCTAGCAGATTTTGTACATTTTCACAACCCCAAAAAATGTGTTCAATGGTTTCATTTTCCATTTGGCAAAAATTACAATTTGCATCATCAATAATTTTAATTTTTTTCAGGAAATAATTAGTAGTCAGAATATTGTGGTTTATTCTAAATTGAAACCAATGTAATTTTGTACATGCTGTAGCTTTAAATGGGAGTATATAAATTTGTTTCCACTCATTTGAATTAATATCGAAAACTGTATTCCATTTTCTTTGAGCTGTAGGAACACTACTGTTTTTATTTAGAATTGTGTACATATCTTTTGAACCTTTAGAACTTCGAAAAATATTTTGTAGAGATGATGGGACAAAAGGAGTCTGTAAATTAGATGATTTGTCTCCATATGGATATAATTTTAGCATTTGTCGTAAAGAACTAATAACCCCATTATATTGCAGAAAATTTACACAAAGTCCAAATTTGTTTGAAAACTGATCTAAAGTCAGAAAAGAACCATCATCATTGACAAAATCGTTAACAAACTTTACATCCCTATTGAACCACTCTGGATAAAAGATAGTTCTTTTGTCAATTTTTACCTGTTTATTCAACCAAACTGTATTGGCAAGAAAGTTTGTCCAATCTTTGTTTTCGTCTTTTTCAATAACAGATTTCCAAGCATATAATACATCCTTCCAAAATTGATTTTTTACACTTTCTATTACTTGTTCTATATATCCACTACCGCCACATGATAGTTTATTTATATCAATTGATGACATAAAAATATTCTGCCATTTACAATTGTTGAAAAAGAGTCTCCTGATCCATGTGGACTTCAAAGCCAAAATAAAAGAATGTATATTAATCATCTTAAGTCCCCCCTCTTGATACTTCTTTTGCATGATATCCTTTTTCACTCCATTAACAGGTGATTTCCAAATAAATGTATATAACATAGCTTCAATATCTTTAATAATTTCTATACTAGGGTTTGGAAGTGCAATAAAAAGATGGTTAAGTACTGGCAGAATTAGTGATTTAACCACAGTAATCTTACCTATAGGAGTTAAATTTCTTTTGTTCCACTGTTTAAAGAGTCCTTTCATTTTTTTAAAATATTTTTCATTATTGATCTTTGTAATTTTAGAAATATCAACATCGAAATTTATTCCCAGAACAGTAAACGTAGTTTTTCCCCAGGAGAGATTCCAGTTTTCACATAGTCTATCACTGCTGTATTTTTTGCTTCCTATCCAAATAACTTGTGTTTTTGAAAAATTTATTTTAAGGCCTGATATCTTTTTGAACCATTCCAATTCCAAAAGTGTTTCATTTAATGATTCTTCTGATCCATCCAAAATTACTGATGTATCATCAGCGAACTGAGAAATTTCATGTTCTGAGTGCAAGACTTTAATTCCTTTTATTTTAGGGTTTTCTCTTATTTTTATAGCCATTATTTCAGCACATAGTATGAATAAATAATAGGACAACGGATCCCCTTGTCTACAGCCTCTCTCTATACGAAAAAACTCAGATAAATTCCCTCCCTGATTGACTGCAGATTTAATGTTGTTATAAAACGTTTTAACCCATTTTTGAATAGATTCCCCAAAATTGAAAATTTTTTAAATGTTATTAAGAAAGTTCCATGATATTGAGTCAAAAGCCTTCTCAAAATCTATTAACAAAAATAAACCAGGTATATCATTCTCCTCTGCATATTCCATTATATCAAACAAAAGCCTAATATTTTCCCCTATGTACCTACCTGCAATAAAACCAGTCTGATCATTATTAATTAATGTGGGGAGAACTTTTTTAATTCTATTTGCTATCACCCCAGACCCTATCGTATATACTGTATTCAACAATGAGATTGGCCGCCAATTTTTTAGAAAATGTCTTGATTTGTCTCCCTTTGGTAAACATGTGATTATACCTTGTTTTTGTGTAACAGATAAACTTCCTAAACTATACCCATAATTTAAAGAACCAATAACAAAAACTTTAAGATCTTTCCAAAAAAACTTTAAAAACTCTGATGTAAACCCATCTGATCCAGGACTTTTGTTATTTTTCATTTTTTTCAAAATTTCCCCAGCTTCAAAGCTCCCAATTTCCCCTTCTAAATTATCTTTTTCTTCTTCTGTGAGTTTTCTTATACTTGCCCCCTTCAAACCCTCCACTATATCTTTAAGACTACAACCTTTATCTTCATCTTTATTTTTGTACAAATTTTCATAAAAATATTGTACTTCTTTTAATATCTCCTTCTGATCTGTAACAATTTCCCCATTATCTTTTTCAACTTTTGGAATTTTCTTACTGGTATAATTTTTAGACTCTAGCCCACAAAAATATTTTGTTGGCTTTTCTCCTTCATCTACCCATTGAGCACTTGATCTTACTAACTTACCTTTCATTTTTTCATTTCTAAGAGATTCCAATTCATGCTTTTTTGTTTCTAAATTTTCAATTGAGTTTTCAGTAACATTTTTTTCAAGGGTAGCACTTTCTTCTTGAAGATCTCTAAATCTCTGTTCCTTATTTTTTTTTATATAGCTTGCAAATGAAATTGTTTTTCCTCGTATTTCTAAAAGTAACATTTCCAAAAACAGTTGAACATTAATAGTAAGTTGCAGTTCATTATCATCAATTTCTTGAATTTTATCCCTATTATAGATTAATGCTGCATATTGTTTTTTTCAGATCAATGATTTTTTCCCTTACAATTTTGCTGTAGTCCTTTTCGTATAATAGTGAGTTGTTAAACTTCCACAAGCCTTTACCTTTATTGAAGGGATTAAACACAAGGCTTAAAATAATCATTGAATGATCAGATCTGTAACTTGGATCAATAGTACAATTTTTTAAATTAGTAAGCATACTTTCTGTAAAAAGGAAAAAATCCAATCTAGCCTGTCTAAATGGATTTTTTTTCCTCCAAGTATAACGAAAACTATCTGGATAAAGATGCCTATAAGGGTCTATTAGACTTCTTTCTTCAATAATTCTAAAACCTTCTCTCTCGACTTTGGGTTATTTACATGCAAATAGTTACAGTAATCTAACTCTGGACATAATACAAGATTGAAATCACCACAAATTATAAAATTTTCATTTCCAAATTCCTCAACTATTGACATGATATTCTCATAAAATTGAGGATTATCATCATTCGGTCCATAAATAGAAACAAGTGTAAAGTTAATTTTGTCAACATTAATATCTAAAACAAGATAATTCCCATTTATGTCTCTTTTCTCTTTAAGAATATTAAATTCAAAATTATTGTTAAAAAGAATAGCAGTACCCCTGGCATTTGATGTAAATGAGCTAAAATAACATTCATAATCCCAACTTGATCGTATGCTCTTTTCATTTTCACAAGTAAAATGAGTATCTTGTAGACAGTAGATGTTGCACTGCTTTTTTTTTAGATAATTAAAGACATCTGTTCTTTTTACAATGTTACCGAGTCCCTGACAGTTTACTGAAAGAATTCTTACACTAGCCATTAAGTAATCTTATAACATAACACACTGATTGATTATCATAAATAAACAGACAATATACATAAATTCTGCACCAGACCAACCAATATAATAATAAGTACACAAAATGAAATTCAAAGTAGTACAAAAAGAAAGAAGACAACAGAAAAAATGTAATGAACAGTAGTACAAAGAGAAAGAAGACAAAAGAAAGAGACAATAAAAACAATGACTGTAATAAAACATGGCTACAAAAAGCTAAACAACATAATATATTGCAATTTTTACAGTTATAAATTATATCCTTTTAATTTCATATAGTATCAGCAAAATCAAAATCATACACATCAATATTCTGTTTCATTCTGTTAAAATGTAACTGGTAAACAAAGCAAAAATTAAATAAGTTATCAGTATTATACATATCATTTCTATTATATTAATCAATTAAGATACAAGACCAACACTGAATTCATACCCACTCTACTCACTGTTGTCCCAAACAATAGATACGGCCATACCCTGAGCAAGTCACACATGCAGAAAATCTACTACTTCAATTTAAGATTCAAAGATACAAGGTGGCAAACAACTAGAGAAGGCCACATTTAGTTATATGAACTATAACATGTAGGATTTTCACCCATGTACAATGTACCGTTAGTGTTTCAGTTGTGGGAAAATCCACAAAAAAAATCACCTATGAAAAGGAGGTGTGCAATTATTTCATGCAGCCAGAATATAAACTACATCAATTCTAGATCACAAAAAACCAGTTACTACCCTTGTTCCAGACAATAAACCAATAACTATGTTCAACATGCTGGAAATATCCCCCCCCCTTTTCCAATGCACATCTTGAATCTATCCACAAATACATGAGTGGGTAACACTGGGTACATTAGAAAAGTGATGAACAAAAGAAAACTAAAGGATCGTTAACAACTACACAAACTAATGTTTCAGTGAACAAACCAACAAGTTTAATACACATAATTATACGGAAAGTTCATGATAAAAATTTTCCAATACTTATGAATACAGGAGGTGCACACCATTATTCCGCCTCATAGACATGGGTCAAATCTAAGACATGTTGTACCAAAAACTCAGAGTTCCAGATTACATAACCTACCTAGGTACATGTATATATATTTTTTGGCAAACAGGTGGAGTCATATGGCCCCTAAGCCTATGTCCACTGTTGGTAGCGCAGGTAATAGTATATATTATCTTCAATATGCAAATGTAAATAATCAAAATTTTGTGCTAAGACAGTTGCAAGTAGTCACAATATGTATTTCTGAAAAAACCAAAGAATCCATACAGAATCAAATACAGGGTACTACATGTATACGGTAATAAAAATCATAAATGAAATGTAATGTATATCAATATCATGACAGTATATTTTCTGGTACCGGTATGTAGATATCATCTTATGTACATTCTATATAATCTTTTTTACTGTGTATTCAATATGCATATCATAACAGGTAAAGACAAATTAAATGTAAAGTTAAATAAATATGGACAGTTAATGTATGGTAAAAAAGTAAGCATTTACCTTCTCTGTCTGATTTTAATGTCAATGTCATCATACAAACCAAATTTGAATTGTTTATCATCAGGTGTTCTTCCATATATGCCACAATTGTAGAACCACACAGAGTCAAATCTATTGGAATCACGCATCCTTTTCATTAGTTCATGATTTTGTTTTGTAATGTCGTCTACAAAACGAACATTGTTTTTCAAGTTTTTCTTTGCACGCATGACATTCCTTTTGGCATCACTGTTAAATAGTCTGACAATAATTGGTTTTTCTCATGGTCGATCTGAAGGTAAACGGTGTATGGCTACAACATCCCTTAGTTCTAAATCCACATTAAGGTCTTTCTTGACAAGATCAATGAAATCCTCTCTCAGGTTTTGTTTGTCTCTTTTTTTTCATGTTAAACACTTTTATATTGTTTTTCCTCGAATATTGTTCATTGTAGTTACTTTGTATGGTAGCGTCTTTGGTCAGTATAACATTCCTATTAAGAGTTGTCTTGACATTTCCAAGTACATTTTTTGTGGCATCTAGTTGGCCTTTCAAGTTTTCATTTTCCAATGATAATGCATCTATTTTTTCCTGCATATTGTTTGTAACTTGTGTAAGTTTAGTTTCAAATTTTGTTTCCAATTTACTTTCAAAATTGTTGAGTAGTTTGTTAACTATAACAGTAACTAATGTTTCTAATTCAGTACTTTTTACCAGATGTCATGACAACCAATACATTAGTGTTTTATGTTATTTTGTCTCGTGTGCATCTGTCCAATATCTCTTTTTTTTTTAATGTATTTCTTAATCAGAACTATGAATTACAATTCAGTTGTAATGTGATCATTACATGCAATAACAAACAGTACATTGTAAATTATTAACAGCAATTCTCATTTTCCTATTTTTCATAAAATATGTCTTCTCTTATTACTATATATGACCAATAGTGATTCCATCTTATTCTATTAGTAAATACTATAACATACATTTGCAGATTTTAATAATATATATCAAATAATTTCAAACATCCTGTGAAAGTCTATTGGGGATAATAAACTAGCAGTTAATTACCTGAAAAAAATTGTTATTAAGGTATTATTTATGCAACCAAATTATGTAACAATCACCATTACTAAATTTCACACCATTTGAATGTTTGTCCTTGATATATAATTCAGAAGATTAAAAAACAAAAATCATTCTGATTCTAAAAACTTGCTTAAAAATGTACATAATTTCTCAGTCTAAATATGAAAACTAAATCCTTAATTTATGTAAATAGGTTTAATAAAATATCCATTACAAATTGCATAGTAACCCACAAGTAATGAAAAAATGATCATATAATCCAATATTAAAAGGAAAATCAGCACCAAAATAAAAAGCAGAAATATCACATATATCTGAATATAAAATACAAGCCCCATTAGAATATTCTTCAAACAAAAATTCGAAAATTTTACAAATATTACAACTTGCTATTTATCAGTTAATTTATAATATACATGTATGTACGAGCATCATAAATAAATGTTTCTGAAAATTATAATTTACATTTTGCTTTTTATATAATATCTTCATTGAAATTTAAATATCTTTTTAAGCTTGCATAAGAAATCTTCATGTCTTGGTTGAAATAAAATATTTCTTTATCTTATGCGAATCATGAGGACATGGTGATAGTCTTTCATAGAAGCAATTTCATATATAAAATCTTGAAAGTTGTGTCAGATAATTTAAAATTTTAGAGCTTGTTGTGTTTTACACAAGCCGACAAACTGTTTTCACTGAATTTTTGAAACCCTTAAGAAATTGAAATTGAGATATTATTTGTTTGGATATCAAGTCTTTGAAGTCATATCAAGACTTAATATTTTTTGTAGCTGTGATAGTTTTGATTGCAATTAAGCATATAATAATATCTACATTATTTGTTTAATAAATTTCATGAAGAAAATTTATTTACATAATTCATACATTAAATATCTAAGGAGATATATGTTTCAGTTATGACAAAATAAGTCAAAATGATGAAAAGTAATCTAAGTGTAATCAGAAAGTAACCATGATTACAGGGTCAAAATGAATGTAATCGATTACATTACGATTACATGTAATCTAAAAAATGTCCGATTACAGATTACATTCGATTACATGAAAAATGTAATCGATTACAACCGATTACGATTACAAATTATGATTACCCCATGTCTGCCGTCGTCTTTCGTTCGTCGTCTGTCGTCCATTAATTATTCACATTTTAATCTTCTCCTCTGAAACGCCTCAACCAAATGAAGTGAAACTTAGTAGGAAGCATCTATGGAAGGTCCTCTGTAACGATTACTCATTTCGTCCCGATCCGTTAAGGGCTGTGTCATAAAAAATGGCTCCAACATGTGAAAAAAATGTCCAAATTAAACTCACTCCTAAAACCTTTCTGCTGATAATTTTCAATGTTGTATACATTGAAGTAAATGAAACAAGAACGAAACTATGAACAGATAAGCAATACATTTTTTAGAACCTTTTATTGAACACAAATTGGCATAAAAACCATGTAAAACACATACTTATTCTATATCAGTTAAACAATCTTTAGTCTCAATTATTTTGTATAATGGTTTCTCAAGCAATGCAACCGATATAAATGACTTTTTGTGCAAAATATTGGGTTATTGGTAGTTGTAGTTTTTCTTAAAAGGTATTTTTATGAAAAATTCTCAATGTTTTTGTCCAATCTACCTGATGAAAGTTTTTATTATCAAAATAATAATGAATATTTTTACTTGAGACAGCAACATTTTCAAACTTTAAAGATAAGTAGCCATTTGTAAAAAAAATAACATTGATTCTTTGAACGATCGCAAATTAATTGGTTGTAGAAAAAACATTTTGTCTATTTTTGTTGCACTCCTGACATTTTATAAATTTATAATAAAGAAACAAAAGAAGAAAATATCACATTTTAAAATGCCAACATTGAACAGTGATGTTACTGTTAACTCATACAATAATTTTTACCTGTTTTCAATGAAATATGTGTACAGAAATGACAGTATTTGGAAATTTGTAACAATTTTTTGCCATACCACTTCTTTAATACCCAGTTTTAGCAGCAATATTTTTAATTATGTACATTTGAAAATTTGTATTATACCACTCTAATATATTAGATAAATCATAAATAAATAATTAGAATATTTCTATAGGCTAGAAAAGGCAATTTATTATAAATTATCATTATTTTATCAATGATACTATTTTATTAGGATATGTTGCACTCCTGACATTATATTGCCATCAAGAAAAAGAAGAGTTATTACATTTTGTAACTTAAAAACAATTCACAGGGGAAAAAATCAGTTGGTGTTCTTTCAAGCATTAGTTTTACCAAGTTTTAATGATACTTGTTTTTTAAAGTAATATTTTTCTAGTTATTTGTAACTTGTTTACAGCCATACTTCTCGAAAATTCCAAATTATTTTTGAAATATACTATTCCCTCTTTGCGGAAAATGGAGTTATCGTTCGTAATTTGAATTATCGTCCTTGGCAGTTTGAATGAAGATTTCCGTACAATCTAAGATTATACGAGTGTTTGAAAAATCTTGGAAACAAGTTGGAACTCTCTGCTTCAAAGTATCCAATGAAGGAAGAAATATTCTTGACTCCATAGCTGTTCTCATAATAAGTATCCATTTATTGAAAATTCTAGATACTGACGATGATGAAATTTTGAATCTGTACTCTAGATCTTTCACCAGTAAACCCAGTCTTAAGCGCATAAGCACCATCAAAAATTCGTCAACCAGACGCAGTTTCCTTTTCGATTCACAAACATCCTCTTTCATTCCATATTCTAAAAGAGTATCATATAAGGCCTTGAACATTTTAGAATTTTGTAAACCAGTATAGAATAAAATGCTATCATCTGAATGCTGAATATCTTCAATGCATATTTCAGGTTGGCATACAAAGGAAGATTTATCTTGTTGATTGGCATGGTCTGTTTGAGCTGCAATGCAACAGGTATGGTGATCCTCAATAATTGTATCCATGGTCTCATTTGTTTCATCTGGCAAATCTTTCGAATATCTGAAAAACAACGAATGAAAATATGAATCATTATCTGACATAGTTTAGTTTCCAAGTAGCAAGAAACAAACTTTTATTAAACCAATGAGCAGTCCCCACTGTCTAGTTATTACACATCAAATCATTTTTGTTTTTGGGGATGAAATAGTGTGAAAAATATTGTAATATTTTGTATTTGTGTTTGTTCTGCCAAATTTTAATATCAATGATCTAGCATTTTAAAAGCATACACAAAAATAACTGATTGGTAATGTCCTAGATTTTAAACTTGGACAGAACCTGAAAAAGTAAATTCGATTGTAGCCATTTCTTTCCACTGAAAACTAATCTTTTTATCTACATATATATATAATGTGTCTAATATTTGTCCTTTATCATATTTACAGTACTTTTGGTTTTTAAAGTACAAAAATAAAGGAAGTCTGGTGCCTAATTTTACGGTTACCTAATATTTTATTGCATGGTGTCCAGCTTAGGCACCGATAATTTTTCTTAATGTTATGTTGTAAAGGGGGGGGGGATTTTTTTCTAAAAAAAATTATGTCTGGGTGGCTGAAAATAGTAATGTATATCTACATGTACATGTATGATTTTACATACATTGTAGACCTGTAGAGGAAATCAGGATGGATGAGGGGCAAACTTCAACTTGATTTGTGAAACGAGGGTGTTTACAATAATTTCATGTGTATTTAGCGATAGATTCTCCCCAACTTTTATACTATTTTTAGTTGTATGCTTTAAATTCTGAACAATATTTTCACATATATGCAAATTCATATTATTTACCTGTTCGCCCCGGGTGGATTCGCCCCGGAAAGTGAGTCGATTCGCCCCACTTAATCGCTATTATATTATAATAGATGAAGTCTTTTTCGACACTTTTTTGGTAATTATTTATTTATTAGTTGTATGCAAAAAAAAAAAAAATCATTCATTTTGGTCTACTTTAATTATTTATTTATTGGTTGTATACAAAAAAAATAATAATTCATTCATTTGGTCAGTGGAATATTGTTGAACACAAAAGGGAGAATATTTTTCTCAAAAAAGAATCATCGTCAAGGGGTTTAGATTCACCTATGTGTACAGAATGGCAACAAAATACGACGAAATCGACTAATGAAGACATCAAACTCTCCTTCATATGCTAATTTATCGGATATTTATAACAATAATAAATATCAGATTTCGTATCAGGTGTCACACAATGAAAGTGAACAAAGAAATTTTACACATTTAATCAGGTGTCAAACAAAGAGTAAAGCAATACATAATATTAAACACGTCAAGAAAGCATTTTACCGTGTAAGTATGAGGAAGAAATTACGAGGAAGACAAAAATAAAGTACCCATGAACAAGCCTTACAACATCCAAAATACGAATATTTGCAATGGTATTTTCCATATTTCATTTTTTAAAGCACTATTAATAAATGAGGGCGAAACGACCCGGGGAGAGAAGGGAATCAGGGCGAAACAACTCGGGGCGAACGGGAATAGGGGCGAAACGACTCAGGGGGCGAACGGGATTCGGGGCGAAACGACCCGGTACCCGTGTGCATAGTCTCAATATCAAGTGTAATCTGATTCTGTTGTGTCATGTCAACATCTGAGACGGTATCACAAGACTTGGTGCTCCTATCCACTGGGGGTTTCCTCCTTAGAGTTGCTGTGCCAGGTTGTTTCTGTGCCATGTTTTCCGTCGGAATCTTATCGTTGTGTTTTCTGTCTGGTCCGATCCCATAAACGAAGTGATCTGAACATACACGTATGTAATTTGTTGGAGACCAGTTCTTTCTACTTATTGCCATTATCCATGACCTCCTAAGTGAATGGTTTGTCGGAAGTTTATTTAATTGCACTGTCTTCCCAAATATTCCTACCTTTCCAGTGTAATTTGAGCATGCTGGTATGCAACAATAATATCTGCCCATTGTTTTTCAAAACCGGAAGTTGATTATACATACCGAAACAATTTCCAAGAACGACAACTCTAGTTTGTGACAATCGGGAATATAGCATTTCCGGTTACAAAAGTTTTCCTGGGGGTTTTTAATAAATTGATTGAATAAATAATAAGTGCGAAAAAATATGAAATTAATTGACGTAGATTCCAAGGCAACACTTGAAGACTTCCTAACTTTAACAAAAGACTGAACTTGTACAGTTTCTACGGAAATGTAATGAAAAAATCAGTGGTGTAACAAGAATGAGCTTGCGCTCCAACAAAGATGTAGAGACGTATCTTTTAAAAAGCCGGTCAGATGACAATGAAAAAATGAGCTGCTATAGACAGTTCATTAGAGGCTTTAACTTTTATAAACCTGTACACGACATTCCCTTTTTTAAACTTCTATAAAAAAGTCATTTACTTTAAAACATATTTTTCTCTGGATTTTTAACATTTTTGTACAAATAACTCCAAGTCTGTATTTTCATACCACTGAACATGTTACATAATTAACTTTCTGAAATGTTTTGGATGATTGTCACCAGATTTTTCTGCAAAACGGAAATACTGCGCGATTTTCCTTGTACACTGAAAGCGGGAATATTTTCTTTAAAAATAATTTTCTCTCCTTTCATTAAAAAGCGTATTTGATTTTTTTCATTACACTCAAGCGGTCGAAGACAAGGCAAGATAAATTTGAAAGCATTTTTAGAAATAATAGAATATGTTGTTTCTTCACCATTTGTAAAAGCAGAAGCGGGTTCGGTAGAATATGTTGTACTGTGTTTGAAACGGTATGTGCGTCTTCATTAGTAACGTGCGCTTATCAGATAGGTGAACACCTGCATCTAACATGGGCCGACCATCTCGACTTGTACAGTCAACAAGCAAATCCCAATTTTCGGTTTCCGTCAGAGCAGATCCCACTTTTTTCTGAATGAATAATGCCCCTCGTCTGGAATATTTTGAATAGGAAATAAAACGATCACGAACGCGGCTTTTTTCTGTTTTTAATATATCAAGAACAAGCAATCGGTCTATCGTTTAAAAAACAATGGTGTATTTGGAGATCGCACCTCTGTCCATTGAAACTTATCTGTCATATTAAAGATGTATTTTTAGACATACACATTTTTTAAGCACTTCTCGACCGCTACCCATGATTTCGGATACCGTCTAAGTACTGACGACAAATAGGTTATTTTGCAATAAATGCATTTACAGTCTCATAATCTTACAGCCAAAAATGCCGTTCTGAAGCTAAGCTTAACAATGTAGACAAACAAACAAAAGGACTGATGGGATTCGAACCACCTTCTAGAACTATCCATTCTATCGCAAGGCGGCGCCAATGCGATCATGACTACTGTGCTCCCGCATTTAGTCAAGTAAATTTATTACTTACAGTAGTGATGGGGTAAAATGCGAATTAGTAAACAGCAGACGATTTGATTTCTCAACTGCAGATTTAAGAAAATAACTACCAAGCACAAGAAAAAATATAAAGAAAGCTCTGATGGTTTGCTTCCGATAAAAACGACATGTGCTAAATTGCTTTATTTTTATTAATTATGACAGTGTACGTGATGTTTGAAAAAAAAAAAAAAAAAAAACCCCGACAGAATAGTTAATATTGATAAAGAAAAATATGAAATTAACAACTGGCATTCGTGTTATGATTTCATATGTAAGGAAATATTCGTTGTACGGCTTTCGAAAAATCAATACAAATCTACTGTACACTCACAATTCTTATAATATGTAAAAAAAAAAAAAAAAAAAAAATAATATAAATATAGCCTCCATTTTTATCACTTTAACCGAAATTAATAACGAAACACATGATGTTGCTAAAAAAAACAACAACAAAAAACACAAAAAAACAAGACAAAACTGCTCTGATAGGATTCGCACTCTCAGTGTAAATCTGCAGGGGTCGAAAAGCAGCGACTATACGATCACGGCTATGGTACAATGATCAAATTTGTAAGTTTTCTTTTCTTTTTTGTGATATATAAGGTGTACCTGATGTAAATTGGTGCAACTCTATAATAAAGCAGACGATGCCTATATTTCATAAAATCATATTTAAGCATATTTTCCATAAAAGGGAAAGTCTTTATATGTTACCAAAGGGAACATTTATATGCATGATAAAAAGGGAGTTTTGTGTTGCAAGTTTTTGATTTTTAACAATTGTAATTTTGTTTGTTTTCGTGTTTTTCTCCTTTACACCAGCATTGAGAGCACTTGTATCTGCAAAAATTTCCATTTTTCCCCCCTTAAATTCAGTCAAATCTTCATTTTCCCCATCCAGCTTTTGGAAGGAGCGGATGTCGGCTGTCTAACTCTACGGTCAAGTTTCAAGTTTCAAGTTTTTATTAATAAGAAAAATCAATCAAACATTGATGTCCTCCCCACATTAACATGATATTAAATCAGTAAACATATATAATTATGAATACATTACATTTTTAAATGACAAAATATCATATTAAAGAAAAATAAACTTATCTGATACTCATACAATCTTTGATATAGTGACATATATTCAGTGTCATCAATAATATTTGGATTTAACAATCTAGTTATTGTTTTCATATATTCACTTGGACACAGATCTTGCAGGTTAATGTTCAATTTTTTGAATAAAAGTTTTCTAACATTAGCAAATTTAGTGCAATGAATAAGAAAGTGCTGTTCATCTTCTATTTGATTGCATTGAGAGCATAATCTATTTTCTCTTTTTATTTTCGGTCTAAAATATCTACCCTTTTCAATTAAAAGGCTATGAGAACTTAATCTTAATTTGGTTAGTTCTCTAGTAATATTTACTGGATATCTACCCGACGTCTCTGACGTTTGGAGATGGCAAAATCCGGTAAAAACCCTAAATGTTCCTTTTTTATTACAAAATCCGCAGTGGAACAAAAAAATGAATAGTCACGAACCATGTATATAACTAAAGGTAAGATAATCAATTTCTTTATCCTGAATGGAGCTAGATCGAGCCTGTCGGAAGTTTTATGGGAATCTGCATTAATCTCTTGAAAAAAAGACATCTTTTTAATAGACTCCAAGCAGATTAAATATCTTGAACATTTCAAAATTAAGATAATCCCCTGTAAAAGGAAATACAACAAATGATTCCACTGCGTAAATCGGAATGAATTTTCCATACATCGCTATTAACGTCCGTAATTTTAACAGTAAAGCCGATTTTCGAGATAATGCTACATCTTTGAATATAAAACACTGAATTTATTAATTATTAATCATTCAGGGTATGAAATAAAAATTCAGATCTCATAGAATCTACCGATATAAAAAGCTAAATAAAATAATTCCAATAAATCGGATTTTATTTGAATAAGAATACATAGATTTTTCAATTTTTTATCAACCCAGCTGTGAGCGAAGCGAACATGGTTGATACTTGTAAACACTTTGAAATCGGAAGCGGAAGTGTGAGGAGCTTAAGCCATTTGCCTGTTTTCGTAATTGAACATCTTTGTCGCGCCAAAGGCGCGACCAACACGAAACAAATAAAATAAAGTAATGACTTTAAAATTGTATTGAGAATTAAAACTTACGTTTCGTGCCGAAGGCCCTACTATATCATTCAAATAGAAAACAGTGTTTTACTTTCGAACTTGAAGAAGGCAGAGTTGTCATTGAAGGTTTCGTAAATGAAATAAATAATAAACTTTGTGTCGTGCCGAAGGCACGAACACTACGAATAAAGAAATGAAATCGTCGTGCCGAAGGCACACCCGATATGAACAAAAGAATGAATCAGCACGGCCACATTAAATGGTGCAAATGGGTCCCATGGCAATACCTTGACGGAAGTTGATTCGCCCTTTATTTTCATAGACAAAGAAACATTAAGTTTTTGTTCCGAAGGCATATCTTATATAATGAAATTAATTTACTAGTCGTGCCGAAGGCAGGCACGACTATTACGAACAAAATTTCAAAAGTCTTCGTGCCAAAGGCACGAAAACAGTATAGTCTGAATGGATCCCATGGCAACACATTGCCGAAAGTTAATTGTAACAGGTATTTACCAAGCAAATTCGTACCAAAAATTCGTCATGTCATACTGATTGGAATTCGTGCCGAAGGCACTAAACATGCTATCAATATTAAAATGTAATAATTATGTTTTGGTAATCGGACTTTTTCGGGCCTTTCCGTCAAAATTTTTTTTCCCGCTTGATGGAAAATGAGATATTGGATACTTTGATTTAATTTATGTTTTAATTTGCTTTGTGACTGTGTTAAATAAACATTCTACAGCATCGGAAATGCCCGAATCGGAAAAGGTCAAGAACGCTGAAAAAATGAAAGTAAAGAAAGCCGGGGGAAATAGGTAAAATATACTTTAATGAACACAAAGATGGAATAATTATATATTTCTTTATGATAGTCATAGCTATTTGAACATCCTTCATCCAATTATTCGTCCAAATAATGCTTTGTAAATAAAATAACTGGTTAAATTATATTTTAATTCAATTCAATTCAAAGCTTTATTTAGAGTCGATATAAATCATACATATAACACAAGCTCTAATGAGCTTTTAAAATCGACTATGGTATATAACAACACATACAATCATGCATACAAACATATTAAATAAAAACATACATAAATTTATGCATTTCAAAACAGACACAAGTTACAGAAGCAGATATCAACTGAACAAAAGCAAGCTAAATATAAGAGGCTCATGCATTTAAGCAACAACAGAAAATAATAAAATAATAAAAATATTTAAGCGCATTAAAATTTAGAAATGAAAATTTAAAGGTCATCTGCATGCACTGCACTGGCATGAGCTGCCGTTCCATGTGTGAATTATATTTTTAAAATGTTCTAATGGTGTTTCTTGTCTAAAGTGATTCGGCAGCTCATTCCAGATTTGTGCAGCATTATACCGGAAAGAATTTAAACCATACCTTGTTGTTCGTACTCTGGGTAAAACTGCTTTATCTTGATGCCTAAAATTATATTTTTGATCTTTAATTGAAATTAAATCATGAAGATAGCTTGGACTTTGTTTATGGATAATTTTGAATGTTTCAACTGCAATAGTTCTTAATCTTCGAATTTTTAAAGATAGCAATTTAGATTTTTTAAGTAAATTTTTATAAGTATTTTCATAGTCTTCATAAATGAAACGGAGAGCTCTTTCCTGAATTTTTTCAATTTTGTTAGTATTTTTTTCGCTGCAAAAGTGCCATGTTACCGGACAGTAATTAAAGTTTGAAAGAATAAAGGAGTAGTAAATGGTAAGGCGACCTAATCTGTTTAAATATTTACCTATTCGTTTAAGGATATTTAATTGTTGGGATGCTTTTTTACAAATTTCTGATATATGTTTATCAAAATTTAGATGGGAATCAACGGTTATGCCTAAATGTTTAACATTTTCTTCACATGTAATTTTATTTCCTTTTAAATCAAAAGATAAATTGTGTTTATTTGTTTTAGGACCTATGGCAATAACCTGAAATTTATCCGGATTTGCTTTCATTAAGTTTTTGGAAAACCAGTCTATTAAGTTTATGCTATCATTTTTTAGAGTTTTAACTACTGTATTTATATTAGTATCAGAATAAGAAAGGGTATTGTCATCTGCATAATTTTAAATAGTACTATCTTGAACAAAGTGAAAAATGTCATTTATTAAATGTCAAATGTTATTTTTGAAATGGTGGGGGGAGGGCGCTGCTCTTTACTATTTATCAGACGACGATGAAATGTGTTTGAGAAATCACAGCTAAATGTCCTCATATTTACCTAATTTGTGTGTGTTTGTTGGAGACAGCAGGGCTAATAATTTTGAGACATATTCACAACCTCAGGACCTTAATATCATTACATAATTCAAAGAGGAGCCACTGTTGATATTTTAACTGATTTGACCTGTTCTTTTCTTTATAGTCATGAAACAAATCTTGATAATTATCAAGTAATATTAGTTAAATTATCTGCGGGAATTATTTTTTAATCGACTCCTGTCGCAGCTCTGCTGCAGTTTTCTTGTTTTAAACACTGTGTGACGTTCCTAAGTTATGTAACCGGAAGTGTACATACCCTCTGTCAGGAAAAGATAACTCAATTCAAGAACGATAACTCTAGTTATCGCAAATCGGGAATACAAAAACATTTAAAACATGTATTAATCTAAATTAATATTGAAAATAGGTGTTTAATGTACAATTACAAGTATTTTTTGGATACTTAGAAAATTAATTATATCAAATTTCAATGATTTTTAAAAATTTATGTCAGGAGTGCAACATTTACATCACAGGCACTTGGGTCCAGGATATTTGTTTTCTTCAATTTCATCAATAAAATGTGCATCTACAACGTATATGAACCCGTTTGACATGCTTCGTTGTGAAATAAACGCCTTTATGAACTATGTCCCATTTTCATAAAATATACAAAGCCATATGTTTATGCAATAATAAATGTGAAGCATGATCTATTGCTATCTTATAGTATGTCAACATATCAAAGTTTGTGATGAAATAGATTTTGATAACATATTGTTTGATTTAGCACTGTGGTAGGTTGTTGAAAATTAAGGATTTTTTAAAGTGTCACAAAAAAAGGTTGCACTCCTGACAATTTTGACATGTTTTTTGGACATATTTTTTTTTTGTTATTATAGATATCTTAAAGATTTTTTGCAGTAACAAACATCAAATCATTACAGATCTTTCGAACTATTTAGATCCAATAAAATCATAAAAATAAGTAAATTAGACAGCTATAGCAGTAAGAGCCATTTGTTTTTAAACTGCCCTTAACAAACATGGTCGCCACAAGCGATTCTTGCAATCGTAACTACTCGGCCATTCTCGCTACCCTACAAATAAGCTCGTACGTAGATAGTAGAAATTCTTCTTAAATTGTTTGCCGGAAGTTAAGTTAAGTTAAACCGCACAAAAATATAGTCCACGAAAATCCAATATGGAAGACATACTAAGTAAAATCTAATCATGCAAAACTAATTAAAACTTTAACTTTTATCCATGAAAATAATTGAAATATAGAAAATTGTTTAAAATATAACTTTATCAAACTTTCATGTAACTGACATGTGAAAAGTAGTGCGATTTATACGCCTAATGCATACGAGGTTATTTGTAGGGTAGCGAGAATGGCCGAGTAGTTACGATTGGCTATTCTTGTTTCTGATTGGCAGATTAAAAAAAATCTTCTCCTCTAAAAGTTCTTAGCCAAATGAACCGAAACTTGGTATGAAGCAACTATGGAAGATCTTCTATAACGATTGCTCATTTCATCCCGATCCGTTATTAAACATGGTCTCCACAGATAATTCTTGTTTCTAATTGGCCGATTTTATAAAAAATCTTCTCTTCTCAAACTGCTTAGCCAAATGAACCGAAATTTGGTAGGAAGCAACTATGGAAGGTCTTCTATAAAGATTGCACATTTCATCCCGATCCGTTGACAAACATGGTCGCCACAAACAATTCTTGTTTCTGATTGGCCGATTTCTAACAATTTTCTTTTCTGAAATTGCTTAGCCAAATGAGCCGAACTTTGGTAGGAAGCACCTATAGAAGGTTCTGTCTGTATTAAGCTTCCTCAAAGCAGAATGAAAGGTAAACGACATAGGCTCAGACCACTGAGCCTCTATTTTCAGTGAGCAAAGCACGAACATTTGTCGTATTACAACTTGTAACGAACGTTGCATTAGTCGAGTACACCTAACATTTTCTTTGTATACAAACTGCCAAAATCGTCCGTGCGGAGAGGAATTCAATACTACAGCCTTTTTTAATTTGCTTATCTGTAATGTTAATGTAACCAGTATACTGTGAAAAAACTTAAATATCGTATTCATGAAGTTATTTCCACAGAGTGACTTACATCGTTATCAACGAGTATAAAATTAAAATATTGCGTTATAAAAATAATCTCCCACTACTCAATTGATGCGCCTGGACAACTATTTAAAGTGAGTGTAGCGTATTGAGCACCAATCGTGATGTCAGTGCCACAAAATGCATTAAAAAAAATCAAGTGTTCGCGACAGTAGCAATTTAACATAGAAATAACGATCTATAGAGTAGATACATTGTATTAGGAAGATAATAGAGTAGATACATTGTATTAGGAAGATATTAGGAAAATGGGGCATAGTTCATAAAGGCGTTTATTTCACAACGAAGCCTAACTAACCTACTCTGTAGATCGTGGGTTCGAATCTAACTAACTTACTCCGTAGATCGTGGGTTCGAGTCTTACTAACTTACTCTGTAGATCGTGGGTTCGAATCTAACTAACTTACTCTGCAGATCGTGGGTTCGAGTCTAACTAACTTACTCTGTAAATCGTGGGTTCGAGTCTAACTAACCTACTCTGTAGATCGTGAGTTCGAGTCTAACTAACATACTGTAGATCGTGGGTTCGAGTCTAACTAACTTACTCTCTAGATCGTGGGTTCGAGTCTAACTACTTACTCTGTAGATCGTGGGTTCGAGTCTAACTAATTTACTCTGTAGATCGTGGCTTCGAGTCTAACTAACTTACTCTGTAGATCGTGGGTTCGAGTCTAACTAACTTACTCTGTAGATCGTGAGTTCGAGTCTAACTAACTTACTCTGTAGATCGTGGGTTCGAGTCTAACTAACTTACTCTGTAGATAGTGGGTTCGAGTCTAACTAACCTACTCTGTAAATCGTGGGTTCGAGTCTAACTAACTTACTCTGTAGATCGTGGGTTCGAGTTTAACTAACTTACTCTGTAGATCGTGGGTTCGAGTCTAACTAACCTACTCTGTAGATCGTGGGTTCGAGTCTAACTAACTTACTCTGTAGATCGTGGGTTCGAGTCTAACTAACCTACTCTGTAGATCGTGGGTTCCAGTCTAACTAACTTACTCTGTAGATCGTGGGTTCCAGTCTAACTAACTTACTCTGTAGATCGTGGGTTCGAGTCTAACTAATCTACTCTGTAGATCGTGGGTTCGAGTCTAACTAACTTACTCTGCAGATCGTGGGTTTGAATCTAACTAACTTACTCTGTAAATCGTGGGTTCGAGTCTAACTAACCTACTCCGTAGATCGTGAGTTCGAGTCTAACTAACATACTGTAGATCGTGGGTTCGAGTCTAATTAACTTACTCTGTAGATCGTGGGTTCGAGTCTAACTACTTACTCCGTAGATCGTGGGTTCAAGTCTAACTAATTTACTCTGTAGATCGTGGGTTCGAGTCTAACTAACTTACTCTGTAGATCGTGGGTTCGAGTCTAACTAACTTACTCTGTAGATCCTGAGTTCGAGTCTAACTAACCTACTCTGTAGATCGTGGGTTCGAGTCTAACTAACTTACTCTGTAGATCGTGGGTTCGGGTCTAACTAACTTACTCTGTAGATCGTGGGTTCGAGTCTACCTAACCTACTCTGTAGATCGTGGGTTCGAGTGTAACTAACTTACTCTGTAGATCGTGGGTTCGAGTTTAACTAACTTACTCTGTAGATCGTGGCTTCGAGTCTAACTAACTTACTCTGTAGATAGTGGGTTCGTGTCTAACTAACCTACTCTGTAGATCGTGGGTTCGAGTCTAACAAACTTACTCTGTAGATCGTGGGTTCGAGTCTAACTAACTTACTCGGTAGATCGTGGGTTCGAGTCTAACTAACCTACTCTGTAGATCGTGGGTTGGAGTCTAACTAACTTACTCTGTAGATCGTGGGTTCGAATCTAACTAACCTACTCTGTAGATCGTGGGTTCGAGTCTAACTAACTTACTCTGTAGATCGTGGGTTCGAGTCTAACTAACCTACTCTGTAGATCGTGAGTTCGAGTCTAACTAACTTACTCTGTAGATCGTGGGTTCGAGTCTAACTGACTTACTCTGTAGATCGTGGGTTCGAGTCTAGCTAACCTACTCTGTAGATCGTGGGTTCGAGTCTAACTAACATACTCTGTAGATCGTGGGTTCGAGTCTAACTAACTTACTCTGTAGATCGTGGGTTCGAGTCTAACTAGCCTACTCTGTAGATCGTGGGTTCGAGTCTAACTAACTTACTCTGTAGATCGTGGGTTCGAGTCTAACTAACCTACTCTGTAGATCGTGGGTTCGAGTCTAACTAACCTACTCTGTAGATTGTGGGTTCGAGTCTAACTATCCTACTCTGTAGATCGTGGGTTCGAGTCTAACTAGCCTACTCTGTAGATCGTGGGTTCGAGTCTAACTAACTTACTCCGTAGATCGTGGGTTCGAGTCTAACTAACCTACTCTGTAGATCGTGGGTTCGAGTCTAACTAACTTACTCTGTAGATCGTGGGTTCGAGTCTAACTAACCTACTCTGTAGATTGTGGGTTCGAGTCTAACTAACCTACTCTGTAGATCGTGGGTTCGAGTCTAACTAACTTATTCTGTAGATCGTGGGTTCGAGTCTAACTAACTTACTCTGTAGATCGTGGCTTCGAGTCTAACTAACTTACTCTGTAAATCGTGGGTTCGAATCTAACTAACATACTCCGTAGATCGTGGGTTCGAGTCTAACTAACTTTCTCTGTAGATCGTGGGTTCGAATCTAACTAACCTACTCTGTAGATCGTGGGTTCGAGTCTAACTAATTTACTCTGCAGATCGTGGGTTCGAGTCTAACTAACCTACTCTGTACATTGTGGGTTCGAGTCTAACTAATTTACTCTGCAGATCGTGGGTTCGAGTCTAACTAGCCTACTCTGTAAATCGTGGGTTCGAGTCTAACTAACCTACTCTGTAGATCGTGGGTTCGAATCTAACTACTAGTAACTTACTCTGTAAATCGTGTCTTCAAGCCTAACTAACCTACTCTGTAGATCGTGGGTTCGAGTCTCACTAACTTACTCTGTAGATCGTGGGTTCGAGTCTAACTAACTTACTCTGTAGATCGTGGGTTCGAGTCTAACTAACCTACTCTGTAGATCGTGGGTTCGAGTCTAACTAACCTACTCCGTAGATCGTGGGTTCGAGTCTAACTAACTTACTCTGTAAATCGTGGGTTCGAGTCTAACTAACATACTCTGTAGATCGTGGGTTCGAGTCTAACTAACTTACTCTGTAGATCGTGGGTTCGAGTCTAACTAACCTACTCCGTACATCGTGGGTTCGAGTCTAACTAACTTACTCTGTAAACCGTGGGTTCGAGTCTAGCTAACCTACTCTGTAGATCGTGGGTTCGAGTCTAACTAACATACTCTGTAGATCGTGGGTTCGAGTCTAACTAACTTACTCTGTAGATCGTGGGTTCGAGTCTAACTAACTTACTCTGTAGATCGTGGGTTCGGGTCTAACTAACTTACTCTGTAGATCGTGGGTTCGAGTCTAACTAACCTACTCTGTAGATCGTGGGTTCGAGTCTAACTAACCTACTCTGTAGATCGTGGGTTCGAGTCTAACTAACTTACTCTGTAGATCGCGGGTTCGAGTCTAACTAACCTACTCTGTAGATCGTGGGTTCGAGTCTAACTAACTTACTCTGTAGATCGCGGGTTCGAGTCTAACTAACCTACTCTGTAGATCGTGGGTTCGAGTCTAACTAACTTACTCTTTAGATCGTGGGTTCGAGTCTAACTAACCTACTCTTTAGATCGTGGGTTCGAGTCTAACTAACTTACTCTGTAGATCGTAGGTTCGAGTCTAACTAACTTACTCTGTAGATCGTGGGTTCGAGTCTAACTAATTTACTCTGTAGATCGTGGGTTCGAGTCTAACTAACCTATTCTGTAGATCGTGGGTTCGAGTCTAACTAACCTACTCTGTAGATCGTGGGATCAAGTCTAACTAACTTACTCTGTAGATCGTGGGTTCGAGTCTAACTAACCTACTCTGTAGATCGTGGTTTCGATTCTAACTAACCTACTCTGTAGATCGTGGGTTCGAGTCTAACTAACTTACTCTGTAGATCGTGGGTTCGAGTCTAACTAACCTACTCTTTAGATCGTGGGTTCGAGTCTAACTAACTCACTCTATAGATCGTGGGTTCGATTCTAACTAACTTACTCTGTAGATCGTGGGTTCGAGTCTAACTAATTTACTCTGTAGATCGTGGGTTCGAGTCTAACTAACCTACTCTGTATATCGTGGGTTCGAGTCTAACTAATTTACTCTGCAGATCGTGGGTTCGAGTCTAACTAACCTACTCTGTAAATCGTGGGTTCGAGTCTAACTAACCTACTCTGTAGATCGTGGGTTCGAGTCTAACTAACTTACTCTGTAGATCGTGGGTTTGAGTTTAACTAACCTACTCTGTAGGTCGTGAGTTCGGGTCTAACTAATTTACTCTGTAGATCGTGGCTTCGAGTCTAACTAACTTACTCTGTAGATCGTGGGTTCGAGTCTAACTAACTTACTCTGTAGATCGTGGGTTCGAGTCTAACTAACTTACTCTGTAGATCGTGGGATCGAGTCTAACTAACCTACTCTGTAAATCGTGGGTTCGAGTCTAACTAACTTACTCTGTAGATCGTGGGTTCGAGTCTAACTAACCTACTCTGTAGATCGTGGGTTCGAGTCTAACTAACTTACTCTGTAGATCGTGGGTTCGAGTCTAACTAACTTACTCTGTAAATCGTGGGTTCGAGTCTAACTAACCTACTCTGTAGATCGTGGGTTCGAGTCTAACTAACTTACTCTGTAGATCGTGGGTTCGAGTCTAACTAACTTACTCCGTACATCGTGGGTTCGAGTCTAACTAACTTACTCTGTAAACCGTGTGTTCGAGTCTAGCTAACCTACTCTGTAGATCGTGGGTTCGAGTCTAACTAACATACTCTGTAGATCGTGGGTTCGAGTCTAACTAACTTACTCTGTAGATCGTGGGTTCGAGTCTAACTAACTTACTCTGTAGATCGTGGGTTCGGGTCTAACTAACTTACTCTGTAGATCGTGGGTTCGAGTCTAACTAACCTACTCTGTAGATCGTGGGTTCGAGTCTAACTAACCTACTCTGTAGATCGTGGGTTCGAGTCTAACTAACCTATTCTGTAGATCGTGGGTTCGAGTCTAACTAACTTACTCTGTAGATCGCGGGTTCGAGTCTAACTAACCTACTCTGTAGATCGTGGGTTCGAGTCTAACTAACTTACTCTTTAGATCGTGGGTTCGAGTCTAACTAACCTACTCTGTAGATCGTGGGTTCGAGTCTAACTAACTTACTCTGTAGATCGTGGGTTCGAGTCTAACTAACTTACTCTGTAGATCGTGGGTTCGAGTCTAACTAATTTACTCTGTAGATCGTGGGTTCGAGTCTAACTAACCTATTCTGTAGATCGTGGGTTCGAGTCTAACTAACCTACTCTGTAGATCGTGGGATCGAGTCTAACTAACTTACTCTGTAGATCGTGGGTTCGAGTCTAACTAACCTACTCTGTAGATCGTGGGTTCGATTCTAACTAACCTACTCTGTAGATCGTGGGTTCGAGTCTAATTAACTTACTCTGTAGATCGTGGGCTCGAGTCTAACTAACCTACTCTTTAGATCGTGGGTTCGAGTCTAACTAACTCACCCTGTAGATCGTGGGTTCGATTCTAACTAACTTACTCTGTAGATCTTGGGTTCGAGTCTAACTAATTTACTCTGTAGATCGTGGGTTCGAGTCTAACTAACCTACTCTGTATATCGTGGGTTCGAGTCTAACTAATTTACTCTGCAGATCGTGGGTTCGAGTCTAACTAACCTACTCTGTAAATCGTGGGTTCGAGTCTAACTAACCTACTCTGTAGATCGTGGGTTCGAGTCTAACTAACTTACTCTGTAGTTCGTGGGTTTGAGTTTAACTAACCTACTCTGTAGGTCGTGGGTTCGAGTCTAACTAATTTACTCTGTAGATCGTGGGTTCGAGTCTAACTAACTTACTCTGTAGATCGTGGGTTCGAGTCTAACTAACTTACTCTGTAGATCGTGGGTTCGAGTCTAACTAACTTACTCTGTAGATCGTGGGTTCGAGTCTAACTAACCTACTCTGCAAATCGTGGGTTCGAGTCTAACTAACCTACTCTGTGGATCGTGGGTTCGAGTCTAACTAACTTACTCTGTAGATCGTGAGTTCGAGTCTAACTAACTTACTCTGTAGATCGTGGGTTCGAGTCTAACTAACTTACTCTGTAGATCGTGGGTTCGAGTCTAACTACTTACTCCGTAGATCGTGGGTTCTAGTCTAACTAATTTACTCTGTAGATCGTTGGTTCGAGTCTAACTAACTTACTCTGTAGATCGTGAGTTCGAGTCTAACTAACCTACTCTGTAGATCGTGGGTTCGAGTCTAACTAACTTACTCTGTAGATCGTGGGTTCGAGTCTAACTAACTTACTCTGTAGATCGTGGGTTCGGGTCTAACTAACTTACTCTGTAGATCGTGGGTTCGAGTCTAACTAACCTACTCTGTATATCGTGGGTTCGAGTGTAACTAACTTACTCTGTAGATCGTGGCTTCGAGTCTAACTAACTTACTCTGTAGATCGTGGGTTCGAGTCTAACTAACTTACTCTGTAGATCGTGGGTTCGAGTCTATCTAACTTACTCTGTAGATCGTGGGTTCGAGTCTAACTAACTTACTCTGTAGATCGTGGGTTCGAGTTAACTAACTTACTCTGTAGATCGTGGGTTCGAGTCTAATTAAATTACTCTGTAGATCGTGGGTTCGAGTCTAACTAACCTACTCTGTAGATCGTGCGTTCGAGTCTAACTAACCTACTCTGTAGATCGTGGGTTCGAGTCTAACTAACTTACTCTGTAGGTCGTGGGTTCGAGTCTAACTAACCTACTCTGTAGATTGTGGGTTCGAATCTAACTAACCTACTCTGTAGATCGTGGGTTCGAGTCTAACTAACTTACTCCGTAGATCGTGGGTTCGAGTCTAACTAACTTACTCTGCAGATCGTGGGTTCGAGTCTAACTAACTTACTCTGTAGATCGTGGGTTCAAGTCTAACTAACCTACTCTGTAGATCGTGGGTTCGAGTCTAACTAATTTACTCTGCAGATCGTGGGTTCGAGTCTAACTAACCTACTCTAAATCGTGGGTTCGAGTCTAACTAACCTACTCTGTAGATCGTGGGTTAGTCTCTAACTAATTTACTCTGCAGATCGTGGGTTCGAGTCTAACTAACCTACTCTGTAAATCGTGGGTTCGAGTCTAACTAACCTACTCTGTAGATCGTGGGTTCGAGTTTAACTAACTTACTCTGTAGATCGTGGGTTTGAGTTTAACTAACCTACTCTGTAGGTCGTGGGTTCGAGTCTAACTAATTTACTCTGTAGATCGTGGCTTCGAGTCTAACTAACTTACTCTGTAGATCGTGGGTTCGAGTCTAACTAACTTACTCTGTAGATCGTGGGTTCGAGTCTAACTAACTTACTCTGTAGATCGTGGGATCGAGTCTAACTAACCTACTCTGTAAATCGTGGGTTCGAGTCTAACTAACTTACTCTGTAGATCGTGGGTTCGAGTCTAACTAACCTACTCTGTAGATCGTGGGTTCGAGTCTAACTAACTTACTCTGTAGATCGTGGGTTCGAGTCTAACTAACTTACTCTGTAAATCGTGGGTTCGAGTCTAACTAACCTACTCTGTAGATCGTGGGTTCGAGTCTAACTAACTTACTCTGTAGATCGTGGGTTCGAGTCTAACTAACTTACTCCGTACATCGTGGGTTCGAGTCTAACTAACTTACTCTGTAAACCGTGGGTTCGAGTCTAGCTAACCTACTCTGTAGATCGTGGGTTCGAGTCTAACTAACATACTCTCTAGATCGTGGGTTCGAGTCTAACTAACTTACTCTGTAGTTCGTGGGTTCCAGTCTAACTAACTTACTCTGTAGATCGTGGGTTCGGGTCTAACTAACTTACTCTGTAGATCGTGGGTTCGAGTCTAACTAACCTACTCTGTAGATCGTGGGTTCGAGTCTAACTAACCTACTCTGTAGATCGTGGGTTCGAGTCTAACTAACCTATTCTGTAGATCGTGGGTTCGAGTCTAACTAACTTACTCTGTAGATCGCGGGTTCGAGTCTAACTAACCTACTCTGTAGATCGTGGGTTCGAGTCTAACTAACTTACTCTTTAGATCGTGGGTTCGAGTCTAACTAACCTACTCTGTAGATCGTGGGTTCGAGTCTAACTAACTTACTCTGTAGATCGTGGGTTCGAGTCTAACTAACTTACTCTGTAGATCGTGGGTTCGAGTCTAACTAATTTACTCTGTAGATCGTGGGTTCGAGTCTAACTAACCTATTCTGTAGATCGTGGGTTCGAGTCTAACTAACCTACTCTGTAGATCGTGGGATCGAGTCTAACTAACTTACTCTGTAGATCGTGGGTTCGAGTCTAACTAACCTACTCTGTAGATCGTGGGTTCGATTCTAACTAACCTACTCTGTAGATCGTGGGTTCGAGTCTAACTAACTTACTCTGTAGATCGTGGGCTCGAGTCTAACTAACCTACTCTTTAGATCGTGGGTTCGAGTCTAACTAACTCACCCTGTAGATCGTGGGTTCGATTCTAACTAACTTACTCTGTAGATCTTGGGTTCGAGTCTAACTAATTTACTCTGTAGATCGTGGGTTCGAGTCTAACTAACCTACTCTGTATATCGTGGGTTCGAGTCTAACTAATTTACTCTGCAGATCGTGGGTTCGAGTCTAACTAACCTACTCTGTAAATCGTGGGTTCGAGTCTAACTAACCTACTCTGTAGATCGTGGGTTCGAGTCTAACTAACTTACTCTGTAGTTCGTGGGTTTGAGTTTAACTAACCTACTCTGTAGGTCGTGGGTTCGAGTCTAACTAATTTACTCTGTAGATCGTGGGTTCGAGTCTAACTAACTTACTCTGTAGATCGTGGGTTCGAGTCTAACTAACTTACTCTGTAGATCGTGGGTTCGAGTCTAACTAACTTACTCTGTAGATCGTGGGTTCGAGTCTAACTAACCTACTCTGTAAATCGTGGGTTCGAGTCTAACTAACCTACTCTGTGGATCGTGGGTTCGAGTCTAACTAACTTACTCTGTAGATCGTGAGTTCGAGTCTAACTAACTTACTCTGTAGATCGTGGGTTCGAGTCTAACTAACTTACTCTGTAGATCGTGGGTTCGAGTCTAACTACTTACTCCGTAGATCGTGGGTTCTAGTCTAATTAATTTACTCTGTAGATCGTTGGTTCGAGTCTAACTAACTTACTCTGTAGATCGTGAGTTCGAGTCTAACTAACCTACTCTGTAGATCGTGGGTTCGAGTCTAACTAACTTACTCTGTAGATCGTGGGTTCGAGTCTAACTAACTTACTCTGTAGATCGTGGGTTCGGGTCTAACTAACTTACTCTGTAGATCGTGGGTTCGAGTCTAACTAACCTACTCTGTATATCGTGGGTTCGAGTGTAACTAACTTACTCTGTAGATCGTGGCTTCGAGTCTAACTAACTTACTCTGTAGATCGTGGGTTCGAGTCTAACTAACTTACTCTGTAGATCGTGGGTTCGAGTCTATCTAACTTACTCTGTAGATCGTGGGTTCGAGTCTAACTAACTTACTCTGTAGATCGTGGGTTCGAGTTAACTAACTTACTCTGTAGATCGTGGGTTCGAGTCTAATTAACTTACTCTGTAGATCGTGGGTTCGAGTCTAACTAACCTACTCTGTAGATCGTGCGTTCGAGTCTAACTAACCTACTCTGTAGATCGTGGGTTCGAGTCTAACTAACTTACTCTGTAGGTCGTGGGTTCGAGTCTAACTAACCTACTCTGTAGATTGTGGGTTCGAATCTAACTAACCTACTCTGTAGATCGTGGGTTCGAGTCTAACTAACTTACTCCGTAGATCGTGGGTTCGAGTCTAACTAACTTACTCTGTAGATCGTGGGTTCGAGTCTAACTAACTTACTCTGTAGATCGTGGGTTCAAGTCTAACTAACCTACTCTGTAGATCGTGGGTTCGAGTCTAACTAATTTACTCTGCAGATCGTGGGTTCGAGTCTAACTAACCTACTCTAAATCGTGGGTTCGAGTCTAACTAACCTACTCTGTAGATCGTGGGTTAGTCTCTAACTAATTTACGCTGTAGATCGTGGGTTCGAGTCTAACTAACTTACTCTGTAGATCGTGGTTTCGAGTCTAACTAGCCTACTCTGTAAATCGTGGGTTCGAGTCTAACTAACCTACTCTGTAGATCGTGGGTTCGAATCTAACTAACTTACTCTGTAGATCGTGGGTTCGAGTCTAACTAATTTACTCTGTAGATCGTGGGTTCGAGTCTAACTAACTTACTCTGTAGATCGTGAGTTCGAGTCTAACTAACTTACTCTGTAGATCGTGGGTTCGGGTCTAACTAACCTACTCTGTAGATCGTGGGTTCGAGTCTAACTAACCTACTCTATAGATCGTGGGTTCGAGTGTAACTAACTTACTCTGTAGATCGTGGGTTCGAGTCTAACTAACCTACTCTGTAGATCGTGGCTTCGAGTCTAACTAACTTACTCTGTAGATCGTGATTTCGAGTCTAACTAAATTACTCTGTAGATCGTGGGTTCGAGTCTAACTAACCTACTCTGTAGATCGTGGGTTCGAGTCTAACTAACCTACTCTGTAGATCGTGGGTTCGAGTCTAACTAACCTATTTTGTAGATAGTGGGTTCGAGTCTAACTAACCTACTCTGTAGATCGTGGGTTCGAGTCTAACTAACCTACTCTGTAGATCGTGGGTTCGAGTCTAACTAACCTACTCTGTAGATCGTGGGTTCGAGTTTAACCTACTCTGTAAATCGTGGGTTCGAGTCTAACTAACCTACTCTGTAGATCGTGGGTTCGAGTCTGACTAACTTACTCTGTAGATCGTGGGTTCGAGTCTAACTAACTTACTCTGTAGATCGTGGGTTCGAGTCTAACTAACTTACTCTGTAGATCGTGGGTTCGAGTCTAACTAACCTACTCTGTAGATCGTGGGTTCGAGTCTAACTAATTTACTCTGCAGATCGTGGGTTCGAGTCGAACTAACCTACTCTGTAAATCGTGGGTTCGAGTCTAACTAACCTACTCTGTAGATCGTGGGTTAGTCTCTAACTAATTTACTCTGTAGATCGTGGGTTCGAGTCTAACTAACTTACTCTGTAGATCGTGGTTTCGAGTCTAACTAGCCTACTCTGTAAATCGTGGGTTCGAGTCTAACTAACCTACTCTGTAGATCGTGGGTTCGAATCTAACTAACTTACTCTGTAGATCGTGGGTTCGAGTCTAACTAATTTACTCTGTAGATCGTGGGTTCGAGTCTAACTAACTTACTCTGTAGATCGTGAGTTCGAGTCTAACTAACTTACTCTGTAGATCGTGGGTTCGGGTCTAACTAACCTACTCTGTAGATCGTGGGTTCGAGTCTAACTAACCTACTCTGTAGATCGTGGGTTCGAGTCTAACTAAGTTACTCTGTAGATCGTGGGTTCGAGTCTAACTAACTTACTCTGTAGATCGTGGCTTCGAGTCTAACTAACTTACTCTGTAGATCGTGGGTTCGAGTCTAACTAACCTACTCTATAGATCGTGGGTTCGAGTCTAACTAAATTACTCTGTAGATCGTGGGTTCGAGTCTAACTAACCTACTCTGTAGATCGTGGGTTCGAGTCTAACTAACCTACTCTGTAGATCGTGGGTTCGAGTCTAACTAACCTATTCTGTAGATAGTGGGTTCGAGTCTAACTAACCTACTCTGTAGATCGTGGGTTCGAGTCTAACTAACTTACTCTGTAGATCGTGGGTTCGAGTCTAACTAACCTACTCTGTAGATCGTGGGTTCGAGTCTAACCTACTCTGTAAATCGTGGGTTCGAGTCAAACTAACTTACTCTGTAGATCGTGGGTTCGAGTCTAACTAATTTACTCTGTAGATCGTGGGTTCGAGTCTAACTAGCCTACTCTGTAAATCGTGGGTTTGAGTCTAACTAGCCTACTCTGTAAATCGTGGGTTCGAGTCTAACTAACCTACTCTGTAGATCGTGGGTTCGAGTCTAACTAACTTACTCTGTAGATCGTGGGTTAGTCTCTAACTAATTTACTCTGTAGATCGTGGGTTCGAGTCTAACTAACTTACTCTGTAGATCGTGGTTTCGAGTCTAACTAGCCTACTCTGTAAATCGTGGGTTCGAGTCTAACTAACCTACTCTGTAGATCGTGGGTTCGAATCTAACTAACTTACTCTGTAGATCGTGGGTTCGAGTCTAACTAATTTACTCTGTAGATCGTGGGTTCGAGTCTAACTAACTTACTCTGTGGATCGTGAGTTCGAGTCTAACTAACTTACTCTGTAGATCGTGGGTTCGGGTCTAACTAACCTACTCTGTAGACCGTGGGTTCGAGTCTAACTAACCTACTCTGTAGATCGTGGCTTCGAGTCTAACTAACTTATTCTGTAGATCGTGGGTTCGAGTCTAACTAAATTACTCTGTAGATCGTGGGTTCGAGTCTAACTAACCTACTCTGTAGATCGTGGGTTCGAGTCTAACTAACCTACTCTGTAGATCGTGGGTTCGAGTCTAACTAACCTACTCTGTAGATCGTGGGTTCGAGTTTAACCTACTCTGTAAATCGTGGGTTCGAGTCTAACTAACCTACTCTGTAGATCGTGGGTTCGAGTCTAACTAACTTACTCTGTAGATCGTGGGTTCGAGTCTAACTAACTTACTCTGTAGATCGTGGGTTCGAGTCTAACTAACTTACTCTGTAGATCGTGGGTTCGAGTCTAACTAACCTACTCTGTAGATCGTGGGTTCGAGTCTAACTAATTTACTCTGCAGATCGTGGGTTCGAGTCGAACTAACCTACTCTGTAAATCGTGGGTTCGAGTCTAACTAACCTACTCTGTAGATCGTGGGTTAGTCTCTAACTAATTTACTCTGTAGATCGTGGGTTCGAGTCTAACTAACTTACTCTGTAGATCGTGGTTTCGAGTCTAACTAGCCTACTCTGTAAATCGTGGGTTCGAGTCTAACTAACCTACTCTGTAGATCGTGGGTTCGAATCTAACTAACTTACTCTGTAGATCGTGGGTTCGAGTCTAACTAATTTACTCTGTAGATCGTGGGTTCGAGTCTAACTAACTTACTCTGTTGATCGTGAGTTCGAGTCTAACTAAGTTACTCTCTAGATCGTGGGTTCGGGTCTAACTAACCTACTCTGTAGATCGTGGGTTCGAGTCTAACTAACCTACTCTGTAGATCGTGGGTTCGAGTCTAACTAACTTACTCTGTAGATCGTGGGTTCGAGTCTAACTAACTTACTCTGTAGATCGTGGCTTCGAGTCTAACTAACTTACTCTGTAGATCGTGGGTTCGAGTCTAACTAACCTACTCTGTAGATCGTGGGTTCGAGTCTAACTAACTTACTCTGTAGATCGTGGTTTCGAGTCTAACTAGCCTACTCTGTAAATCGTGGGTTCGAGTCTAACTAACCTACTCTGTAGATCGTGGGTTCGAATCTAACTAACTTACTCTGTAGATCGTGGGTTCGAGTCTAACTAATTTACTCTGTAGATCGTGGGTTCGAGTCTAACTAACTTAATCTGTAGATCGTGAGATCGAGTCTAACTAACTTACTCTGTAGATCGTGGGTTCGGGTCTAACTAACCTACTCTGTAGACCGTGGGTTCGAGTCTAACTAACCTACTCTATAGATCGTGGGTTCGAGTGTAACTAACTTACTCTGTAGATCGTGGGTTCGAGTCTAACTAACCTACTCTGTAGATCGTGGCTTCGAGTCTAACTAACTTATTCTGTAGATCGTGGGTTCGAGTCTAACTAAATTACTCTGTAGATCGTGGGTTCGAGTCTAACTAACCTACTCTGTAGATCGTGGGTTCGAGTCTAACTAACCTACTCTGTAGATCGTGGGTTCGAGTCTAACTAACCTACTCTGTAGATCGTGGGTTCGAGTTTAACCTACTCTGTAAATCGTGGGTTCGAGTCTAACTAACCTACTCTGTAGATCGTGGGTTCGAGTCTAACTAACTTACTCTGTAGATCGTGGGTTCGAGTCTAACTAACTTACTCTGTAGATCGTGGGTTCGAGTCTAACTAACTTACTCTGTAGATCGTGGGTTCGAGTCTAACTAACCTACTCTGTAGATCGTGGGTTCGAGTCTAACTAATTTACTCTGCAGATCGTGGGTTCGAGTCGAACTAACCTACTCTGTAAATCGTGGGTTCGAGTCTAACTAACCTACTCTGTAGATCGTGGGTTAGTCTCTAACTAATTTACTCTGTAGATCGTGGGTTCGAGTCTAACTAACTTACTCTGTAGATCGTGGTTTCGAGTCTAACTAGCCTACTCTGTAAATCGTGGGTTCGAGTCTAACTAACCTACTCTGTAGATCGTGGGTTCGAATCTAACTAACTTACTCTGTAGATCGTGGGTTCGAGTCTAACTAATTTACTCTGTAGATCGTGGGTTCGAGTCTAACTAACTTACTCTGTTGATCGTGAGTTCGAGTCTAACTAACTTACTCTGTAGATCGTGGGTTCGGGTCTAACTAACCTACTCTGTAGATCGTGGGTTCGAGTCTAACTAACCTACTCTGTAGATCGTGGGTTCGAGTCTAACTAACTTACTCTGTAGATCGTAAGTTCGAGTCTAACTAACTTACTCTGTAGATCGTGGCTTCGAGTCTAACTAACTTACTCTGTAGATCGTGGGTTCGAGTCTAACTAACCTACTCTGTAGATCGTGGGTTCGAGTCTAACTAAATTACTCTGTAGATCGTGGGTTCGAGTCTAACTAACCTACTCTGTAGATCGTGGGTTCGAGTCTAACTAACCTACTCTGTAGATCGTGGGTTCGAGTCTAACTAACCTATTCTGTAGATAGTGGGTTCGAGTCTAACTAACCTACTCTGTAGATCGTGGGTTCGAGTCTAACTAACTTACTCTGTAGATCGTGGGTTCGAGTCTAACTAACCTACTCTGTAGATCGTGGGTTCGAGTCTAACCTACTCTGTAAATCGTGGGTTCGAGTCTAACTAACTTACTCTGTAGATCGTGGGTTCGAGTCTAACTAATTTACTCTGTAGATCGTGGGTTCGAGTCTAACTAGCCTACTCTGTAAATCGTGGGTTTGAGTCTAACTAGCCTACTCTGTAAATCGTGGGTTCGAGTCTAACTAACCTACTCTGTAGATCGTGGGTTCGAGTCTAACTAACTTACTCTGTACATCGTGGGTTCGAGTCTAACTAACTTACTCTGTAGATCGTGGGTTCGAGTCTAACTAACTTACTCTGTAGATCGTGGATTCGAGTCTAACTAACTTACTCTGTAGATCGTGGGTTCGAGTCTAACTAACTTACTTTGTAGATCGTGGGTTCGAGTCTAACTAACCTACTCTATAGATCGTGGGTTCGAGTGTAACTAACTTACTCTGTAGATCGTGGGTTCGAGTGTAACTAACTTACTCTGTAGATCGTGGGTTCGAGTCTAACTAACTTACTCCGTAGATTGTGGGTTCGAGTCTAACTAACTTACTCTGTAGATCGTGGGTTGGAGTCTAGCTAACTTACTCTGTAAATCGTGGGTTCGAGTCTAACTAACCTACTCTGTAGATCGTGGCTTCGAGTCTAACTAACTTACTCTGTAGATCATGGGTTCCAATATAACTAACTTACTCTGTAGATCGTGGGTTCGAGTCTAACTAACTTACTCTGTAGATCGTGGGTTCGAGTCTAACTAATCTACTCTGTAGATCGTGGGTTCGAGTCTAACTAATCTACTCTGTAGATCGTGGGTTCGAGTCTAACTAACCTACTCCGTAGATCGTGGGTTCAAGTCTAACTAACCTACTCTGTAGATCGTGGGTTCGAGTCTAACTAACCTACTCTGTAGATCGTGGGTTCGAATCTAACTAACTTACTCTGTAGATCGTGGGTTCGAGTCTAACTAATTTACTCTGTAGATCGTGGGTTCGAGTCTAACTAACTTACTCTGTGGATCGTGAGTTCGAGTCTAACTAACTTACTCTGTAGATCGTGGGTTCGGGTCTAACTAACCTACTCTGTAGACCGTGGGTTCGAGTCTAACTAACCTACTCTGTAGATCGTGGCTTCGAGTCTAACTAACTTATTCTGTAGATCGTGGGTTCGAGTCTAACTAAATTACTCTGTAGATCGTGGGTTCGAGTCTAACTAACCTACTCTGTAGATCGTGGGTTCGAGTCTAACTAACCTACTCTGTAGATCGTGGGTTCGAGTCTAACTAACCTACTCTGTAGATCGTGGGTTCGAGTTTAACCTACTCTGTTAATCGTGGGTTCGAGTCTAACTAACCTACTCTGTAGATCGTGGGTTCGAGTCTAACTAACTTACTCTGTAGATCGTGGGTTCGAGTCTAACTAACTTACTCTGTAGATCGTGGGTTCGAGTCTAACTAACTTACTCTGTAGATCGTGGGTTCGAGTCTAACTAACCTACTCTGTAGATCGTGGGTTCGAGTCTAACTAATTTACTCTGCAGATCGTGGGTTCGAGTCGAACTAACCTACTCTGTAAATCGTGGGTTCGAGTCTAACTAACCTACTCTGTAGATCGTGGGTTAGTCTCTAACTAATTTACTCTGTAGATCGTGGGTTCGAGTCTAACTAATTTACTCTGTAGATCGTGGGTTCGAGTCTAACTAACTTACTCTGTTGATCGTGAGTTCGAGTCTAACTAACTTACTCTGTAGATCGTGGGTTCGGGTCTAACTAACCTACTCTGTAGATCGTGGGTTCGAGTCTAACTAACCTACTCTGTAGATCGTGGGTTCGAGTCTAACTAACTTACTCTGTAGATCGTGGGTTCGAGTCTAACTAACTTACTCTGTAGATCGTGGCTTCGAGTCTAACTAACTTACTCTGTAGATCGTGGGTTCGAGTCTAACTAACCTACTCTGTAGATCGTGGGTTCGAGTCTAACTAACTTACTCTGTAGATCGTGGTTTCGAGTCTAACTAGCCTACTCTGTAAATCGTGGGTTCGAGTCTAACTAACCTACTCTGTAGATCGTGGGTTCGAATCTAACTAACTTACTCTGTAGATCGTGGGTTCGGGTCTAACTAACCTACTCTGTAGACCGTGGGTTCGAGTCTAACTAACCTACTCTATAGATCGTGGGTTCGAGTGTAACTAACTTACTCTGTAGATCGTGGGTTCGAGTCTAACTAACCTACTCTGTAGATCGTGGCTTCGAGTCTAACTAACTTATTCTGTAGATCGTGGGTTCGAGTCTAACTAAATTACTCTCTAGATCGTGGGTTCGAGTCTAACTAACCTACTCTGTAGATCGTGGGTTCGAGTCTAACTAACCTACTCTGTAGATCGTGGGTTCGAGTCTAACTAACCTACTCTGTAGATCGTGGGTTCGAGTTTAACCTACTCTGTAAATCGTGGGTTCGAGTCTAACTAACCTACTCTGTAGATCGTGGGTTCGAGTCTAACTAACTTACTCTGTAGATCGTGGGTTCGAGTCTAACTAACTTACTCTGTAGATCGTGGGTTCGAGTCTAACTAACTTACTCTGTAGATCGTGGGTTCGAGTCTAACTAACCTACTCTGTAGATCGTGGGTTCGAGTCTAACTAATTTACTCTGCAGATCGTGGGTTCGAGTCGAACTAACCTACTCTGTAAATCGTGGGTTCGAGTCTAACTAACCTACTCTGTAGATCGTGGGTTAGTCTCTAACTAATTTACTCTGTAGATCGTGGGTTCGAGTCTAACTAACTTACTCTGTAGATCGTGGTTTCGAGTCTAACTAGCCTACTCTGTAAATCGTGGGTTCGAGTCTAACTAACCTACTCTGTAGATCGTGGGTTCGAATCTAACTAACTTACTCTGTAGATCGTGGGTTCGAGTCTAACTAATTTACTCTGTAGATCGTGGGTTCGAGTCTAACTAACTTACTCTGTTGATCGTGAGTTCGAGTCTAACTAACTTACTCTGTAGATCGTGGGTTCGGGTCTAACTAACCTACTCTGTAGATCGTGGGTTCGAGTCTAACTAACCTACTCTGTAGATCGTGGGTTCGAGTCTAACTAACTTACTCTGTAGATCGTAAGTTCGAGTCTAACTAACTTACTCTGTAGATCGTGGCTTCGAGTCTAACTAACTTACTCTGTAGATCGTGGGTTCGAGTCTAACTAACCTACTCTGTAGATCGTGGGTTCGAGTCTAACTAAATTACTCTGTAGATCGTGGGTTCGAGTCTAACTAACCTACTCTGTAGATCGTGGGTTCGAGTCTAACTAACCTACTCTGTAGATCGTGGGTTCGAGTCTAACTAACCTATTCTGTAGATAGTGGGTTCGAGTCTAACTAACCTACTCTGTAGATCGTGGGTTCGAGTCTAACTAACTTACTCTGTAGATCGTGGGTTCGAGTCTAACTAACCTACTCTGTAGATCGTGGGTTCGAGTCTAACCTACTCTGTAAATCGTGGGTTCGAGTCTAACTAACTTACTCTGTAGATCGTGGGTTCGAGTCTAACTAATTTACTCTGTAGATCGTTGGTTCGAGTCTAACTAGCCTACTCTGTAAATCGTGGGTTTGAGTCTAACTAGCCTACTCTGTAAATCGTGGGTTCGAGTCTAACTAACCTACTCTGTAGATCGTGGGTTCGAGTCTAACTAACTTACTCTGTACATCGTGGGTTCGAGTCTAACTAACTTACTCTGTAGATCGTGGGTTCGAGTCTAACTAACTTACTCTGTAGATCGTGGATTCGAGTCTAACTAACTTACTCTGTAGATCGTGGGTTCGAGTCTAACTAACTTACTTTGTAGATCGTGGGTTCGAGTCTAACTAACCTACTCTATAGATCGTGGGTTCGAGTGTAACTAACTTACTCTGTAGATCGTGGGTTCGAGTGTAACTAACTTACTCTGTAGATCGTGGGTTCGAGTCTAACTAACTTACTCCGTAGATTGTGGGTTCGAGTCTAACTAACTTACTCTGTAGATCGTGGGTTGGAGTCTAGCTAACTTACTCTGTAAATCGTGGGTTCGAGTCTAACTAACCTACTCTGTAGATCGTGGCTTCGAGTCTAACTAACTTACTCTGTAGATCATGGGTTCCAATATAACTAACTTACTCTGTAGATCGTGGGTTCGAGTCTAACTAACTTACTCTGTAGATCGTGGGTTCGAGTCTAACTAATCTACTCTGTAGATCGTGGGTTCGAGTCTAACTAACCTACTCCGTAGATCGTGGGTTCAAGTCTAAATAACCTACTCTGTAGATCGTGGGTTCGAGTCTAACTAACTTACTCTGTAGATCGTGGGTTCGAGTCTAACTAACTTACTCTGTAGATCGTGGGTTCGAGTCTAACTAACTTACTCTGTAGATCGTGGGTTCGAGTCTAACTAACCTACTCTGTAGATCGTGGGTTCGAGTCTAACTAATTTACTCTGCAGATCGTGGGTTCGAGTCGAACTAACCTACTCTGTAAATCGTGGGTTCGAGTCTAACTAACTTACTCTGTAGATCGTGGGTTATTCTCTAACTAATTTACTCTGTAGATCGTGGGTTCGAGTCTAACTAACTTACTCTGTAGATCGTGGTTTCGAGTCTAACTAGCCTACTCTGTAAATCGTGGGTTCGAGTCTAACTAACCTACTCTGTAGATCGTGGGTTCGAATCTAACTAACTTACTCTGTAGATCGTGGGTTCGAGTCTAACTAATTTACTCTGTAGATCGTGGGTTCGAGTCTAACTAACTTACTCTGTAGATCGTGAGTTCGAGTCTAACTAACTTACTCTGTAGATCGTGGGTTCGGGTCTAACTAACCTACTCTGTAGATCGTGGGTTCGAGTCTAACTAACCTACTCTGTAGATCGTGGGTTCGAGTCTAACTAACTTACTCTGTAGATCGTGGGTTCGAGTCTAACTAACTTACTCTGTAGATCGTGGCTTCGAGTCTAACTAACTTACTCTGTAGATCGTGGGTTCGAGTCTAACTAACCTACTCTGTAGATCGTGGGTTCGAGTCTAACTAAATTACTCTGTAGATCGTGGGTTCGAGTCTAACTAACCTACTCTGTAGATCGTGGGTTCGAGTCTAATTAACCTACTCTGTAGATCGTGGGTTCGAGTCTAACTAACCTATTCTGTAGATAGTGGGTTCGAGTCTAACTAACCTACTCTGTAGATCGTGGGTTCGAGTCTAACTAACTTACTCTGTAGATCGTGGGTTCGAGTCTAACTAATTTACTCTGTAGATCGTGGGTTCGAGTCTAACTAGCCTACTCTGTAAATCGTGGGTTTGAGTCTAACTAGCCTACTCTGTAAATCGTGGGTTCGAGTCTAACTAACTTACTCTGTAGATCGTGGGTTCGAGTCTAACTAATTTACTCTGTAGATCGTGGGTTCGAGTCTAACTAGCCTACTCTGTAAATCGTGGGTTTGAGTCTAACTAGCCTACTCTGTAAATCGTGGGTTCGAGTCTAACTAACCTACTCTGTAGATCGTGGGTTCGAGTCTAACTAACTTACTCTGTACATCGTGGGTTCGAGTCTAACTAACTTACTCTGTAGATCGTGGGTTCGAGTCTAACTAACTTACTCTGTAGATCGTGGATTCGAGTCTAACTAACTTACTCTGTAGATCGTGGGTTCGAGTCTAACTAACTTACTTTGTAGATCGTGGGTTCGAGTCTAACTAACCTACTCTATAGATCGTGGGTTCGAGTGTAACTAACTTACTCTGTAGATCGTGGGTTCGAGTGTAACTAACTTACTCTGTAGATCGTGGGTTCGAGTCTAACTAACTTACTCCGTAGATTGTGGGTTCGAGTCTAACTAACTTACTCCGTAGATCGTGGGTTGGAGTCTAGCTAACTTACTCTGTAAATCGTGGGTTCGAGTCTAACTAACCTACTCTGTAGATCGTGGCTTCGAGTCTAACTAACTTACTCTGTAGATCATGGGTTCCAATATAACTAACTTACTCTGTAGATCGTGGGTTCGAGTCTAACTAACTTACTCTGTAGATCGTGGGTTCGAGTCTAACTAATCTACTCTGTAGATCGTGGGTTCGAGTCTAACTAACACACTCTGTAGATCGTGGGTTCGAGTCTAACTAACCTACTCTGTAGATCGTGGGTTCGAGTCTAACTAACTTACTCTGTAGATCGTAGGTTCGAGTCTAACTAACCCACTCTCTAGATCGTGGGTTCGAGTCTAATTAACCTACTCTGTAGATCGTGGGTTCGAGTCTAACTAACTTACTCTGTAGATCGTGGGTTCGAGTCTAACTAACCTACTCTGTATATCGTGGGTTCGAGTCTAACTAACCTACTCTGCAGATCGTGGGTTCGAGTCTAACTAACTTACTCTGTAGATCGTGGGTTCGGGTCTAACTAACTTACTCTGTAGATCGTGGGTTCGAGTCTAACTAACCTACTCTGTAGATCGTGGGTTCGAGTGTAACTAACATACTCTGTAGATCGTGGGTTCAAGTTTAACTAACTTACTCTGTAGATCGTGGGTTCGAGTCTAACTAACTTACTCCGTAGATCGTGGGTTCGAGTCTAACTAACTTACTCCGTAGATCGTGGGTTCGAGTCTAACTAACTTACTCTGTAAATCGTGGGTTCGAGTCTAACTAACCTACTCTGTAGATCGTGGGTTCGAGTCTAACTAACTTACTCTGTAGATCGTGGGTTCGAGTCCAACTAATCTACTCTGTAGATCGTGGGTTCGAGTCTAACTAACCTACTCCGTAGATCGTGGGTTCGAGTCTAACTAACTTACTCTGTAAATCGTGGGTTCGAGACTAACTAACCTACTCTGTAGATCGTGGGTTCGAGTCTAACTAACCTACTCCGTAGATCGTGGGTTCGAGTCTAACTAACCACAATAAAATTGGTGTTTGTTGCTTCTCCGTTAATCGTGTAGCATTAATACATGTTGGTTCTGTGTCAGAATGTGTCAGCATGTGTCAGAATGTGTCACAGTGCACTGACATTATCCACCATCTGTGTGTCAGAATGTGTCACAGTGCAGTGACATTATCCACCATCTGTGTGTCAGAATGTGTCACAGTGCACTGACATTATCCACCATCTGTGTGTCAGAATGTGTGACAGTGCACTGACATTATCCACCATCTGTGTGTCAGAATGTGTCACAGTGTACTGACATTATCCACCATCTGTGTGTCAGAATGTGTCACAGTGCACTGACATTATCCACCATCTGTGTGTCAGAATGTGTCACATTGCACTGACATTATCCACCATCTGTGTGTCAGAATGTGTCACAGTGCACTGACAGTATCCACCATCTGCTGTTTCACTGAGCTGCCACTATAAAAATAAAAAAATAAAATCTAAAAATAAAGTGTTGGTGAACCACAAAGCAGACATCATTATATAATCAAAGGATATGTCATTCTCGTCATATAATAGGTTCTGGTTATAGGTTCCAAATCTACTCAACTGGCGTTAAATAACAACCACTCGTTCACTTAATGTTATGAAACCAAGCACCAGCGACCACACCTAATAATATATTGCTAGTTAGTAGCTTCTGTCAGTTTTTTTATCTTCCCCGCAAAGTGTGTGCCATTCTCCATGCAAAGGACACTCATTTACGTTTCGTAAATGTGATGAGTTATTTATTGATTCATCTCGTAAAACCAGCGAATGAAGAAATAATGATCTTGGTATGCACCTCTGCGCTCCCTCTTGTTGTGACTGAAAACCAATGCAATGTGCCTGAATATACTTTGATGAACGTGGTCTTCTCTAAACACGAGACACACACTGATCTTTCATCAATACGAAGAGGATGACTTATTGTTATGACTGAAACCATATACAATGGGCCTCCGTGTTCTTATGATGACAATGTCTATTAACAAACGTCAATAGTATTATTGTTACCAGGGGCGGATCCAGGATTTGTGGTTAGGGGGGGGCGTGAGTAGGCGAAGGGTCTGGGGACCATTTAAGATCCCCAGTGGTTCTAGGGCAGAGCTCTGGGGGTTTGAGGAATTACAGACATTTATTTGAACGACAATTTTGAACCAACCACACCATTTTTATCAAACCAAAAAAACTTGACTTTGAGTCTTAATTTTGTCGGATAATTGTTAACAGTATGTTTTTGTTAGATTATAAGAACCTAAAGTAAAACTTTTTTTAACAACCGTGATACGAATTGTTCAACTCATGACTGATCGATCACGATATTTTAACACTTCAAAGAACTATTGGTTTAGTTTTAATACATTCCTCATTTCACTAATTGGTCTGTACTTTCGGTGCTTATCCTTTCGGGTGGTTCTAGTTAATACTGCCCGTCCGGATGGAGCTTTTCTTTTCGTCGTTTGATTCATTCATTGAAAACGTATGATTCGACCGTTCTTGTTTATAGACAAACAAAAGCGGAAATTGTCAATACATGAACTTGTTGTTGATTTCTGATTACCGGTAGCTAACGTAACTAAATTAGATGATCAGAATCGTTTCATGCAGCATTAATGTTAACATATTCGCCTTTGTTTGTCTATAAACAAGAACGAATCATACGTTTCAATCAGAATGGAATAATCTTTAACTACTGACGGCGAATCCATATATGAATCAGCGAACACACCCAACGTGTATTTACAATGTGTAGGAATATTTTACTATAGGTCACAAGTTAACCATTCATGAAAAAGTTGTTTGTTGAACTGCTTAATTAACGTTGTATAATCTATGCTTTGCGAATTTTAGGGGGCGCACGCCCCGCACGCCCCCTCTAAATCCGCCTCTGGTTACATTGTGGTGGCTGTAAATGCAAATTTATCCGTTACGATTTCCACATAGAAACTATGTACGCTTCGTTTTTAGCTCCTGTTGTTTGTAGGAGGGCTCATGTCTTATTTACGTTATTTGTATTTGTTTGTATATAGTGGTGTTCAACACATGTTGTGTTGTGTTTTTGTGTTGTTTGGTCTTCGTCTTGTGTACCCTATGTTGCCAGTTTCTCGGGATTGTCCATTTGTGATTGCTCCTTCGGTATTCTCTGGATTGTCCATTTGTGATTGCTCTTTCAGTATTCTCTAACGTTTATTTCTTAGTGCTTAAACAAAGTAATTATCACATAATATCTGAAACCGTCAGATGGATACTTCTATATTTAATCAATAAAAGTTAGAGAAAATCGAAGGACCAATCAATAATGGACAATCTAGAGAAACTGGCAACATAGGGTACAAAACACGAAGAAAAACAAAACAGTTAACACAGAAAACTAAAAGATGAGCATTAGATAATCAACAACACCATGAAGTTTAGATTTAAATAAATCATCACAATAGTCCAACAGCTTGTAATGGCGACTCCTTAACACTATGGAGAGATGAATTTAATTTAGTTTATATATAGCTCATCACATTTACGAAGCGTAAATGAGTGTCCTTTGTATGGAGAATGACACACACTTTGCGGGGAAGATAAAAAACTGGGAGAAGCTACTAACTAGCAATATATTATTAGGTGTGGTCGCTGGTGCTTGGTTTCATAACATTAAGTGAACGAGTGGTTGTTATTTAACGCCAGTTGTGTAGATTTGGAACCTATAACCAGAACCTATTATATGACGAGAATGACATATCCTTTGATTATATAATGATGTCTGCTTTGTGGTTCACCAACACTTTATTTTTAGATGTTATTATTTTATTTTTATAGTGGTAGCTCTCTAGTTTTCTGTGTAGTGTTTTGTAGATCGTTGGTTGTCCTTTTGTACTTTTTCCTTTAGCCATTGTATTGTCTGTCCTTCTTCGATTTACGGATTCTGATTACCCCTTTGGTATCTTTTTGCCATTGTATTGTCTGTCCTTCGATTTACGGATTCTGATTACCCCTTTGGTATCTTTTTGCCATTGCATTGTCTGTCCTTCTTCGATTTACGGATTCTGATTACCCCTTTGGTATCTTTTTGCCATTGTATTGTCTGTCCTTCTTCGATTTACGGATTCTGATTACCTCTTTGGTATCTTTTTGCCATTGTATTGTCTGTCCTTCTTCGATTTACGGATTCTGATTACCCCTTTGGTATCTTTTTGCCATTGTATTGTCTGTCCTTCTTCGATTTACGAATTCTGATTACCCCTTTGGTATCTTTTTGCCATTGTATTGTCTGTCCTTCTTCGATTTACGTATTCTGATTACCCCTTTTGTATCTTCAAACTCTTCTTACAAACAGTAAATGGTGGTATTGTGATGGGATAATGAACAATCGACCTTCTTAATCGAAGTTTGAACACTATATTTACGCAAAAGTACATAACAAGTAGCACGTTTCAAGTGTAAAATTTGTGACATACAGAAACTAGGTTATTGATATAAACCAGTCTTATTTGATATAATAATTGTCAATATCGGCATATAAACATGTATCTAATAAACAGAATGTGCCTGTATTTCACGGGTGACTTACTTTTATATAACACAATTTCGATATCGATGAAATACGCATTTATTGAATTTAGATATCTACTTAATAAGCTCTAATCATGCGTAAAACTGACAAATACAAATATTTATAATTAAATATGACTTCTATTTCTACTGTATAAGAGGCCGTTTTCAACTAATTGAAGATCCCGCCCATTGATTTAGATACTGCGCTTCAGGTGCTATAATTAACAAATTTAGAATAGGAAATTAAATAATGTTTTTTTCCTTTTAGATTTTAGGATATTAACTTATAGAATTGTACAATACAAAAAAAGGTCTGATGGGACAAAGAACACAAAATGTCGTTAGGTGTAAACTTGGAATGATTCTCTAAGATCAAACTTCACTGCTAATGTTATGAGTTCGGGTCTTCTCCGTTGCGAGTTGCACTTACCAATAACCTATGCTATAAGGTACAGTAAAACATATAATCACTCTAAGCTCTAGTTTCCTTGGAAACAGTTACTTGTTTGATGCTTTTTCATTAATTTAGTTTGTGTGATTTGACTATATTTGCAGACAGCGCTATAGATCACTCCAATATTTATGTGATAGTTAAACTAGAGTGATCACTTTGTCGTTCACTTCAAATGATAAACCATTGGCAGTAATTCGAGTATTAAAGTGGACAATAACATTTTGTCTGACTAAAGCTTTACTGTGTAGTGTTTTATAGATCTTTGTTTGTCCTTTTGTCCTTTTTCTTTTGGCCATTGTGTTGTCTGTTCTTCTTCGATTTCCGGATTCTGATTACTCCTTTGGTATCTTCAAACTCTTCTTAAAACACACTGATATATTCTACAAGTCAATATTTACCAATGAAAACGTAGCTATCAAATTTAGTCCGCACGACGCGTTTATGGGATAATCTTCATCAGATACGTTTCTGGGATAATCTTCATCAGATACGTTTCTGGGATAATCTTCATCAGATACGTTTCTGTGATAACCTTCATCAGATACGTTTCTGTGATAACCTTCATCAGATACGCTCAAGATCAAGCGATTGGAAAGCCGAATAATTCAAAAGTGTTTGGGAGCAATAAAACCACAGAGCCTACACCATGATAGCCAAAACGACTAGTCACATAAACCACAGAGCCTAAACATGATAGCCAAAACGGCTAGAGTCCACATACACCACAGAGCCTAAGCATGATAGCTAAAACAGCTACAGTCACATAAACCACAGAGTCTAAAACATGATAGCCAAAACGGCTAGAGTCACATAAACAACAGAGCCTAAACATGATAGCCAAAACGGCTAGAGTCAAATAAACCACAGCGCCTAAACATGATAGCCAAAACGGCTAATGTCACATAAACAACAGAGCCTAAACATGATAGCCAAAACGGCTAGAGTCACATAAACCACAGCGCCTAAACATGATAGCCAAAACGGCTAGAGTCACATAAACCACAGAGCCTAAACATGATAGCCAAAACGGCTAGAGTCACATAAACCACAGAGCCTAAAATATGATAGCCAAAACGGCTAGAGTCGACATACACCACAGAGCCTAAACATGATAGCCAAAGCGGCTAGAGTCACATAAACAACAGAGCCTAAAACATGATAGCCAAAACGGCTAGAGTCACATAAACCACAGAGCCTAAACATGATAGCCAAAACGGCTAGAGTCACATAAACCACAGAGCTTAAACATGATAGCCAAAACGGCTAGAGTCACATAAACCACAGAGCCTAAACATGATAGCTAAAACGGCTAGAGTCACATAAACCACAGAGCCTAAACATGATAGCTAAAACGGCTAGAGTCACATAAACCACAGAACCTAAACATGATACCCGAAACGACTAGAGTCACATAAACAACAGAGCCTAAACATGATAGCCGAAACGGCTAGAGTCACATAAACCACAGCGCCTAAATATGATAGCCAAAACGGCTAGAGTCATATAAACCACAGAGTCTAAACATGATAGCCAAAACGGCTAGAGTCACATAAACCACAGAGCCTAAAACATGATAGCCAAAACGGCTAGAGTCACATAAACCACAGCGCCTAAACATGACAGCCACAACGGCTAGAGTCACATAAACCACAAAGCCTAAATATGATAGCCAAAACGGCTAGAGTCACATAAACCACAGAGCCTAAACATGATAGCCAAAACGGCTAGAGTCACATAAACCACAAAGCCTAAATATGATAGCCAAAACGGCTAAAGTCCAATAAACCACAGCGCCTAAACATGATAGCCACAACGGCTGGAGTCGCATAAACCACAGCGCCTAAACATGATAGCCACAACGGCTAGAGTCACATAAACCTCAGAGCCTAAACATGATAGCCACAACGGCTAGAGTCACATAAACCACAAAGCCTAAATATGATAGCCAAAACGGCTAGAGTCCAATAAACCACAGTGCCTAAACATGATAGCCACAACGGCTGGAGTCACATAAACCACAGCGCCTAAACATGATAGCCACAACGGCTAGAGTCACATAAACCACAGAGCCTAAACATGATAGCCAAAACGGCTAGAGTCACATAAACCACAGAGCCTAAAATATGATAGCCAAAACGGCTAGAGTCCACATACACCACAGAGCCTAAACATGATAGCCAAAACGGCTAGAGTCACATAAACAACAGAGCCTAAAACATGATAGCCAAAACGGCTAGAGTCACATAAACCACAGCGCCTAAACATGATAGCCAATACGGCTAGAGTCACATAAACCACAGAGCTTAAACATGATAGCCAAAACGGCTAGAGTCACATAAACCACAGAGCCTAAACATGATAGCTAAAACGGCTAGAGTCACATAAACCACAGAGCCTAAACATGATAGCTAGAATGGCTAGAGTCACATAAACCACAGAACCTAAACATGATAGCCGAAACGGCTAGAGTCACATAAACCACAGCGCCTAAATATGATAGCCAAAACGGCTAGAGTCATATAAACCACAGAGTCTAAACATGATAGCCAAAACGGCTAGAGTCACATAAACCACAGAGCCTAAAACATGATAGCCAAAACGGCTAGAGTCACATAAACCACAGAGCCTAAACATGATAGCCAAAACGGCTAGAGTCACATAAACCACAAAGTCTAAATATGATAGCCAAAACGGCTAGAGTCACATAAACCACAGCGCCTAAACATGATAGCCACAACGGCTAGAGTCACATAAACCACAAAGCCTAAATATGATAGCCAAAACGGCTAGAGTCACATAAACCACAGAGCCTAAACATGATAGCCAAAACGGCTAGAGTCACATAAACCACAAAGCCTAAATATGATAGCCAAAACGGCTAGAGTCCAATAAACCACAGCGCCTAAACATGATAGCCACAACGGCTGGAGTCGAATAAACCACAGCGCCTAAACATGATAGCCAAAACGGCTAGAGTCACATAAACCACAGAGCCTAAACATGATAGCCAAAACGGCTAGAGTCACATAAACCAAAAGCCTAAATATGATAGCCAAAACGGCTAGAGTCCAATAAACCACAGCGCCTAAACATGATAGCCACAACGGCTGGAGTCACATAAACCACAGCGCCTAAACATGATAGCCACAACGGCTAGAGTCACATAAACCACAGAGCCTAAACATGATAGCCACAACGGCTAGAGTCACATAAACCACAGCGCCTAAACATGAGAGCCAAAACGGCTAGAGTCACATAAACCACAGCGCCTAAACATGACAGCCAAAACGCCTAGAGTCACATAAACCACAAAGCCTAAATATGATAGCCAAAACGGCTAGAGTCACATAAACCACAGCGCCTAAACATGATAGCCAAAACGGCTAGAGTCACATAAACCACAGCGCCTAAACATGATAGCCAAAACGGCTAGAGTCACATAAACCACAGCGCCTAAACATGACAGCCAAAACGGCTAGAGTCACATAAACCACAAAGCCTAAATATGATAGCCAAAACGGCTAGAGTCACATAAACCACAGCGCCTAAACATGATAGCCACAACGGCTAGAGTCACATAAACCACAGCGCCTAAACATGACAGCCAAAACGGCTAGAGTCACATAAACCACACAGCCTAAATATGATAGCCAAAACGGCTAGAGTCACATAAACCACAAAGCCTAAATATGATAGCCGAAACGGCTAGAGTCACATAAACCACAGAGCCTAAACATGATAGCCAAAACAGCTAGAGTCACATAAACCACAAAGCCTAAATATGATAGCCAAAACGGCTAGAGTCCAATAAACCACAGCGCCTAAACATGATAGCCACAACGGCTGGAGTCACATAAACCACAGCGCCTAAACATGATAGCCAAAACGGCTAGAGTCACATAAACCACAAAGCCTAAATATGATAGCCAAAACGGTTAGAGTCCACATAAACCACAAAGTCAAAACATGATACCCAAAACGGCTAGTCACATAAACCACAAAGCCTAAATATGATAGCCAAAACGGCTAGAGTCACATAAACCACAGCGCCTAAACATGAGAGCCAAAACGGCTAGAGTCACATAAACCACAAAGCCTAAACATGATAGCCAAAACGGCTAGAGTCACATAAACCACAGCGCCTAACCATGATAGCCACAACGGCTAGAGTCACATAAACCACAGCGCCTAAACATGACAGCCAAAACGCCTAGAGTCACATAAACCACAAAGCCTAAATATGATAGCCAAAACGGCTAGAGTCACATAAACCACAGCGCCTAAACATGATAGCCAAAACGGCTAGAGTCACATAAACCACAGCGCCTAAACATGATAGCCAAAACGGCTAGAGTCACATAAACCACAGCGCCTAAACATGACAGCCAAAACGGCTAGAGTCACATAAACCACAAAGCCTAAATATGATAGCCAAAACGGCTAGAGTCACATAAACCACAGCGCCTAAACATGATAGCCACAACGGCTAGAGTCATATAAACCACAGCGCCTAAACATGACAGCCAAAACGGCTAGAGTCACATAAACCACAAAGCCTAAATATGATAGCCAAAACGGCTAGAGTCACATAAACCACAAAGCCTAAATATGATAGCCGAAACGGCTAGAGTCACATAAACCACAGAGCCTAAACATGATAGCCAAAACAGCTAGAGTCACATAAACCACAAAGCCTAAATATGATAGCCAAAACGGCTAGAGTCCAATAAACCACAGCGCCTAAACATGATAGCCACAACGGCTGGAGTAACATAAACCACAGCGCCTAAACATGATAGCCAAAACGGCTAGAGTCACATAAACCACAAAGCCTAAATATGATAGCCAAAACGGTTAGAGTCCACATAAACCACAAAGTCAAAACATGATACCCAAAACGGCTAGTCACATAAACCACAAAGCCTAAATATGATAGCCAAAACGGCTAGAGTCACATAAACAACAGAGTCTAAAACATGATAGCCAAAATGGCTAGAGTCACATAAACCACAAAGCCTAAACATGATAGCCAAAACGGCTAGAGTCACATAAACCACAGAGCCTAAACATGATAGCAACAACGGCTAGAGTCACATAAACCACAGAGCCTAAACATGATAGCCAAAACGGCTAGAGTCCACATAAACAACAGAGCCTAAACATGATAGCCAAAACGGCTAGAGTCACATAAACCACAGAGCCTAAACATGATAGCCAAAACGTCTAGAGTCACATAAACCACAGAACCTAAACATGATAGCCAAAACGGCTAGAGTCACATAAACCACAGAGCCTAAACATGATAGCCAAAACGTCTAGAGTCACATAAACCACAGAGCCTAAACATGATAGCCAAAACGGCTAGAGTCCACATAAACAACAGAGCCTAAACATGATAGCCACAACGGCTAGAGTCACATAAACCACAAAGCCTAAATATGATAGCCAAAACGGCTAGAGTCCACATAAACCACAGCGCCTAAACATGATAGCCACAACGGCTAGAGTCACATAAACCACAAAGCCTAAATATGATAGCCAAAACGGCTAGAGTCCAATAAACCACAGCGCCTAAACATGATAGCCACAACGGCTGGAGTCGCATAAACCACAGCGCCTAAACATGATAGCCACAACGGCTACAGTCACATAAACCACAGAGCCTAAACATGATAGCCACAACGGCTAGAGTCACATAAACCACAAAGCCTAAATATGATAGCCAAAACGGCTAGAGTCCAATAAACCACAGCACCTAAACATGATAGCCACAACGGCTGGAGTCACATAAACCACAGCGCCTAAACATGATAGCCACAACGGCTAGAGTCACATAAACCACAGAGCCTAAACATGATAGCCACAACGGCTAGAGTCACATAAACCACAGCGCCTAACCATGATAGCCACAACGGCTAGAGTCACATAAACCACAGCGCCTAAACATGACAGCCAAAACGCCTAGAGTCACATAAACCACAAAGCCTAAATATGATAGCCAAAACGGCTAGAGTCACATAAACCACAGCGCCTAAACATGATAGCCAAAACGGCTAGAGTCACATAAACCACAGCGCCTAAACATGATAGCCAAAACGGCTAGAGTCACATAAACCACAGCGCCTAAACATGACAGCCAAAACGGCTAGAGTCACATAAACCACAAAGCCTAAATATGATAGCCAAAACGGCTAGAGTCACATAAACCACAGCGCCTAAACATGATAGCCACAACGGCTAGAGTCACATAAACCACAGCGCCTAAACATGACAGCCAAAACGGCTAGAGTCACATAAACCACAAAGCCTAAATATGATAGCCAAAACGGCTAGAGTCACATAAACCACAAAGCCTAAATATGATAGCCGAAACGGCTAGAGTCACATAAACCACAGAGCCTAAACATGATAGCCACAACAGCTAGAGTCACATAAACCACAAAGCCTAAATATGATAGCCAAAACGGCTAGATTCCAATAAACCACAGCGCCTAAACATGATAGCCACAACGGCTGGAGTCACATAAACCACAGCGCCTAAACATGATAGCCAAAACGGCTAGAGTCACATAAACCACAAAGTCAAAACATGATACCCAAAACGGCTAGTCACATAAACCACAAAGCCTAAATATGATAGCCAAAACGGCTAGAGTCACATAAACCACAGCGCCTAAACATGAGAGCCAAAACGGCTAGAGTCACATAAACCACAAAGCCTAAATATGATAGCCAAAACGGCTAGAGTCCACATAAATAACAGAGCCTAAACATGATAGCCAAAACGGCTAGAGTCACATAAACCACAGAGCCTAAACATGATAGCCAAAACGTCTAGAGTCACATAAACCACAGAACCTAAACATGATAGCCAAAACGGCTACAGTCACATAAACCACAGAGCCTAAACATGATAGCCAAAACGTCTAGAGTCACATAAACCACAGAGCCTAAACATGATAGCCAAAACGGCTAGAGTCCACATAAACAACAGAGCCTAAACATGATAGCCACAACGGCTAGAGTCACATAAACCACAAAGCCTAAATATGATAGCCAAAACGGCTAGAGTCCACATAAACCACAGCGCCTAAACATGATAGCCACAACGGCTAGAGTCACATAAACCACAAAGCCTAAATATGATAGCCAAAACGTCTAGAGTCCAATAAACCACAGCGCCTAAACATGATAGCCACAACGGCTGGAGTCGCATAAACCACAGCGCCTAAACATGATAGCCACAACGGCTACAGTCACATAAACCACAGAGCCTAAACATGATAGCCACAACGGCTAGAGTCACATAAACCACAAAGCCTAAATATGATAGCCAAAACGGCTAGAGTCCAATAAACCACAGCGCCTAAACATGATAGCCAAAACGGCTAGAGTCACATAAACCACAGCGCCTAAACATGACAGCCAAAACGGCTAGAGTCACATAAACCACAAAGCCTAAATATGATAGCCAAAACGGCTAGAGTCACATAAACCACAGCGCCTAAACATGATAGCCACAACGGCTAGAGTCACATAAACCACAGCGCCTAAACATGACAGCCAAAACGGCTAGAGTCACATAAACCACAAAGCCTAAATATGATAGCCAAAACGGCTAGAGTCACATAAACCACAAAGCCTAAATATGATAGCCGAAACGGCTAGAGTCACATAAACCACAGAGCCTAAACATGATAGCCACAACAGCTAGAGTCACATAAACCACAAAGCCTAAATATGATAGCCAAAACGGCTAGAGTCCAATAAACCACAGCGCCTAAACATGATAGCCACAACGGCTGGAGTCACATAAACCACAGCGCCTAAACATGATAGCCAAAACGGCTAGAGTCACATAAACCACAAAGTCAAAACATGATACCCAAAACGGCTAGTCACATAAACCACAAAGCCTAAATATGATAGCCAAAACGGCTAGAGTCACATAAACCACAGCGCCTAAACATGAGAGCCAAAACGGCTAGAGTCACATAAACCACAAAGCCTAAATATGATAGCCAAAACGGCTAGAGTCCACATAAATAACAGAGCCTAAACATGATAGCCAAAACGGCTAGAGTCACATAAACCACAGAGCCTAAACATGATAGCCAAAACGTCTAGAGTCACATAAACCACAGAACCTAAACATGATAGCCAAAACGGCTACAGTCACATAAACCACAGAGCCTAAACATGATAGCCAAAACGTCTAGAGTCACATAAACCACAGAGCCTAAACATGATAGCCAAAACGGCTAGAGTCCACATAAACAACAGAGCCTAAACATGATAGCCACAACGGCTAGAGTCACATAAACCACAAAGCCTAAATATGATAGCCAAAACGGCTAGAGTCCACATAAACCACAGCGCCTAAACATGATAGCCACAACGGCTAGAGTCACATAAACCACAAAGCCTAAATATGATAGCCAAAACGTCTAGAGTCCAATAAACCACAGCGCCTAAACATGATAGCCACAACGGCTGGAGTCGCATAAACCACAGCGCCTAAACATGATAGCCATAACGGCTAGAGTCACATAAACCACAGAGCCTAAACATGATAGCCACAACGGCTAGAGTCACATAAACCACAAAGCCTAAATATGATAGCCAAAACGGCTAGAGTCCAATAAACCACAGCGCCTAAACATGATAGCCAAAACGGCTAGAGTCACATAAACCACAGCGCCTAAACATGACAGCCAAAACGGCTAGAGTCACATAAACCACAAAGCCTAAATATGATAGCCAAAACGGCTAGAGTCACATAAACCACAGCGCCTAAACATGATAGCCACAACGGCTAGAGTCACATAAACCACAGCGCCTAAACATGACAGCCAAAACGGCTAGAGTCACATAAACCACAAAGCCTAAATATGATAGCCAAAACGGCTAGAGTCACATAAACCACAAAGCCTAAATATGATAGCCGAAACGGCTAGAGTCACATAAACCACAGAGCCTAAACATGATAGCCACAACAGCTAGAGTCACATAAACCACAGCGCCTAAATATGATAGCCAAAACGGCTAGAGTCCAATAAACCACAGCGCCTAAACATGATAGCCACAACGGCTGGAGTCACATAAACCACAGCGCCTAAACATGATAGCCAAAACGGCTAGAGTCACATAAACCACAAAGTCAAAACATGATACCCAAAACGGCTAGTCACATAAACCACAAAGCCTAAATATGATAGCCAAAACGGCTAGAGTCACATAAACCACAGCGCCTAAACATGAGAGCCAAAACGGCTAGAGTCACATAAACCACAAAGCCTAAATATGATAGCCAAAACGGCTAGAGTCACATAAACCACAGCGCCTAACCATGATAGCCACAACGGCTAGAGTCACATAAACCACAGCGCCTAAACATGACAGCCAAAACGCCTAGAGTCACATAAACCACAAAGCCTAAATATGATAGCCAAAACGGCTAGAGTCACATAAACCACAGCGCCTAAACATGATAGCCAAAACGGCTAGAGTCACATAAACCACAGAGCCTAAACATGATAGCCAAAACGTCTAGAGTCACATAATCCACAGAGCCTAAACATGATAGCCAAAACGGCTAGAGTCCACATAAACAACAGAGCCTAAACATGGTAGCCAAAACGGCTAGAGTCACATAAACCACAGCGCCTAAACATGATAGCCAAAATGGCTAGAGTCACATAAACCACAGAGCCTAAACATGATAGCCAAAACGGCTAGAGTCACATAAACCACAGAGCCTAAACATGATAGCCAAAACGGCTAGAGTCACATAAACCACAGAGCCTAAACATGATAGCCAAAACGGCTAGAGTCACATAAATCACAGAGCCTAAACATGATAGCCAAAACGGCTAGAGTCACATAAACCACAGAGCCTAAACATGATAGCCAAAATGGCTAGAGTCACATAAACCACAAAGCCTAAACATGATAGCCAAAACGCCTAGAGTCACATAAACAACAGAGTCTAAAACATGATAGCCAAAACGGCTAGAGTCACATAAACCACAGCGCCTAAACATGACAGCCAAAACGCCTAGAGTCACATAAACCACAAAGCCTAAATATGATAGCCAAAACGGCTAGAGTCACATAAACCACAGCGCCTAAACATGATAGCCAAAACGGCTAGAGTCACATAAACCACAGAGCCTAAACATGATAGCCAAAACGTCTAGAGTCACATAAACCACAGAGCCTAAACATGATAGCCAAAACGGCTAGAGTCCACATAAACAACAGAGCCTAAACATGGTAGCCAAAACGGCTAGAGTCACATAAACCACAGCGCCTAAACATGATAGCCAAAATGGCTAGAGTCACATAAACCACAGAGCCTAAACATGATAGCCAAAACGGCTAGAGTCACATAAACCACAGAGCCTAAACATGATAGCCAAAACGGCTAGAGTCACATAAACCACAGAGCCTAAACATGATAGCCAAAACGGCTAGAGTCACATAAATCACAGCGCCTAAACATGATAGCCAAAACGGCTAGAGTCACATAAACCACAGAGCCTAAACATGATAGCCAAAATGGCTAGAGTCACATAAACCACAAAGCCTAAACATGATAGCCAAAACGCCTAGAGTCACATAAACAACAGAGTCTAAAACATGATAGCCAAAACGGCTAAAGTCACATAAACCACAGAGCCTAAACATGATATCCAAAACGGCTAGAGTCACATAAACCACAGAGCCTAAACATGATAGCCAAAACGGCTAGAGTCACATAAACCACAGAGTCTAAAACATGATAGCTAAAACGGCTAGAGTCACATAAACCACAGCGCCTAAACATGATAGCCAAAACGGCTAGAGTCACATAAACCACAGAGTCTAAAACAGGATAGCAAAACGGCTAGAGTCACATAAACAACAGAGCCTAAACATGATAGCTAAAACGGCTAGAGTCACATAAACCACAGAGCCTAAACATGATAGCCAAAACGGCTAGAGTCACATAAACCACAGAGTCTAAAACGTGATAGCAAAACGGCTAGAGTCACATAAACCACAGAACCTAAACATGATAGCCAAAAAAGCTAGAGTCACATAAACCACAGAGCCTAAACATGATAGCCAAAACGGCTAGAGTCACATAAACAACAGAGCCTAAACGTGATAGCCAAAACGGCTAGAGTCACATAAACAACAGAGCATAAACATGATAGCCGAAACGGCTAGAGTGACATAAATAACAGAGTCTAAAACATGACAGCAAAACGGCTAGAGTCACATAAACCAGAGAGCCTAAACATGATAGCCGAAACGGCTAGAGTCACATAAACCACAAAGCCTAAATATGATAGCCAAAACGGCTAGAGTCACATAAACCACAGCGCCTAAACATGATAGCCACAACGGCTAGAGTCACATAAACCACAGAGCCTAAACATGATAGCCGAAACGGCTAGAGTGACATAAACAACAGAGCCTAAACATGATAGCCGAAACGGCTAGAGTGACATAAACAACAGAGCCTAAACATGATAGCCGAAACGGCTAGAGTCACATAAACAACAGAGTCTAAAACATGATAGCCGAAACGGCTAGAGTCACATAAACAACAGAGCCTAAACATGATAGCCAAAACGGCTAGAATCACATAAACAACAGAGCCTAAACATGATAGCCAAAACGGCTAGAGTCACATAAACAACAGAGCCTAAACATGATAGCCGAAACGGCTAGAGTGACATAAACAACAGAGCCTAAACATGATAGCCGAAACGGCTAGAGTCACATAAACCACAGCGCCTAAACATGATATCCAAAACGGCTAGAGTCACATAAACCACAAAGCCTAAACATGATATCCAAAACGGCTAGAGTCACATAAACCACAGCGCCTAAACATGATAGCCACAACGGCTAGAATCACATAAACCTCAGAGCCTAAACATGATAGCCACAACGGCTAGAGTCACATAAACCACAAAGCCTAAATATGATAGCCAAAACGGCTAGAGTCCAATAAACCACAGTGCCTAAACATGATAGCCACAACGGCTGGAGTCACATAAACCACAGCGCCTAAACATGATAGCCACAACGGCTAGAGTCACATAAACCACAGAGCCTAAACATGATAGCCAAAACGGCTAGAGTCACATAAACCACAGAGCCTAAAATATGATAGCCAAAACGGCTAGAGTCCACATACACCACAGAGCCTAAACATGATAGCCAAAACGGCTAGAGTCACATAAACAACAGAGCCTAAAACATGATAGCCAAAACGGCTAGAGTCACATAAACCACAGCGCCTAAACATGATAGCCAATACGGCTAGAGTCACATAAACCACAGAGCTTAAACATGATAGCCAAAACGGCTAGAGTCACATAAACCACAGAGCCTAAACATGATAGCTAAAACGGCTAGAGTCACATAAACCACAGAGCCTAAACATGATAGCTAAAATGGCTAGAGTCACATAAACCACAGAACCTAAACATGATACCCGAAACGGCTAGAGTCACATAAACAACAGAGCCTAAACATGATAGCTAAAACGGCTAGAGTCACATAAACCACAGAGCCTAAACATGATAGCTAAAATGGCTAGAGTCACATAAACCACAGAACCTAAACATGATACCCGAAACGGCTAGAGTCACATAAACAACAGAGCCTAAACATGATAGCCGAAACGGCTAGAGTCATATAAACCACAGAGTCTAAACATGATAGCCAAAACGGCTAGAGTCACATAAACCACAGAGCCTAAAACATGATAGCCAAAACGGCTAGAGTCACATAAACCACAGAGCCTAAACATGATAGCCAAAACGGCTAGAGTCACATAAACCACAAAGTCTAAATATGATAGCCAAAACGGCTAGAGTCACATAAACCACAGCGCCTAAACATGATAGCCACAACGGCTAGAGTCACATAAACCACAAAGCCTAAATATGATAGCCAAAACGGCTAGAGTCACATAAACCACAGAGCCTAAACATGATAGCCAAAACGGCTAGAGTCACATAAACCACAAAGCCTAAATATGATAGCCAAAACGGCTAGAGTCCAATAAACCACAGCGCCTAAACATGATAGCCACAACGGCTGGAGTCGCATAAACCACAGCGCCTAAACATGATAGCCACAACGGCTAGAGTCACATAAACCACAGAGCCTAAACATGATAGCCACAACGGCTAGAGTCACATAAACCACAAAGCCTAAATATGATAGCCAAAACGGCTAGAGTCCAATAAACCACAGCGCCTAAACATGATAGCCACAACGGCTGGAGTCACATAAACCACAGCGCCTAAACATGATAGCCACAACGGCTAGAGTCACATAAACCACAGAGCCTAAACATGATAGCCACAACGGCTAGAGTCACATAAACCACAGCGCCTAAACATGAGAGCCAAAACGGCTAGAGTCACATAAACCACAAAGCCTAAATATGATAGCCAAAACGGCTGGAGTCACATAAACCACAGCGCCTAACCATGATAGCCACAACGGCTAGAGTCACATAAACCACAGCGCCTAAACATGACAGCCAAAACGCCTAGAGTCACATAAACCACAAAGCCTAAATATGATAGCCAAAACGGCTAGAGTCACATAAACCACAGCGCCTAAACATGATAGCCAAAACGGCTAGAGTCACATAAACCACAGCGCCTAAACATGATAGCCAAAACGGCTAGAGTCACATAAACCACAGCGCCTAAACATGACAGCCAAAACGGCTAGAGTCACATAAACCACAAAGCCTAAATATGATAGCCAAAACGGCTAGAGTCACATAAACCACAGCGCCTAAACATGATAGCCACAACGGCTAGAGTCACATAAACCACAGCGCCTAAACATGACAGCCAAAACGGCTAGAGTCACATAAACCACAAAGCCTAAATATGATAGCCAAAACGGCTAGAGTCACATAAACCACAAAGCCTAAATATGATAGCCGAAACGGCTAGAGTCACATAAACCACAGAGCCTAAACATGATAGCCAAAACAGCTAGAGTCACATAAACCACAAAGCCTAAATATGATAGCCAAAACGGCTAGAGTCCAATAAACCACAGCGCCTAAACATGATAGCCACAACGGCTGGAGTCACATAAACCACAGCGCCTAAACATGATAGCCAAAACGGCTAGAGTCACATAAACCACAAAGCCTAAATATGATAGCCAAAACGGTTAGAGTCCACATAAACCACAAAGTCAAAACATGATACCCAAAACGGCTAGTCACATAAACCACAAAGCCTAAATATGATAGCCAAAACGGCTAGAGTCACATAAACCACAGCGCCTAAACATGAGAGCCAAAACGGCTAGAGTCACATAAACCACAAAGCCTAAATATGATAGCCAAAACGGCTAGAGTCACATAAACCACAGCGCCTAACCATGATAGCCACAACGGCTAGAGTCACATAAACCACAGCGCCTAAACATGACAGCCAAAACGCCTAGAGTCACATAAACCACAAAGCCTAAATATGATAGCCAAAACGGCTAGAGTCACATAAACCACAGCGCCTAAACATGATAGCCAAAACGGCTAGAGTCACATAAACCACAGCGCCTAAACATGATAGCCAAAACGGCTAGAGTCACATAAACCACAGCGCCTAAACATGACAGCCAAAACGGCTAGAGTCACATAAACCACAAAGCCTAAATATGATAGCCAAAACGGCTAGAGTCACATAAACCACAGCGCCTAAACATGATAGCCACAACGGCTAGAGTCATATAAACCACAGCGCCTAAACATGACAGCCAAAACGGCTAGAGTCACATAAACCACAAAGCCTAAATATGATAGCCAAAACGGCTAGAGTCACATAAACCACAAAGCCTAAATATGATAGCCGAAACGGCTAGAGTCACATAAACCACAGAGCCTAAACATGATAGCCAAAACAGCTAGAGTCACATAAACCACAAAGCCTAAATATGATAGCCAAAACGGCTAGAGTCCAATAAACCACAGCGCCTAAACATGATAGCCACAACGGCTGGAGTAACATAAACCACAGAGCCTAAACATGATAGCCAAAACGGCTAGAGTCACATAAACCACAAAGCCTAAATATGATAGCCAAAACGGTTAGAGTCCACATAAACCACAAAGTCAAAACATGATACCCAAAACGGCTAGTCACATGAACCACAAAGCCTAAATATGATAGCCAAAACGGCTAGAGTCACATAAACAACAGAGTCTAAAACATGATAGCCAAAATGGCTAGAGTCACATAAACCACAAAGCCTAAACATGATAGCCAAAACGGCTAGAGTCACATAAACCACAGAGTCTAAACATGATAGCCACAACGGCTAGAGTCACATAAACCACAGAGCCTAAACATGATAGCCAAAACGGCTAGAGTCCACATAAACAACAGAGCCTAAACATGATAACCAAAACGGCTAGAGTCACATAAACCACAGAGCCTAAACATGATAGCCAAAACGTCTAGAGTCACATAAACCACAGAACCTAAACATGATAGCCAAAACGGCTAGAGTCACATAAACCACAGAGCCTAAACATGATAGCCAAAACGTCTAGAGTCACATAAACCACAGAGCCTAAACATGATAGCCAAAACGGCTAGAGTCCACATAAACAACAGAGCCTAAACATGATAGCCACAACGGCTAGAGTCACATAAACCACAAAGCCTAAATATGATAGCCAAAACGGCTAGAGTCCACATAAACCACAGCGCCTAAACATGATAGCCACAACGGCTAGAGTCACATAAACCACAAAGCCTAAATATGATAGCCAAAACGGCTAGAGTCCAATAAACCACAGCGCCTAAACATGATAGCCACAACGGCTGGAGTCGCATAAACCACAGCGCCTAAACATGATAGCCACAACGGCTACAGTCACATAAACCACAGAGCCTAAACATGATAGCCACAACGGCTAGAGTCACATAAACCACAAAGCCTAAATATGATAGCCAAAACGGCTAGAGTCCAATAAACCACAGCGCCTAAACATGATAGCCACAACGGCTGGAGTCACATAAACCACAGCGCCTAAACATGATAGCCAAAACGGCTAGAGTCACATAAACCACAGAGCCTAAACATGATAGCCACAACGGCTAGAGTCACATAAACCACAGCGCCTAAACATGACAGCCAAAACGGCTAGAGTCACATAAACCACAAAGCCTAAATATGATAGCCAAAACGGCTAGAGTCACATAAACCACAGCGCCTAAACATGATAGCCAAAACGGCTAGAGTCACATAAACCACAGCGCCTAAACATGATAGCCAAAACGGCTAGAGTCACATAAACAACAGCGCCTAAACATGACAGCCAAAACGGCTAGAGTCACATAAACCACAAAGCCTAAATATGATAGCGAAAACGGCTAGAGTCACATAAACCACAGCGCCTAAACATGATAGCCACAACGGCTAGAGTCACATAAACCACAGCGCCTAAACATGACAGCCAAAACGGCTAGAGTCACATAAACCACAAAGCCTAAATATGATAGCCAAAACGGCTAGAGTCCAATAAACCACAGCGCCTAAACATGATAGCCACAACGGCTGGAGTAACATAAACCACAGAGCCTAAACATGATAGCCAAAACGGCTAGAGTCACATAAACCACAAAGCCTAAATATGATAGCCAAAACGGCTAGTCACATAAACCACAAAGCCTAAATATGATAGCCAAAACGGCTAGAGTCACATAAACAACAGAGTCTAAAACATGATAGCCAAAATGGCTAGAGTCACATAAACCACAAAGCCTAAACATGATAGCCAAAACGGCTAGAGTCACATAAACCACAGAGTCTAAACATGATAGCCACAACGGCTAGAGTCACATAAACCACAGAGCCTAAACATGATAGCCAAAACGGCTAGAGTCCACATAAACAACAGAGCCTAAACATGATAACCAAAACGGCTAGAGTCACATAAACCACAGAGCCTAAACATGATAGCCAAAACGTCTAGAGTCACATAAACCACAGAACCTAAACATGATAGCCAAAACGGCTAGAGTCACATAAACCACAGAGCCTAAACATGATAGCCAAAACGGCTAGAGTCCACATAAACAACAGAGCCTAAACATGATAGCCACAACGGCTAGAGTCACATAAACCACAAAGCCTAAATATGATAGCCAAAACGGCTAGAGTCCACATAAACCACAGCGCCTAAACATGATAGCCACAACGGCTAGAGTCACATAAACCACAAAGCCTAAATATGATAGCCAAAACGGCTAGAGTCCAATAAACCACAGCGCCTAAACATGATAGCCACAACGGCTGGAGTCGCATAAACCACAGCGCCTAAACATGATAGCCACAACGGCTACAGTCACATAAACCACAGAGCCTAAACATGATAGCCACAACGGCTAGAGTCACATAAACCACAAAGCCTAAATATGATAGCCAAAACGGCTAGAGTCCAATAAACCACAGCGCCTAAACATGATAGCCACAACGGCTGGAGTCACATAAACCACAGCGCCTAAACATGATAGCCAAAACGGCTAGAGTCACATAAACCACAGAGCCTAAACATGATAGCCACAACGGCTAGAGTCACATAAACCACAGCGCCTAAACATGACAGCCAAAACGGCTAGAGTCACATAAACCACAAAGCCTAAATATGATAGCCAAAACGGCTAGAGTCACATAAACCACAGCGCCTAAACATGATAGCCAAAACGGCTAGAGTCACATAAACCACAGCGCCTAAACATGATAGCCAAAACGGCTAGAGTCACATAAACCACAGCGCCTAAACATGACAGCCAAAACGGCTAGAGTCACATAAACCACAAAGCCTAAATATGATAGCGAAAACGGCTAGAGTCACATAAACCACAGCGCCTAAACATGATAGCCACAACGGCTAGAGTCACATAAACCACAGCGCCTAAACATGACAGCCAAAACGGCTAGAGTCACATAAACCACAAAGCCTAAATATGATAGCCGAAACGGCTAGAGTCACATAAACCACAGAGCCTAAACATGATAGCCAAAACAGCTAGAGTCACATCAACCACAAAGCCTAAATATGATAGTCAAAACGGCTAGAGTCCAATAAACCACAGCGCCTAAACATGATAGCCACAACGGCTGGAGTCACATAAACCACAGCGCCTAAACATGATAGCCAACACGGCTAGAGTCACATAAACCACAAAGCCTAAATATGATAGCCAAAACGGTTAGAGTCCACATAAACCACAAAGTCAAAACATGATACCCAAAACGGCTAGTCACATAAACCACAAAGCCTAAATATGATAGCCAAAACGGCTAGAGTCACATAAACCACAGCGCCTAAACATGAGAGCCAAAACGGCTAGAGTCACATAAACCACAAAGCCTAAATATGATAGCCAAAACGGCTAGAGTCACATAAACCACAGCGCCTAACCATGATAGCCACAACGGCTAGAGTCACATAAACCACAGCGCCTAAACATGACAGCCAAAACGCCTAGAGTCACATAAACCACAAAGCCTAAATATGATAGCCAAAACGGCTAGAGTCACATAAACCACAGCGCCTAAACATGATAGCCAAAACGGCTAGAGTCACATAAACCACAGAGCCTAAACATGATAGCCAAAACGTCTAGAGTCACATAAACCACAGAGCCTAAACATGATAGCCAAAACGGCTAGAGTCCACATAAACAACAGAGCCTAAACATGGTAGCCAAAACGGCTAGAGTCACATAAACCACAGCGCCTAAACATGATAGCCAAAATGGCTAGAGTCACATAAACCACAGAGCCTAAACATGATAGCCAAAACGGCTAGAGTCACATAAACCACAGAGCCTAAACATGATAGCCAAAACGGCTAGAGTCACATAAATCACAGAGCCTAAACATGATAGCCAAAACGTCTAGAGTCACATAAACCACAGAGCCTAAACATGATAGCCAAAACGGCTAGAGTCACATAAACCACAGAGCCTAAACATGATAGCCAAAATGGCTAGAGTCACATAAACCACAAAGCCTAAACATGATAGCCAAAACGCCTAGAGTCACATAAACAACAGAGTCTAAAACATGATAGCCAAAACGGCTAAAGTCACATAAACCACAGAGCCTAAACATGATATCCAAAACGGCTAGAGTCACATAAACCACAGAGCCTAAACATGATAGCCAAAACGGCTAGAGTCACATAAACCACAGAGTCTAAAACATGATAGCTAAAACGGCTAGAGTCACATAAACCACAGCGCCTAAACATGATAGCCAAAACGGCTAGAGTCACATAAACCACAGAGTCTAAAACAGGATAGCAAAACGGCTAGAGTCACATAAACAACAGAGCCTAAACATGATAGCTAAAACGGCTAGAGTCACATAAACCACAGAGCCTAAACATGATAGCCAAAACGACTAGAGTCACATAAACAACAGAGCCTAAACGTGATAGCCAAAACGGCTAGAGTCACATAAACAACAGAGCATAAACATGATAGCCGAAACGGCTAGAGTGACATAAACAACAGAGTCTAAAACATGACAGCAAAACGGCTAGAGTCACATAAACCAGAGATCCTAAACATGATAGCCGAAACGGCTAGAGTCACATAAACCACAAAGCCTAAATATGATAGCCAAAACGGCTAGAGTCACATAAACCACAGCACCTAAACATGATAGCCACAACGGCTAGAGTGACATAAACCACAGCGCCTAAACATGATAGCCGAAACGGCTAGAGAGACATAAACAACAGAGCCTAAACATGATAGCCGAAACGGCTAGAGTGACATAAACAACAGAGCCTAAACATGATAGCCGAAACGGCTAGAGTCACATAAACAACAGAGTCTAAAACATGATAGCCGAAACGGCTAGAGTCACATAAACAACAGAGCCTAAACATGATAGCCAAAACGGCTAGAATCACATAAACAACAGAGCCTAAACATGATAGCCAAAACGGCTAGAGTCACATAAACAACAGAGCCTAAACATGATAGCCGAAACGGCTAGAGTCACATAAACAACAGAGCCTAAACATGATAGCCGAAACGGCTAGAGTCACATAAACCACAGCGCCTAAACATGATATCCAAAACGGCTAGAGTTACATAAACCACAAAGCCTAAACATGATATCCAAAACGGCTAGAGTCACATAAACCACAGCGCCTAAACATGATATCCAAAACGGCTAGAGTCACATAAACAACAGAGCCTAAACATGATAGTCGAAACGGCTAGAGTGACATAAACAACAGAGTCTAAAACATGATAGCAAAATGGCTAGAGTCACATAAACCACAGAATCTAAACATGATAGCCAAAACGGCTAGAGTCATATAAACCACAGAGCCTAAACATGATAGCCAAAACGTCTAGAGTCACATACACCACAGAGTCTAAAACATGATAGCCAAAACGGCTAGAGTCACATAAACAACAGAGCCTAAACATGATATCCAAAACGGCTAGAGTGACATAAACCACAGAGCCTAAACATGATAGCCAAAACGGCTAGAGTCACATAAACCACAGCGCCTAAACACGATAGCCAAAACGGCTAGAGTCACATAAACAACAGAGCCTAAACATGATAGCCAAAACGGCTAGAGTCACATAAACAACAGAGTCTAAAACATGATAGCAAAACGGCTAGAGTCACATAAACCTGAGAGCCTAAACATGATAGCCAAAACGGCTAGAGTCACATAAACCACAGAGTCTAAAACATGATAGCAAAACGGCTAGAGTCACATAAACCACAGAGCCTAAACATGATAGCCAAAACAGCTCGAGTCACATAAACCACAGAGTCTAAAACATGATAGCCGAAACGGCTAGAGTCACATAAACCACAGCGCCTAAACATGACAGCCAAAACGTCTAGAGTCACATAAACCACAAAGCCTAAATATGATAGCCGAAACGGCTAGAGTCACATAAACCACAGCGCCTAAACATGACAGCCAAAACGGCTAGAGTCACATAAACCACAAAGCCTAAATATGATAGCCGAAACGGCTAGAGTCACATAAACCACAGCGCCTAAACATGACAGCCAAAACGGCTAGAGTCCACATAAACCACAAAGTCAAAACATGATAGCCACAACGGCTAAAGTCACATAAACCACAGAGCCTAAACATGATAGCCACAACGGCTAGAGTCACATAAACCACAAAGCCTAAATATGATAGCCAAAACGGCTACAGTCCAATAAACCACAGCGCCTAAACATGATAGCCACAACGGCTGGAGTCACATAAACCACAGCGCCTAAACATGATAGCCAAAACGGCTAGAGTCACATAAACCACAAAGCCTAAATATGATAGCCAAAACGGCTAGAGTCACATAAACCACAAAGCCTAAATATGATAGCCAAAACAGTTAGAGTCACATAAACCACAGCGCCTAAACATGATAGCCAAAACGGCTAGAGTCACATAAACCACAAAGCCTAAACATGATAGCCAAAACGGCTAGAGTCACATAAACCACAGAGCCTAAACATGATAGCCACAACGGCTAGAGTCACATAAACCACAAAGCCTAAATATGATAGCCAAAACGTCTAGAGTCACATAAACCACAAAGCCTAAACATGATAGCCAAAACGGCTAGAATCACATAAACCACAAAGCCTAAATATGATAGCCGAAACGGCTAGAGTCACATAAACCACAGATCCTAAACATGATAGCCAAAATGGCTAGAGTCACATAAACCACAGCGCCTAAACATGATAGCCAAAACGGCTAGAGTCACATAAACCACAAAGCCTACATATGATAGCCAAAACGTCTAGAGTCACATAAACCACAAAGACTAAATATGATAGCTAAAACGGCTAGAGTCACATAAACCACAGCGCCTAAACATGATAGCCACAACGGCTAGAGTCACATAAACCACAAAGCCTAAATATGATAGCCAAAACGGCTAAAGTCACATAAACCACAAAGCCTAAATATGATAGCCGAAACGGCTAGAGTCACATAAACCACAGAGCCTAAACATGATAGCCAAAACAGCTAGAGTCACATAAACCACAAAGCCTAAATATGATAGCCAAAACGGCTAGAGTCCAATAAACCACAGCGCCTAAACATGATAGCCACAACGGCTGGAGTCACATAAACCACAGCGCCTAAACATGATAGCCAAAACGGCTAGAGTCACATAAACAACAGAGTCTAAAACATGATAGCCAAAACGGCTAGAGTCACATAAACCACAAAGCCTAAACATGATAGCCAAAACGGCTAGAGTCACATAAACCACAGAGCCTAAACATGATAGCCAAAACGTCTAGAGTCACATAAACCACAGAGCCTAAACATGATAGCCAAAACGGCTAGATTCACATAAATCACAGAGCCTAAACATGATAGCCAAAACGTCTAGAGTCACATAAACCACAGAGCCTAAACATGATAGCCAAAACGCTAGAGTCACATAAACCACAGAGCCTAAACATGATAGCTAAAATGGCTAGAGTCACATAAACCACAGAGCCTAAACATGATAGCCAAAACGGCTAGAGTCACATAAACCACAGAGCCTAAACATGATAGCCAAAACGTCTAGAGTCACATAAACCACAGAGCCTAAACATGATAGCCAAAACGGCTAGAGTCACATAAACCACAGAGCCTAAACATGATAGCTAAAATGGCTAGAGTCACATAAACCACAGCGCCTAACCATGATAGCCACAACGGCTAGAGTCACATAAACCACAGCGCCTAAACATGACAGCCAAAACGCCTAGAGTCACATAAACCACAAAGCCTAAATATGATAGCCAAAACGGCTAGAGTCACATAAACCACAGCGCCTAAACATGATAGCCAAAACGGCTAGAGTCACATAAACCACAGCGCCTAAACATGATAGCCAAAACGGCTAGAGTCACATAAACCACAGCGCCTAAACATGACAGCCAAAACGGCTAGAGTCACATAAACCACAAAGCCTAAATATGATAGCCAAAACGGCTAGAGTCACATAAACCACAGCGCCTAAACATGATAGCCACAACGGCTAGAGTCATATAAACCACAGCGCCTAAACATGACAGCCAAAACGGCTAGAGTCACATAAACCACAAAGCCTAAATATGATAGCCAAAACGGCTAGAGTCACATAAACCACAAAGCCTAAATATGATAGCCGAAACGGCTAGAGTCACATAAACCACAGAGCCTAAACATGATAGCCAAAACAGCTAGAGTCACATAAACCACAAAGCCTAAATATGATAGCCAAAACGGCTAGAGTCCAATAAACCACAGCGCCTAAACATGATAGCCACAACGGCTGGAGTAACATAAACCACAGAGCCTAAACATGATAGCCAAAACGGCTAGAGTCACATAAACCACAAAGCCTAAATATGATAGCCAAAACGGTTAGAGTCCACATAAACCACAAAGTCAAAACATGATACCCAAAACGGCTAGTCACATAAACCACAAAGCCTAAATATGATAGCCAAAACGGCTAGAGTCACATAAACAACAGAGTCTAAAACATGATAGCCAAAATGGCTAGAGTCACATAAACCACAAAGCCTAAACATGATAGCCAAAACGGCTAGAGTCACATAAACCACAGAGTCTAAACATGATAGCCACAACGGCTAGAGTCACATAAACCACAGAGCCTAAACATGATAGCCAAAACGGCTAGAGTCCACATAAACAACAGAGCCTAAACATGATAACCAAAACGGCTAGAGTCACATAAACCACAGAGCCTAAACATGATAGCCAAAACGTCTAGAGTCACATAAACCACAGAACCTAAACATGATAGCCAAAACGGCTAGAGTCACATAAACCACAGAGCCTAAACATGATAGCCAAAACGTCTAGAGTCACATAAACCACAGAGCCTAAACATGATAGCCAAAACGGCTAGAGTCCACATAAACAACAGAGCCTAAACATGATAGCCACAACGGCTAGAGTCACATAAACCACAAAGCCTAAATATGATAGCCAAAACGGCTAGAGTCCACATAAACCACAGCGCCTAAACATGATAGCCAAAACGGCTAGAGTCCAATAAACCACAGCGCCTAAACATGATAGCCACAACGGCTGGAGTCGCATAAACCACAGCGCCTAAACATGATAGCCACAACGGCTACAGTCACATAAACCACAGAGCCTAAACATGATAGCCACAACGGCTAGAGTCACATAAACCACAAAGCCTAAATATGATAGCCAAAACGGCTAGAGTCCAATAAACCACAGCGCCTAAACATGATAGCCACAACGGCTGGAGTCACATAAACCACAGCGCCTAAACATGATAGCCAAAACGGCTAGAGTCACATAAACCACAGAGCCTAAACATGATAGCCACAACGGCTAGAGTCACATAAACCACAGCGCCTAAACATGACAGCCAAAACGGCTAGAGTCACATAAACCACAAAGCCTAAATATGATAGCCAAAACGGCTAGAGTCACATAAACCACAGCGCCTAAACATGATAGCCAAAACGGCTAGAGTCACATAAACCACAGCGCCTAAACATGATAGCCAAAACGGCTAGAGTCACATAAACCACAGCGCCTAAACATGACAGCCAAAACGGCTAGAGTCACATAAACCACAAAGCCTAAATATGATAGCGAAAACGGCTAGAGTCACATAAACCACAGCGCCTAAACATGATAGCCACAACGGCTAGAGTCACATAAACCACAGCGCCTAAACATGACAGCCAAAACGGCTAGAGTCACATAAACCACAAAGCCTAAATATGATAGCCAAAACGGCTAGATTCACATAAACCACAAAGCCTAAATATGATAGCCGAAACGGCTAGAGTCACATAAACCACAGAGCCTAAACATGATAGCCAAAACAGCTAGAGTCACATCAACCACAAAGCCTAAATATGATAGTCAAAACGGCTAGAGTCCAATAAACCACAGCGCCTAAACATGATAGCCACAACGGCTGGAGTCACATAAACCACAGCGACTAAACATGATAGCCAAAACGGCTAGAGTCACATAAACCACAAAGCCTAAATATGATAGCCAAAACGGTTAGAGTCCACATAAACCACAAAGTCAAAACATGATACCCAAAACGGCTAGTCACATAAACCACAAAGCCTAAATATGATAGCCAAAACGGCTAGAGTCACATAAACCACAGCGCCTAAACATGAGAGCCAAAACGGCTAGAGTCACATAAACCACAAAGCCTAAATATGATAGCCAAAACGGCTAGAGTCACATAAACCACAGCGCCTAACCATGATAGCCACAACGGCTAGAGTCACATAAACCACAGCGCCTAAACATGACAGCCAAAACGCCTAGAGTCACATAAACCACAAAGCCTAAATATGATAGCCAAAACGGCTAGAGTCACATAAACCACAGCGCCTAAACATGATAGCCAAAACGGCTAGAGTCACATAAACCACAGAGCCTAAACATGATAGCCAAAACGTCTAGAGTCACATAAACCACAGAGCCTAAACATGATAGCCAAAACGGCTAGAGTCCACATAAACAACAGAGCCTAAACATGGTAGCCAAAACGGCTAGAGTCACATAAACCACAGCGCCTAAACATGATAGCCAAAATGGCTAGAGTCACATAAACCACAGAGCCTAAACATGATAGCCAAAACGGCTAGAGTCACATAAACCACAGAGCCTAAACATGATAGCCAAAACGGCTAGAGTCACATAAATCACAGAGCCTAAACATGATAGCCAAAACGTCTAGAGTCACATAAACCACAGAGCCTAAACATGATAGCCAAAACGGCTAGAGTCACATAAACCACAGAGCCTAAACATGATAGCCAAAATGGCTAGAGTCACATAAACCACAAAGCCTAAACATGATAGCCAAAACGCCTAGAGTCACATAAACAACAGAGTCTAAAACATGATAGCCAAAACGGCTAAAGTCACATAAACCACAGAGCCTAAACATGATATCCAAAACGGCTAGAGTCACATAAACCACAGAGCCTAAACATGATAGCCAAAACGGCTAGAGTCACATAAACCACAGAGTCTAAAACATGATAGCTAAAACGGCTAGAGTCACATAAACCACAGCGCCTAAACATGATAGCCAAAACGGCTAGAGTCACATAAACCACAGAGTCTAAAACAGGATAGCAAAACGGCTAGAGTCACATAAACAACAGAGCCTAAACATGATAGCTAAAACGGCTAGAGTCACATAAACCACAGAGCCTAAACATGATAGCCAAAACGGCTAGAGTCACATAAACAACAGAGCCTAAACGTGATAGCCAAAACGGCTAGAGTCACATAAACAACAGAGCATAAACATGATAGCCGAAACGGCTAGAGTGACATAAACAACAGAGTCTAAAACATGACAGCAAAACGGCTAGAGTCACATAAACCAGAGAGCCTAAACATGATAGCCGAAACGGCTAGAGTCACATAAACCACAAAGCCTAAATATGATAGCCAAAACGGCTAGAGTCACATAAACCACAGCACCTAAACATGATAGCCACAACGGCTAGAGTGACATAAACCACAGCGCCTAAACATGATAGCCGAAACGGCTAGAGTGACATAAACAACAGAGCCTAAACATGATAGCCGAAACGGCTAGAGTGACATAAACAACAGAGCCTAAACATGATAGCCGAAACGGCTAGAGTCACATAAACAACAGAGTCTAAAACATGATAGCCGAAACGGCTAGAGTCACATAAACAACAGAGCCTAAACATGATAGCCAAAACGGCTAGAATCACATAAACAACAGAGCCTAAACATGATAGCCAAAACGGCTAGAGTCACATAAACAACAGAGCCTAAACATGATAGCCGAAACGGCTAGAGTCACATAAACAACAGAGCCTAAACATGATAGCCGAAACGGCTAGAGTCACATAAACCACAGCGCCTAAACATGATATCCAAAACGGCTAGAGTTACATAAACCACAAAGCCTAAACATGATATCCAAAACGGCTAGAGTCACATAAACCACAGCGCCTAAACATGATATCCAAAACGGCTAGAGTCACATAAACAACAGAGCCTAAACATGATAGTCGAAACGGCTAGAGTGACATAAACAACAGAGTCTAAAACATGATAGCAAAATGGCTAGAGTCACATAAACCACAGAATCTAAACATGATAGCCAAAACGGCTAGAGTCATATAAACCACAGAGCCTAAACATGATAGCCAAAACGTCTAGAGTCACATACACCACAGAGTCTAAAACATGATAGCCAAAACGGCTAGAGTCACATAAACAACAGAGCCTAAACATGATATCCAAAACGGCTAGAGTGACATAAACCACAGAGCCTAAACATGATAGCCAAAACGGCTAGAGTCACATAAACCACAGCGCCTAAACACGATAGCCAAAACGGCTAGAGTCACATAAACAACAGAGCCTAAACATGATAGCCAAAACGGCTAGAGTCACATAAACAACAGAGTCTAAAACATGATAGCAAAACGGCTAGAGTCACATAAACCTGAGAGCCTAAACATGATAGCCAAAACGGCTAGAGTCACATAAACCACAGAGTCTAAAACATGATAGCAAAACGGCTAGAGTCACATAAACCACAGAGCCTAAACATGATAGCCAAAACAGCTCGAGTCACATAAACCACAGAGTCTAAAACATGATAGCCGAAACGGCTAGAGTCACATAAACCACAGCGCCTAAACATGACAGCCAAAACGTCTAGAGTCACATAAACCACAAAGCCTAAATATGATAGCCGAAACGGCTAGAGTCACATAAACCACAGCGCCTAAACATGACAGCCAAAACGGCTAGAGTCACATAAACCACAAAGCCTAAATATGATAGCCGAAACGGCTAGAGTCACATAAACCACAGCGCCTAAACATGACAGCCAAAACGGCTAGAGTCCACATAAACCACAAAGTCAAAACATGATAGCCACAACGGCTAAAGTCACATAAACCACAGAGCCTAAACATGATAGCCACAACGGCTAGAGTCACATAAACCACAAAGCCTAAATATGATAGCCAAAACGGCTACAGTCCAATAAACCACAGCGCCTAAACATGATAGCCACAACGGCTGGAGTCACATAAACCACAGCGCCTAAACATGATAGCCAAAACGGCTAGAGTCACATAAACCACAAAGCCTAAATATGATAGCCAAAACGGCTAGAGTCACATAAACCACAAAGCCTAAATATGATAGCCAAAACAGTTAGAGTCACATAAACCACAGCGCCTAAACATGATAGCCAAAACGGCTAGAGTCACATAAACCACAAAGCCTAAACATGATAGCCAAAACGGCTAGAGTCACATAAACCACAGAGCCTAAACATGATAGCCACAACGGCTAGAGTCACATAAACCACAAAGCCTAAATATGATAGCCAAAACGGCTAGAATCACATAAACCACAAAGCCTAAATATGATAGCCGAAACGGCTAGAGTCACATAAACCACAGATCCTAAACATGATAGCCAAAATGGCTAGAGTCACATAAACCACAGCGCCTAAACATGATAGCCAAAACGGCTAGAGTCACATAAACCACAAAGCCTACATATGATAGCCAAAACGTCTAGAGTCACATAAACCACAAAGACTAAATATGATAGCTAAAACGGCTAGAGTCACATAAACCACAGCGCCTAAACATGATAGCCACAACGGCTAGAGTCACATAAACCACAAAGCCTAAATATGATAGCCAAAACGGCTAAAGTCACATAAACCACAAAGCCTAAATATGATAGCCGAAACGGCTAGAGTCACATAAACCACAGAGCCTAAACATGATAGCCAAAACAGCTAGAGTCACATAAACCACAAAGCCTAAATATGATAGCCAAAACGGCTAGAGTCCAATAAACCACAGCGCCTAAACATGATAGCCACAACGGCTGGAGTCACATAAACCACAGCGCCTAAACATGATAGCAAAAACGGCTAGAGTCACATAAACCACAAAGCCTAAATATGATAGCCAAAACGGCTAGAGTCACATAAACAACAGAGTCTAAAACATGATAGCCAAAACGGCTAGAGTCACATAAACCACAAAGCCTAAACATGATAGCCAAAACGGCTAGAGTCACATAAACCACAGAGCCTAAACATGATAGCCAAAACGTCTAGAGTCACATAAACCACAGAGCCTAAACATGATAGCCAAAACGGCTAGATTCACATAAACCACAGAGTCTAAACATGATAGCCAAAACGGCTAGAGTCACATAAATCACAGAGCCTAAACATGATAGCCAAAACGTCTAGAGTCACATAAACCACAGAGCCTAAACATGATAGCCAAAACGGCTAGAGTCACATAAATCACAGAGCCTAAACATGATAGCCAAAACGTCTAGAGTCACATAAACCACAGAGCCTAAACATGATAGCCAAAACGCTAGAGTCACATAAACCACAGAGCCTAAACATGATAGCTAAAATGGCTAGAGTCACATAAACCACAGAGCCTAAACATGATAGCCAAAACGGCTAGAGTCACATAAACCACAGAGCCTAAACATGATAGCCAAAACGTCTAGAGTCACATAAACCACAGAGCGTAAACATGATAGCCAAAACGGCTAGAGTCACATAAACCACAGAGCCTAAACATGATAGCTAAAATGGCTAGAGTCACATAAACCACAGAGCCTAAACATGATAGCCAAAACGGCTAGAGTCACATAAACCACAGAGCCTATATATGATAGCCAAAACAGCTAGAGTCACATAAACCACAAAGCCTAAACATGATAGCCAAAACGTCTAGAGTCACATAAACAACAGAGTCTAAAACATGATAGCCAAAACGGCTAGAGTAACATAAACCACAGAGCCTAAACATGATATCCAAAACGGCTAGAGTCAAATAAACCACAGAGCCTAAACATGATAGCCAAAACGGCTAGAGTCACATAAACCAGAGAGTCTAAAACATGATAGCTAAAACGGCTAGAGTCACATAAACCACAGCGCCTAAACATGATAGCCAAAACGGCTAGAGTCACATAAACCACAGAGTCTAAAACATGATAGCAAAACGGCTAGAGTCACATAAACCACAGAACCTAAACATGATAGCCAAAACGGCTAGAGTCACATAAACCAGAGAGTCTAAAACATGATAGCTAAAACGGCTAGAGTCACATAAACCACAGAGCCTAAACATGATAGCCAAAACGGCTAGAGTCACATAAACCACAGAGCCTAAACGTGATATCCAAAACGGCTAGAGTCACATAAACAACAGAGTCTAAAACATGACAGCAAAACGGCTAGAGTCACATAAACCACAGAGCCTAAACATGATAGCCGAAACGGCTAGAGTCACATAAACCACAAAGCCTAAATATGATAGCCAAAACGGCTAGAGTCACATAAACCACAGCGCCTAAACATGATAGCCAAAACGGCTAGAGTCACATAAACCACAGCGCCTAAACATGATAGCCGAAACGGCTAGAGTGACATAAACCACAGAGCCTAAACATGATAGCCGAAACGGCTAGAGTGACATAAACAACAGAGCCTAAACATGATAGCCGAAACGGCTAGAGTCACATAAACAACAGAGTCTAAAACATGATAGCCGAAACGGCTAGAGTCACATAAACAACAGAGCCTAAACATGATAGCCAAAACGGCTAGAGTCACATAAACAACAGAGCCTAAACATGATAGCCAAAACGGCTAGAGTCACATAAACAACAGAGCCTAAACATGATAGCCGAAACGGCTAGAGTGACATAAACAACAGAGCCTAAACATGATAGCCGAAACGGCTAGAGTCACATAAACAACAGAGCCTAAACATGATAGCCAAAACGGCTAGAGTCACATAAACCACAGAGCCTAAACATGATAGCCAAAACGGCTAGAGTCACATAAACCACAGAGTCTAAAACATGATAGCAAAACGGCTAGAGTCACATAAACCACAGAACCTAAACATGATAGCCAAAAAAACTAGAGTCACATAAACCACAGAGTCTAAACATGATAGCCAAAACGGCTAGAGTCACATAAACAACAGAGCCTAAACGTGATAGCCAAAACGGCTAGAGTGACATAAACAACAGAGTCTAAAACATGACAGCAAAACGGCTAGAGTCACATAAACCAGAGAGCCTAAACATGATAGCCGAAACGGCTAGAGTCACATAAACCACAAAGCCTAAATATGATAGCCAAAACGGCTAGAGTCACATAAACCACAGCGCCTAAACATGATAGCCACAACGGCTAGAGTCACATAAACCACAGCGCCTAAACATGATAGCCGAAACGGCTAGAGTGACATAAACCACAGAGCCTAAACATGATAGCCAAAACGGCTAGAGTGACATAAACAACAGAGCCTAAACATGATAGCCGAAACGGCTAGAGTCACATAAACAACAGAGTCTAAAACATGATAGCCGAAACGGCTAGAGTCTCATAAACAACAGAGCCTAAACACGATAGCCAAAACGGCTAGAGTCACATAAACAACAGAGCCTAAACATGATAGCCAAAACGGCTAGAGTCACATAAACAACAGAGCCTAAACATGATAGCCGAAACGGCTAGAGTGACATAAACAACAGAGCCTAAACATGATAGCCGAAACGGCTAGAGTCACATAAACCACAAAGCCTAAACATGATATCCAAAACGGCTAGAGTCACATAAACCACAGCGCCTAAACATGATATCCAAAACGGCTAGAGTCACATAAACAACAGAGCCTAAACATGATAGCCGAAACGACTAGAGTGACATAAACAACAGAGTCTAAAACATGATAGCAAAACGGCTAGAGTCACATAAACCACAGATCCTAAACATGATAGCCAAAACGGCTAGAGTCACATAAACCACAGAGCCTAAACATGATAGCCAAAACGTCTAGAGTCACATAAACCACAGAGTCTAAAACATGATAGCCAAAACGGCTAGAGTCACATAAACAACGGAGCCTAAACATGATATCCAAAACGGCTAGAGTCACATAAACCACAGAGTCTAAACATGATAGCCAAAACGGCTAGAGTCACATAAACCACAGATCCTAAACATGATAGCCAAAACGGCTAGAGTCACATAAACAACAGAGCCTAAACATGATAGCCAAAACGGCTAGAGTCACATAAACAACAGAGTCTAAAACATGATAGCAAAACGGCTAGAGTCACATAAACCACAGAGCCTAAACATGATAGCCAAAACGGCTAGATTCACATAAACCACAGAGTCTAAAACATGATAGCAAAACGGCTAGAGTCACATAAACCACAGAGCCTAAACATGATAGCCAAAACAGCTCGAGTCACATAAACCACAGAGTCTAAAACATGATAGCCAAAACGGCTAGAGTCACATAAACCACAGAGCCTAAACATGATAGCCAGCACGGCTAGAGTCACATAAACCACAGAGCCTAAACATGATATCCAAAACGGCTAGAGTCACATAAACCACAGCGCCTAAACATGATATCCAAAACGGCTAGAGTCACATAAACAACAGAGCCTAAACATGATAGCCGAAACGGCTAGAGTCACATAAACCACAGAGTCTAAAACATGATAGCAAAACGGTTAGAGTCACATAATCCACAGAGCCTAAACATGATAGCCAAAACGGCTCGAGTCACATAAACCACAGAGCCTAAACATGATAGCCAAAACGGCTAGAGTCACATAAACAACAGAGCCTAAACATGATAGCCAAAACGGCTCGTGTCACATAAACCACAGCGCCTAAACATGGTAGCCAAAACGGCTAGAGTCACATAAACAACAGAGCCTAAACATGATAGCAAAACGGCTAGAGTCACATAAACCACAGAGCCTAAACATGATAGCCGAAACGACTAGAGTCACATAAACCACAGAGCCTAAACATGATAGCCGAAACGGCTAGAGTGACATAAACCACAGAGCCTAAACATGATAGCCGATACGGCTAGAGTCACATAAACAACAGAGTCTAAAACATGATAGCCGAAACGGCTAGAGTGACATAAACAACAGAGCCTAAACATGATAGCCGAAACGGCTAGAGTCACATAAACCACAAAGCCTAAACATGATATCCAAAACGGCTAGTGTCACATAAACCACAGCGCCTAAACATGATATCCAAAACGGCTAGAGTCACATAAACAACAGAGCCTAAACATGATAGCCGAAACGGCTAGAGTGACATAAACCACAGAGCCTAAACATGATAGCCGATACGGCTAGAGTCACATAAACAACAGAGTCTAAAACATGATAGCCGAAACGGCTAGAGTCACATAAACAACAGAGCCTAAACATGATAGCCAAAACGGCTAGAGTCACATAAACAACAGAGCCTAAACATGATAGCCGAAACGGCTAGAGTGACATAAACAACAGAGCCTAAACATGATAGCCGAAACGGCTAGAGTCACATAAACCACAAAGCCTAAACATGATATCCAAAACGGCTAGTGTCACATAAACCACAGCGCCTAAACATGATATCCAAAACGGCTAGAGTCACATAAATCACAGAGCCTAAACATGATAGCCAAAACGTCTAGAGTCACATAAACCACAGAGCCTAAACATGATAGCCAAAACGCTAGAGTCACATAAACCACAGAGTCTAAAACATGATAGCAAAACGGCTAGAGTCACATAAACCACAGAGCCTAAACATGATAGCCAAAACGGCTCGAGTCACATAAACCACAGAGCCTAAACATGATAGCCAAAACGGCTAGAGTCACATAAACCACAGAGCCTAAAGATGATAGCCAAAACGGCTCGAGTCAAATAAACCACAGCGCCTAAACATGATAGCCAAAACGGCTAGAGTCACATAAACAACAGAGCCTAAACATGATAGCCGAAACGGCTAGAGTCACATAAACAACAGAGCCTAAACATGATAGCCGAAACGGCTAGAGTCACATAAACCACAGAGCCTAAACATGATAGCCGAAACGGCTAGAGTGACATAAACAACAGAGCCTAAACATGATAGCCGAAACGGCTAGAGTGACATAAACAACAGAGCCTAAACATGATAGCCGAAACGGTCTAGAGTCACATAAACAACAGAGTCTAAAACATGATAGCCGAAACGGCTAGAGTCACATAAACAACAGAGCCTAAACATGATAGCCAAAACGGCTAGAGTCACATAAACCACAGAGTCTAAAACATGATAGCAAAACGGCTAGAGTCACATAAACCACAGAACCTAAACATGATAGCCAAAAAAGCTAGAGTCACATAAACCACAGAGCCTAAACATGATAGCCAAAACGGCTAGAGTCACATAAACAACAGAGCCTAAACGTGATATCCAAAACGGCTAGAGTGACATAAACAACAGAGTCTAAAACATGACAGCAAAACGGCTAGAGTCACATAAACCACAGAGCCTAAACATGATAGCCGAAACGGCTAGAGTCACATAAACCACAAAGCCTAAATATGATAGCCAAAACGGCTAGAGTCACATAAACCACAGCGCCTAAACATGATAGCCAAAACGGCTAGAGTCACATAAACCACAGCGCCTAAACATGATAGCCGAAACGGCTAGAGTGACATAAACCACAGAGCCTAAACATGATAGCCGAAACGGCTAGAGTGACATAAACAACAGAGCCTAAACATGATAGCCGAAACGGCTAGAGTCACATAAACAACAGAGTCTAAAACATGATAGCCGAAACGGCTAGAGTCACATAAACAACAGAGCCTAAACATGATAGCCAAAACGGCTAGAGTTACATAAACAACAGAGCCTAAACATGATAGCCAAAACGGCTAGAGTCACATAAACAACAGAGCCTAAACATGATAGCCGAAACGGCTAGAGTGACATAAACAACAGAGCCTAAACATGATAGCCGAAACGGCTAGAGTCACATAAACAACAGAGCCTAAACATGATAGCTAAAACGGCTAGAGTCACATAAACCACAGAGCCTAAACATGATAGCCAAAACGGCTAGAGTCACATAAACCACAGAACCTAAACATGATAGCCAAAAAAGCTAGAGTCACATAAACCACAGAGTCTAAACATGATAGCCAAAACGGCTAGAGTCACATAAACAACAGAGCCTAAACGTGATAGCCAAAACGGCTAGAGTGACATAAACAACAGAGTCTAAAACATGACAGCAAAACGGCTAGAGTCACATAAACCAGAGAGCCTAAACATGATAGCCGAAACGGCTAGAGTCACATAAACCACAAAGCCTAAATATGATAGCCAAAACGTCTAGAGTCACATAAACCACAGCGCCTAAACATGATAGCCACAACGGCTAGAGTCACATAAACCACGGCGCCTAAAAATGATAGCCGAAACGGCTAGAGTGACATAAACCACAGAGCCTAAACATGATAGCCGAAACGGCTAGAGTGACATAAACAACAGAGCCTAAACATGATAGCCGAAACGGCTAGAGTCACATAAACAACAGAGTCTAAAACATGATAGCCGAAACGGCTAGAGTCTCATAAACAACAGAGCCTAAACATGATAGCCAAAACGGCTAGAGTCACATAAACAACAGAGCCTAAACATGATAGCCAAAACGGCTAGAGTCACATAAACAACAGAGCCTAAACATGATAGCCGAAACGGCTAGAGTGACATAAACAACAGAGCCTAAACATGATAGCCGAAACGGCTAGAGTCACATAAACCACAAAGCCTAAACATGATATCCAAAACGGCTAGAGTCACATAAACCACAGCGCCTAAACATGATATCCAAAACGGCTAGAGTCACATAAACAACAGAGCCTAAACATGATAGCCGAAACGGCTAGAGTGACATAAACAACAGAGTCTAAAACATGATAGCAAAACGGCTAGAGTCACATAAACCACAGATCCTAAACATGATAGCCAAAACGGCTAGAGTCACATAAACCACAGAGCCTAAACATGATAGCCAAAACGCCTAGAGTCACATAAACCACAGAGTCTAAAACATGATAGCCAAAACGGCTAGAGTCACATAAACAACGGAGCCTAAACATGATATCCAAAACGGCTAGAGTCACATAAACCACAGAGTCTAAACATGATAGCCAAAACGGCTAGAGTCACATAAACCACAGATCCTAAACATGATAGCCAAAACGGCTAGAGTCACATAAACAACAGAGCCTAAACATGATAGCCAAAACGGCTAGAGTCACATAAACAACAGAGTCTAAAACATGATAGCAAAACGGCTAGAGTCACATAAACCACAGAGCCTAAACATGATAGCCAAAACGGCTAGAGTCACATAAACCACAGAGTCTAAAACATGATAGCAAAACGGCTAGAGTCACATAAACCACAGAGCCTAAACATGATAGCCAAAACAGCTCGAGTCACATAAACCACAGAGTCTAAAACATGATAGCCAAAACGGCTAGAGTCACATAAACCACAGAGCCTAAACATGATAGCCAACACGCTAGAGTCACATAAACCACAGAGCCTAAACATGATATCCAAAACGGCTAGAGTCACATAAACCACAGCGCCTAAACATGATATCCAAAACGGCTAGAGTCACATAAACAACAGAGCCTAAACATGATAGCCGAAACGACTAGAGTCACATAAACCACAGAGTCTAAAACATGATAGCAAAACGGTTAGAGTCACATAAACCACAGAGCCTAAACATGATAGCCAAAACGGCTCGAGTCACATAAACCACAGAGCCTAAACATGATAGCCAAAACGGCTAGAGTCACATAAACAACAGAGCCTAAACATGATAGCCAAAACGGCTCGAGTCACATAAACCACAGCGCCTAAACATGGTAGCCAAAACGGCTAGAGTCACATAAACAACAGAGCCTAAACATGATAGCAAAACGGCTAGAGTCACATAAACCACAGAGCCTAAACATGATAGCCGAAACGACTAGAGTCACATAAACCACAGAGCCTAAACATGATAGCCGAAACGGCTAGAGTGACATAAACCACAGAGCCTAAACATGATAGCCGATACGGCTAGAGTCACATAAACAACAGAGTCTAAAACATGATAGCCGAAACGGCTAGAGTCACATAAACAACAGAGCCTAAACATGATAGCCAAAACGGCTAGAGTCACATAAACAACAGAGCCTAAACATGATAGCCAAAACGGCTAGAGTCACATAAACAACAGAGCCTAAACATGATAGCCGAAACGGCTAGAGTGACATAAACAACAGAGCCTAAACATGATAGCCGAAACGGCTAGAGTCACATAAACCACAAAGCCTAAACATGATATCCAAAACGGCTAGAGTCACATAAACCACAGCGCCTAAACATGATATCCAAAACGGCTAGAGTCACATAAACAACAGAGCCTAAACATGATAGCCGAAACGGCTAGAGTGACATAAACAACAGAGTCTAAAACATGATAGCAAAACGGCTAGAGTCACATAAACCAGAGAGCCTAAACATGATAGCCGAAACGGCTAGAGTCACATAAACCACAGAGTCTAAAACATGATAGCAAAACGGCTAGAGTCACATAAACCACAGAGCCTAAACATGATAGCCAAAACGGCTCGAGTCACATAAACCACAGAGCCTAAACATGATAGCCAAAACGGCTAGAGTCACATAAACCACAGAGCCTAAAGATGATAGCCAAAACGGCTCGAGTCACATAAACCACAGCGCCTAAACATGATAGCCAAAACGGCTAGAGTCACATAAACAACAGAGCCTAAACATGATAGCCGAAACGGCTAGAGTCACATAAACAACAGAGCCTAAACATGATAGCCGAAACGGCTAGAGTCACATAAACCACAGAGCCTAAACATGATAGCCGAAACGGCTAGAGTGACATAAACAACAGAGCCTAAACATGATAGCCGAAACGGCTAGAGTGACATAAACAACAGAGCCTAAACATGATAGCCGAAACGGTCTAGAGTCACATAAACAACAGAGTCTAAAACATGATAGCCGAAACGGCTAGAGTCACATAAACAACAGAGCCTAAACATGATAGCCAAAACGGCTAGAGTCACATAAACCACAGAGCCTAAACATGATAGCCAAAACGGCTAGAGTCACATAAACAACAGAGCCTAAACATGATAGCCGAAACGGCTAGAGTCCACATAAACAACAGAGCCTAAACATGATAGCCGAAACGGCTAGAGTGACATAAACAACAGAGCCTAAACATGATAGCCGAAACGGCTAGAGTCACATAAACCACAGAGCCTAAACATGATAGCTAAAACTGCTAAAGTCACATATGCCTTAGGAATTAGAACCTTAGTTTTGATTTAAAAATATACATTCTTAAGGAACTGTAAATTACAATAATAAATATATCTAATGAACCATGTTTATTGCGTAGAATATTATTATCATAAGCTCATCGTGCACTAGTGGATGTGTCATCCGCAAATAGTCCACACAGTTTTATCTTAGTATCCACAATATCATAAAATTTGTATATCGTAAAGATGATTTTTGAAGAAAAAAATCGCCTTCAGTTTACCATTTTTGAGAAACATCATCTTTAATTGTTACCCTTTGTTCTCTGTCTGAGCTAGAACTATCCAACCATCAATTTGTTACTAATAGTCGATATTTTTCCCTTTAATGAAGTTCAATGAAAATAACCGATATATTTTCCCGGCCTATTTTCTCCATAATCAGTTCAAAATTGTAATGGAAGAACTTGTGAATTTTCTAGTAGTCTAAAAAATTATCCTCTGCTTTTTTACGAGGTTCAAATATCTACATATTAGAAGAAAATTCGCGCCCTTTCCATTGTTCTTGCTACATTTTATTTTACCGTGTAACATTTTGTCTGTGGGAAGGGGAATAACTCGATATAAAAAAGAAAAAAAATCGGGAATGTGCAAGATGTCTATTGTGAGCTCTTTAATTCGTTTATCTCAAGAATCAGATTCAATTAAAGAGCTCTAGATATTTTAATTAGTCTTTCATTTTTCTAAATATTTGAGTTCATTTTGTTAATGTGGATCGTTGTTGTTATATGTTTCAATTATTATTTTTGTGGGTTTCATATGTTTCACACGCAGTGTGGACGGGTATCACCTGAGTGTTTTAAAGTTGACAATATTTACATCCATTCACAAGTGTAAATTTGAAGCAGAAAAAATGGAAGACGAAAATTTGAAAGACGAGGAACAACTTGAAAGAGAGCACTTTTTACGAATTATAAACGCCTTTAAATACTATAGGTAATTTTATTTGAAAAATTATTCATAATTTAGCCATGCTAGTTACTTTAGCGAATTGGAAAAGTGAATTAAATGAAGTTGTCGAAACTTTGAAGTCTTTGTTTTGTTAACAGACACAGTCCGACATGGCCTTGTCGATTATCCACGTATGCTACTCTCTATTAATATACACAAACAAGGACAGACATATTTTTTTACCCTGGTCGCCTCAAATTCTATCTGTGTTGCTAAATCCAGATAATATGTAAAAAACCTGTAAATTAGTAATGATTGTATGAAACAACTCGGACAATTGGTAATACATTTATCTTTTCAAAATAATATGATGCTCACCATCCAAAAACTTTTTTTTTTTAATATTATTGCAGCTGTCATTTTGTCACAAAATCATCATTTACTCTATCTACGGTGGCCAAAAGTGAAACTGAAAGTAGACAATAATGCTACCTACTATCGTGGAAGTTCGATACTCGTGTTGTACTATTTGATGTTGGGTTTCCGTAGATACGATAACGTAGCCCTCAGACCGCTTTTGCTCCAGCGAGGGTTACGATTCTGTCCCATTCAACGTAATGGAGCAAACTAAAATTTTCGTTCCGTGAATATTTCAACTTTCTTTTTGCATACAGTACACTCCAAGTGTATCAACGATCATACTCTCAGGTCGGACATATTCCTCCCAAAATGTCCGACAAATTTGAGAGTCAACATTCTAAGTGCGACTATTTGGTCGGACATCGTGGTTGGACGTGAGAGTGGATATTTAAAGATTTTTTTTACATTTCTCGAGGTGAGCATGTCAAACATTTTGTGATCGATGCGTATTTGTAAGCGTACTTTCTTTCCGGTATGTGTATTTCTACCTTGCACCATATTCATGCCAGGAAGGGTAGCTCAAAGGTCAATATATAACTGAAATATTGTTGAAAAGTGACGTTTAAACACCCATAGCCTCATATAAATTATTGCAATAAAATATCGATTAAGTAACGAAATCGATATAAATTATTTTCCAGTATATTTAGAATAAAAATCTTGTTCTACATGTTTACTGTGAGATGTATTGCAACCGCCATTTTCTACTACAATCACGTACGCATGCTCGTGTTTGATTGAAAAGCTATAGCTATATTTAGATATTTTGTGATAATAATTTTATATTGTAAATCGATCCACCCTGTGAATTTTTTCAACAAGATACATTTTTTATAGTATATATTTTATTATAAAATACAATATTGAACTGATTTTCACTAACACTTCAATCATTGAATATTGATTTTTTCGGATGTTGAATATTTTATCCCCAGAATTGCACCCCCTGTTAGTATACTTTTATTGCTTTATTTAAAAAAAAATAACACCAAGAACATCGATGATACGAGTCTTCTTATTCAGAAATAAACCTACAGCAAAATAAAGGTATACATTTTTTGTACTTGTGAACAAAATCGTCATTTTTATCTAGATTTATCGTCCGAAAAATACGGTACTAATCTACTATACTAATTTGGATTAGGTGATGGGAATTAAAAATAAAGATTAAAAAAATGTATTTTATGATAATGATGGCTGATTAAAATTGTTTGTCATGCGTTAGCTGTCAGTTGTAATATACAGGATGTAACCAATATACAGGAAGAGCCCCTACTGTGAAGCCATCTATTTTGAGATGCCATTCAATGAAAATAACAACCTGACCATATTGTTAAATAAGAATTAGATAAGAAATTAAAATTTATAGAAGGCAAGGATTTATATAATTAACACATTAAGTCACATTTCATTTATTTAGCTTGGGTCAGTTATCAATTAAAAAGACAAAAATGGTTTTAAAAAAAATCTGTTTAATAAGTATTTACTTAAAGAACGATATCATGACGTATAATAATTTCTCACCGTAAATGGATTTATTTTATTAAGATATTTATACACATATATAAGAAAAAAGATGTAAGTTTATTTTTAAGTACAAATAAATTAGAAGACGGCTTGAAAATCGAAAACGTAAAATAGTTATCTATGTTTATAAGTTTTAGTAAAAGAAGTCTTGAGCAACGTTTTTTTTCACACCTATGATAGGTGTATTTGTATATCATGAATGCACGATGCGATGACATGCTGAGATGGGTGATGTTTTGACAGGTAAACTGTAAAAAAAAACATACAATACACTAATCATATATTATTTCACCTATATCAGGACTCCGCAGACTGCCAATTTTCAAGAAAAAAAAACGGGATTTACGGATTTATGACCCATTCGCCATCAACAAAATAAAACTTAAATTTTACTAATTAATTTTAATCCAAATTTGCCTTTAAAGAAATAAATGTATAAATTAGAATTATTTACCTGGGTTCGTTTGCCCTACATTTGGCAAATGCGTAAAAGAGCAAACGCACCCAATATCGTAAACGGCAACTGTCTGCAGCAAGTGAAAGGGCCTTGGCATCGATTGTCACGAGTACATAGGGACATATTAATATTCACTTCTAGTGCATTTAAAACATGGGTACTGCATGTTAATACATTTTATTCATGGATATTATTGTATATATCGCCCGTGACAGCCGTTAACATATCTATACTTTCTGTACTGTATATCACTCATTTACTTCAGCTTTACTAAGATACGCATGTTTCTTTATGCACGAATTTATTGGTTAGCAGAATTTGGGGACGTTTCCTGTTTACAGTTTAACTATCTGAGAGTAGAGATTCACTCCGACCTGGGAGGATTTTGTCGGACATTTGTCGGACAATTTTAAGAATGAAGTCCGACAAAACTCTGTGTCCGACCTGAGAGTATGATCGTTGATACACTTGGAGGGATCTGTATGTGGTCATAACTTATTATTCCCTACAATTTTTAAGTAATGGTGATACGAAATAAATGTTGCAATACCTGTTTCTACCTTCACGATTGATTTCGTATTCGAAAATTGTTTCTTGTCTGCCATGACACCTTACGTAGACTCTCGTGATGGACGGAGCCAACATGTATCCATATATGGATCTGAATGCCAAATATGGAAAACTTTTACTACGATGTTTACGGCAATCGATCCAAATAAGGATATCTCCAAAACGAGGTAAGTGCACGTGAAATAGCAACTTGTAAACAAAATAGGACAGAAAGAAGATTTCATGCATTCAAATTTTCAGATGGATATAAGTCTACCATGGATTGATGCAGCATTTACTTAACACATCAAGTTTTACCTAAATATATTTATCTTTCACCCCCGTTAATTTTTCCAACCACTTCAATGGAATTAGGACAAAAAACCACCCGGTGTGAATCACTCCGGGCGCTGCTCCATTACGTTGAATGGGACCGAATCGTAACCCTCGCTGGAGCAAAAGCGGACTGAGGGTTACGTTATCGTATCTAGGTTTTCCCATGAATTACCATTCTTTTTTCCATTTAATTTTTTTCTGCTATACCATGTCGTTCTGAAATCATATCATTGTTTATCCTATAGTCCCGAGAGTATCAAACTGCCAACATACGTGGATTATCAACAAGGCCCTGTGTTTTGTTGGACCTGTTTCAAATGTGAAATTGTGAAAATTTTCTTATTGTTTTTCGTGTTAAACAGAAAAATTGAGTTCACCCCCGGTTTTTAGTGGGGTTCGTGTTACTCGATCTTTAGTTTTATATATATGTTTTGTAGATCGTTGTTTGTACTTTTTCTTTTGACCAATATGTTGTCTGTTTTTCGATATACACGTAAACAAAGACTGTGCAGTACTTGCAATAACATTGAAGATGAAGATCACTTCTTTTTACATTGTCGTATAAATAATCAACCTAGAAATTTATTATTATACCCCCGCTCCCCGAAGGTGGAGGGGAATATACTGTTTTACCTCTGTCCGTCTGTCCTTCCGTCCGTCCAAGATATTTTTCATCGCATTTTTCTCAGTAACTGTTGATGGCAGAAATCTGATATTTAGTCCGTCTGTCCGTCCGTCCAAGATATTTTTCGTCGCATTTTTCTCAGTAACTGTTGATGGCAGAAATCTAATATTTGGTCACAAGCATCATATAGGTATACCATATTGTGGGTAGCGTTTTTGAACCCGTCAGATTCCTACTTCCTGTTTGCCGACGTTGTTGATTTTTATACACATTGAGCATACAATGTATATGCTCATTTTTCGTCGCATTTTTCTCAGCAACTATTGATGGCAGAAATCTGATACATGGTCACAAGCTTCATATAGGTACCCCATATAGTAGGAAGCGTTTTTGGACCCGTCAGATTCCTACTTCCTGTTTGCCGACTTAGTTGGTTTTTTCTATACACATTGAACATATATGCACATTTTTCATCACATTTTTCTCAGCTACTATTGATGGCAGAGATCTGATATTTGGTCACAAGCTTCATATAGGTACCCCATATTGTGGGAAGCGTTTTTGGACCCGTCAGATTCCTACTTCCTGTTTGCCGAAGAGCAGGGGTATCATAGGTGAGCATTACAATGTAGCTCACAGTTCATCTTGTTTAATACTATTGGAAATTACTGCTCTAACTTTGTTAATATGTCTGCAGTCTTCACGAAAAACTTTTTGACCCACAAGCCATTCAGACTTCTTGAGTTGTAGAATTCAGGAGTCCGAATGCAAATTTGCTGGCCCGAATAAAAACAAAAATAATTTCACATGTTTATTATTATATCAATTGGCAGCTAATTGTCTATTCTCTCACAAAAATATCAAACTTTTCCTGCAATGGTTGCTTTCAACCAAGGGCTATCAATTTTCCATTTCTCGGTTTAGTAATGCAAATTAACTGTATATATATTTTTCTGAACATTGTTTGTCAAAACAAGTCTGCTTTAGAATAAAAAATATTTTTTTTTAGATTTTTTTTTTATATAAATAAAGCAAAGTATTTTATCTAAATTCACAGAGAATTTCAGATATAAAAATTTTAGTAGATCTTTTCAATCATTTGTCTTAATCAGGAAAAAGCTTGTAATATTTGTCCATTTCAAAGGTTTCAATATTTCCCAAAAGCCCAAATCAAGTCCTCTGTTGTATTTTGCACAAACGACAAGTTTCAATTTGGTGCCAAATTGATATCCGATAATTTTTACGTGTCCGGTCCTGACTGATTCTTGTTCTTTTATTTCAAATAAAATGTATTGATATTTTTGTTCATTAAAGTGTTTCTGAGATTGCGACTTTAATTTTGTCAATGTCCTTGAACTTCATCATAGCAATGAAGGACGATAAATGATACAATAAAAGAGTTTTGATATGGCATTTCACTTTAGTTTTAATCAAAATAAATTATGGACAAATTGGAGATCAAAAGGGCTCTTTTATACAACAAACCCAGTATTTTAGACAGTCGGTCCGGTGGAAGCCAATGTTTTGACACACAAGCCTGTCGGTCTTCTCACTTGCGATATTTTAGAAATCTGCAGCCGATTTTACTGGCCAGGACCGTCAGGCTTGTGGCTAAGTTCGAAGACTGTGTCTGATTTAAACAAATTGAAATATATTCTTAATCCTAGTTTTATCCAAATCCAGATCTTTCATCTGATATTTGTACCTTTATTAAACAATCATTAGAATTAAGGTAAAGGGTCCATGTCGGTCACACTCTTTCTTTTGTAAAAAATGTTGTATTGTGTTATTATTGTTTGTATTACTGTATTGCTTGACCCTTATGGGTGTAAAATGCAATTAAATAAAAAGATATACAGACTGGCTTTGTAGATTACAAAAAAGGGTGCACTCGACTCACAGCCGCAGGTGAAGAAGTTTACCAGTTGCTTGCTCATGGTCGGTGGTTCTCTCTGGGTACTTCGGCTTCTTCCACCAATAAAACTGGTCGCCATGATATACATGTAGCTGAAATATTGCTGAAAGTGACATTAAATACCAAAAATCAAATCAAATCAATATACAGATTCTGTATTCTGATTACCCTTTTGGTATCTTCAAACTCTTTATGTTAGTTAAAAGTTCAAATTATCAGAGAAGATGATTTCATGTTTTTGGTTGTACATTTTGTAATTGAGCACAGGCACAGTCACTAGACACTATAATCTCATCAAGACTTCCTAGATAATCAACACTTTACATTTGTACTCTGTGTTAATCTAATCTCCTTGATATTTGACTTCAAATTTTCTGCTCTATATCTCCAGTCAAGTCTCGTCACAAGCACTAGAACAAAAGGTATCTTGGAAATTTAAAATCGGATTGTGCCAGACTATGTGCAAACAAGGTTTCATTTAAATATTTTCTAGTTCAAATCTGCAAAAATACTGATATTTTCTTATAGTTTTAAGTACATCTAGTTAAACATGCATTTTATTCAATATTCACTTCAAATTTTCAGCATTTGTTCTTGTCCTCAAAAGTTTACTGCATGATCGTGACGTTTTATGTTAATAATCCATTTCTCTGTGTAAGATTTTATTAAGGTGTTGAATGACTTTTCCAATTATCGACGTTGAGAAATGTTGGATAATTTGAAGTGAATATTGAGTTCATCTCAAGTTGGAGTTAGGGTTATGGTGTTTAACGCCACTTTCAGCAATATTCCAGTTATATCGTGGCGGTCAGTTTTATTGGTCTAGAGGAAACCGGTGTTCCCATAGAAAAACACTGACCTGTCGCAAGTCACTGACAGACTTTATCACATAATGTTGTATCGAGTGCACCTCGCCTGCACTGAGTGTATCATCAAATTGGGATCTGTCCGATGTTAGGAGGAGCATTGTGTATTATATCAGCTGATTTTAACCAAATTGACTATTTGTAGAACACACTCATCTAAAAGGATAAAGAATGCTGTTGATTCTTATCAAAGTTTATCAGAGAGACATAAAAAGATGATCCCTAATTACCTAGAGAACTTGACTGTTGTCCAGAACTGTGTAGACCATAACTATGAAATCATCAAACTTGTCATAAAAGATGCAGAGTACATGTTTGAAAATAAAACTCATGAAATAGAAAATGTAAGTTTAATAACAGGGACGATTTTTTTTCAGTTATTTAACTAATTTCAGCTATTTTTCTCTGAAAATTATTTTCCGAAAGTTGCTTGACACTGTCAGAACAGGTAAAAAATGACTATTTTGAAACGGGATGTAGATGGTTTCAGCTATTTTACATTGATTTTCAGCTATTTTATTTTCTAACCAGAATCCTCCCTGTTTCAGTACATGTCCATTTGTGTATTGGGGAGAAAGAATGCTTATTTCTAGGGAGAATATTTGACATACATGTACATGTCATTTCACTAAAATATCGATAGAAATTTGGTTCATTTAATATCAATTTCTTTTTCTTTTGATTATTGTTTCAGTAAGGTAGCACTGCAAAAATACATCTCAATAGCTACATATACATTTAGTTTATTCGTATGAGACAGACTACATACAGGGGCTTCTCAAGAAAAGCGAAAAGAAGCTAGCCCAATCCTTTAATTTCACTTTCCGCTACATAGATGCAGTGTACGAAATTACAGCAATGCATAAACAGGCCCTAACACCCATTTCCTTAAAATCTGGACCTTTTCCATTGAAATTTTCTAAAATTCTACAGGCCCATCCAAACAACAGCAGGTCTCGTGCCTCCAGAATTACACTAATTTCAATCCCTGCATACATGTAGATGATGTCCTTTCACTAAATAATTCTAGGTTTGGTGATTTCGTTGATCACATCTATCCCATTGAGCTTGAAATACAGGATATCACAGATACAGATAGGTCTGCTTCATACCTTGACCTACACCTAGAAATTGACAGTGAAGGGTGGTTAAGAACGAAACTTTACGACAAAAGAGATGATTTCAATTTTCCCAATGTGAACTTTCCATTCATATGCAGCAACATGCCAGCAGCACCTGAATATTGTTAAGTCCCAGGGATTTGGTTTAAATCCATGGACTTAACTGTGTGGGTCTCTGGTGAAGGAAATAATAATAAGAATCAATGGAAGTTCATATATTTGTATTATCTGTCAGGATAATTAATAACATCAGCATTAAATTGGCAAACAGTGGATCATAGACACATGAAATGAATAAATATTTATAATATAAGGTGTATTTGTCTCAAATATATAAGTAAAAGGGGTTTGGGCACAAAACCCTACTTGGTGTATTTATTATATAAGACCGAACACAATAAAGCATGCAACAAGTAAGAGCAAAGACTCGAACTCATGATAATGTGAGCAAGTGGAGCGACATGTCTACCCTTTGACTGTTGTTTCAGTGAGCTATGAAAATCCCACTTAGACTGTTGGTCTAGTAGAAAGCGGACATCATCATGATCTTCTTATTAAGATGCAAATTATCACCAAAATTATATAGCTGAAAAAATTCTCACTTGGCGATAAACATCACTCACTCACTGACTTGTTCTTCTCCTCAAAATGAAAATTTGAATTTACTGGTCCAAATAAAATTCTCACTTGGCGATAAACATCACTCACTCACTGACTTGTTCTTCTCCTCAAAATGAAAATTTGAATTTACTGGTCCAAATAAAATTCTCACTTGGCGATAAACATCACTCACTCACTGACTTGTTCTTCTCCTCAAAATGAAAATTTGAATTTACTGGTCCAAATAAAATTCTCACTTGGCGATAAACATCACTCACTCACTGACTTGTTCTTCTCCTCAAAATGAAAATTTGAATTTACTGGTCCAAATAAAATTCTCACTTGGCGATAAACATCACTCACTCACTGACTTGTTCTTCTCCTCAAAATGAAAATTTGAATTTACTGGTCCAAATAAAATTCTCACTTGGCGATAAACATCACTCACTCACTGACTTGTTCTTCTCCTCAAAATGAAAATTTGAATTTACTGGTCCAAATAAAATTCTTGAATTTATTTTTATATAGTTGTAAATAAAAACTGAAAAATTTACTGGTCCGAACAAAGTTTTACTACTCTTGGGCCAAAGGACAGGTGCTCATCGTGAGGACTGATGACATAGCTGAAAATATTTCTCTTCAAACAACAATAACTCACAGGTATTTTTAAGAATCATTTAATACAATGTATTTTTATGCAGCCTCCTGATGAAATAAAAGATATACCACCGACACAATTTGATATGGACAAAGTCAGAACAACAATAAAACAGTTTGTACGTGATTGGAGTTCTGATGGTCAACTGGAGAGGGATGCCTGTTATTTTCCAATTGTCCAGGAGATTTGTGATCGTTTTCCGAAATCTAAATGGTAAGTACATGACCTTGTGAATGTGAACGGGTATTTGTTCTTTTTTCGATAATAGAGGCCACGATAAATATATTCTTGGGTTATTAAATTCTGGTATCCATCGAATTGAAAGTCATTAATTGTTTTATTATATGACATATTTTTATATGTTGCTTTCACCCTGAAAATAAGCTTTGATTACATTGTTTTCTTTGGTTAGCTTGGTACAAGACGAATGTTATATTCACAGTGTGTTACGTTGACTGAGGTGAATATTATACAATTATTGGCTTTGGAATAGGTTGCTATCTGGATTTATCAACCTGAAAAAATGTAATATTCACCGAGCTGCAGGCGAGGTGAAATATACGTGTTTAAAGGTTGAAAAACCATAGCAACCTATTCCAAAGTCAATGATTGTTTTATTTCATGAACAGGTTTTATTGTTATCTACTTACAAATTCATCGTCATAACAATAAAATATCACAATGTTGGAGCGTTTGATTCAGCCGAAAAACAAATGTTAAGCACAATCTCATTATTTATTGAACAACAAAAGAATGAATTTGATAGGATAGCAAAAGTCTTGTAAGTGATATTTTGACTGTAGTATATTTTTATTAATACACCCTTTTTTCAGTGATCCTTCAAAAATCTCAGTACTAGTGCCTGGTGCTGGTCTTGGGAGATTGGCTTATGAAATAGCGAAGCAGGGATACAGTTGCCAAGGAAACGAATGGAGTCTATTTATGTTGATGGCTTCTAATTTTATACTAAATAAGTAAGAAATCTTTTATGTACAGTAAAACCTGTCTAAACTAAACCTCGTTGGGACCAACTTTTGTGTTCAGAATAGACAGGTGTTTGGTATAATTTACACAGGTTAAATTAATGTTTCCTACATTAGGACTTTATTATCCCCTCGCCAACGAAGTTGCGAAGGGATATAGTAACGTGTCCGTCCGTCCTTCCGTAACATCCTTGTGAACACTCTAGAATCAACATCCTTCAATGGATTTTGACAAAACTTGGTACATACTTAGTCCTTAAGAGAATCTGGAACCCTATTGATTTTCAAGATAATAGGTCAAAGGTCAGGGTCACCGGGTCAAATTTGTAGGCGAGGGGATACGCCACGCTTTGCGTTGCCCTTATTTAAAGTTCAGTTTATCCAGGATTCCAGTTTATACAGGCTTCAGTTTAGACACGTTTCACTGTACCGGGGTATACTGAAATGCTTGTTGCCAAATGTTTTGAAAGCAATTATTACTGCCTTTGCAATGGTGGTATAATGGATGGCATGCTCGTCTTAAATATGCGGTAGATTGTGGGTGGGATACCCAGTCGGGTGAAACCTAAGAGTATCAAATTGTTGTTTCTATGACAACCACACAGTATTAAGGAGTTAGAAAAAACCCAGGTTTGCTTGGAATCAGGATAATGTGCAGAGATTACAAAAGTCTGTCTCACTTTACCAGACATTCAGTCTGGTAAAGACTCCCTGTTCACCAGACCGAAAAAATATCAAGCTTTTTCTGCCGGTCAGACAAATCTGGTAAAAATCAATTCAGTCCGGAAAAACATTGGTTTTCAACGGAACGACTGTCCACTATAAAATACTGGGTTTGTTGTATAAAAGAGCCCTGTTTGATCTCCAATTTGTCCATAATTTATTTTGATTAAAACTAAAGTGAAGCACCAAATCAAAACCCTTTTATTGTATCATTTATCGTTCCTCCATGCTTTGATGAAATTCAAGGACATTGACAAAATTAAAGTCGCAATCTCAGAAACGCTTTAATGAATGAAAATATCAATATTATTATTATTATACAATATTTATAAAGCGCCTATCTAATAAAACAATTACTCTAAGCGCTGTACAAAACACATAGAATGTTAATCCTATCAATAAAAGTAAAAGTAGCAATAAGAGTCAAGAATAAATAAACAAAATAATGATGAGTCTATATTTACATAATGATGAATATTTGAAATATAAGAACAAGAATCACTCCGGACCAGACACGTAAAAATTATCGGATATCAATTTGGCACCAAATTTAAACTTGTCTTTTATGCAAAATATGATAGAGGACTTGATTTAGGCTTTTGGGAAATATTGAAACCTTTGAAATGGACAAATATTACAAGCTTTTTGTCTGGTAAAGTGAGACAAACTTAGGTAATCTCTGCCATGCACAGATGAAAATGTGTTAAAATCATTAATGGGATCCATACCATTTCCTCCCTCTTTGATATCCAACTTCCAAATTACACAAATAAAAAAAAATGCAATTCAGAAAATTATTTGAGAAAAAGAATCATATTTTCAGTGAAGATTTGTTATTTATAATAAATCAAATTGAGAAACTGATATGCTGTCTTCCAGTCCCACATTCATATATAAATATACAATATACGTTCATTTTCGGAAAGCATAAAATTTGTTTGTACGAACTTTAGAAGCAGGTTTTCTAGGTAGTTTTGCAGCGAGTGCAAATTAATTTTATATTTAATGACGATGTACGTATATTGTATATTTATAAATGAATGTGGAACTGGAAGACATATATTGTTTCTATATTGTGTTTAATCTGCTATATCAAAAAGTCAAAAACAACTACCAAATTGTCTGAAAATAGCTGAAACAAGCATTGTTCTATTTGTTTTCAATGGTGTCATCTGTGATGTCAGCGGTTATACAGTTACGGTTTCTTCCTGTCACTTTACGTGAATCAGGTACCAGAAATGCTTTATTAGGACCATGACTTAATAACACTGAAGTTTATTTGACCCCCTTTATTAGTAATCAAAATCACACAATTGCAGGATAATATACAATAAGAGGCTATCTCTAAATGTAATGGTTTACTCTAACTTACAATGTATGAAATGGATAGCTAGGTAGATTTTTTTTTACCTGTGATAACACATTTCCTAATTTTGACATGTATCAGATTATTTTCTTCAGATGTAACACTATAAATGCCTTCACATTGTATCTGTGAGTACACCAGTGGACTAATAATGTATCAGATTATTTTCTACAGATGTAACACTATAAATGCCTTCACGTTGTACCCATGGGTACACCAGTGGACTAATAATGTATCAGATTACTTTCTACAGATGTAACACTATAAATGCCTTCACGTTGTATCCGTGGGTACACCAGTGGACTAAATTCTAATAACGTATCAGATTATTTTCTACAGATGTAACACTATAAATGCCTTCACATTGTATCCATGGGTACACCAGTGGACTACTAATGTATCAGATTATTTTCTACAGATGTAACACTATAAATGCCTTCACGATGTATCCATGGGTACACCAGTGGACTAATAATGTGTCAGATTATTTTCTACAGATGTAACACTATAAATGCCTTCACGTTGTATCCATGGGTACACCAGTGGACTAATAACATATCAGATTATTTTCTTCAGATGTAACACTATAAATGCCTTCACGTTGTATCCATGGGTACACCAGTGGACTAATAACATATCAGATTATTTTCTACAGATGTAACACTATAAATGCCTTCACGTTGTATCCATGGGTACACCAGTGGACTAATAACGTATACACCGAGGACCAGACCACTAGTTGTAAATTCCCCGATGTCAATCCTGCTGATCTACCACCAAATTCTAACTTCTCAATGGCTGCCGGAGATTTTTTGGAAATCTACACTGATCCAGGTATGCAGAATTCTTATGTAGTACCAGTGATTCTCAAGGTTTATTGAAGTTGAATGGACATTCGGTCCAGTAAAGGAGTATGAATTACTTGACCCAACATCAACTTTACAGGACATGCACATACTCCACAGAGGAGGTGTTCAGATTCCTACTGGTCATTCGGTCCAGTAATAAATAACCTTATACTGGACCAAACCAATATTTACTGGACATTGCCACATGTCCGATGGACCTTGGTAATGACTAGTACATTGAAACCAGTCTACACTGAACGTCCTTGGGAACATACTTTGTGTTCTAAATAGACAGGTGCTCGGTTTATACAGGTTAAATTAACAACAATTTGCTACATTGAAACTTGATTTAAACCGGTTTTTACAGGATTCCAATTTTTTTTTTCAGTGTTAGATTTAGGCAGGTTTCATTGCAAAAATAATGTCTTTTAAGGAAAGTTTGAAGATACCAAAAAGGATAATCATAAGCTGTAAATTAAAGAAGGGCAGGCAATACAATGGACAAAAGAAAAAGGACATAAAAAACAAACAATGGTCAACAAAAACTACACACAAAACTAAGCAACATGAATATCACTTAAAGACGGGTGAACTCTGTTGCTCTGGAATGTTAAAGACGGGTGAACTCTGTTGCTCTGGCAGGCATTTCCTGTTCCATTAGTGACACCTTTTAATTAATACATTATGTTTCATTAGCATCTTGGACTTCTAGCTCTAACCTTTTATTTTCAGTCGAATTTTAGTATTTTCAGTGGCTTTTCCTTTATTGGTGGTGTAATGATTAGCATGCTAGATTCAGTGCGGTAGATCGTGGGTTTGAGCCTCCTTTATTGGTGGTGTAATGATTAGCATGCTAGATTCAGTGCTGTAGATCGTGGGTTTGAGCCTCCTTTATTGGTGGTGTAATGATTAGCATGCTAGATTCAGTGCTGTAGATCATGGGTTTGAGCCTCCTTTATTGGTGGTGTAATGATTAGCATGCTAGATTCAGTGCTGTAGATCGTGGGTTTGAGCCTCCTTTATTGGTGGTGTAATGATTAGCATGCTAGATTCAGTGCGGTAGATCGTGGGTTTGAGCCTCAGTAGGGTGTAAAATTGGTATTCACTGCTTCTAAACAACAAATACTAATTTTAGTTTGACATGACTGGGCCTCGAACAAATGATCTACATCTAGTTGCAATTGAGGCAAGCACACTAACCATTACACCACCGATGAGGTTTGTTAACGAAGAGTGGAGTACTTTAATCAGATTTATAAAATAGTATTTTTTTATAGATGTATATTACGTTAGACTTACATGTAGATCAATTCATGGAACTTCAACATGGCCACCAGGGTCAAGGTTAATATTCATGTAAATTTAACATGGCCACCAGGGTCATTTATGCTTATTGGATGAAATTTTAAATTGCTAATATACGTACATTAAATAGCCCAGACACATTTTTATTGTACCATGGAAGGAATGTAAGCAGTCCTGTATTTGTGTTTTTTGAGTATTTGAGTATGGATTTTGCCTCTTTCTACGATTTTTCTGCTGGATTTTAGAACTGTTCGGACAGTGTGGTATTTTTCTGCTGGATTTTAGAACTACTCCGACAGTGTGGTATTTTTCTGCTGGATTTTAGAACTGTTCTGACAGTGTGGTATTTTTTTGCTGCATTTTAGAACTGTTCCGACAGTGTGGTATTTTTCTGCTGCATTTTAGAACTGTTCCGACGATGTGGTATTTTTCTGCTGGATTTTAGAACTGCTCCGACGGTGTGGTATTTTTTTGCTGCATTTTAGAACTGTTCTGACAGTGTGGTATTTTTCTGCTGGATTTTAGAACTGTTTGGACAGTGTGGTATTTTTCTGCTGGATTTTAGAACTGTTCGGACACTGGTATTTTTTGTTTTATTTTTCTGCTGCATTTTTGAACTATTCTAACAGTGTGGTATTTTTTTTTTTTCTATTAGATTTTAGAACTGTTCGGACAGTGTGGTATTTTTTGTTTTTCTATTAGATTTTAGAACTGGTTGGACACTGTGGTATTTTTAGTTTTTCTATTAGATTTTAGAACTGTTCGGACCGTGTGGTATTTTTTGTTTTTTTCTATTAGATTTTAGAACTGTTCTAACAGTGTGGTATTTTTTGTTTTTCTATTAGATTTTTAGAACTGTTCTAACAGTGTGGTATTTTTTGTTTTTCTATTAGATTTTAGAACTGGTCGGACACTGTGGTATTTTTTGTTTCTCTATTAGATTTTAGAACTGTTCTAACACTGTGGTATTTTTGTTTTTCTATTAGATTTTAGAACTGTTCTAACAGTGTGGTATTTTTTGTTTTTCTATTAGATTTTTAGAACTGTTCAGACACTGGTATTTTTTGTTTTTCTATTAGATTTTAGAACTGTTCTAACAGTGTGGTATTTTTTGTTTTTCTATTAGATTTTAGAACTGTTCTAACAGTGTGGTATTTTTTGTTTTTCTATTAGATTTTAGAACTGGTCGGACAGTGTGTTATTTTTTGTTTCTCTATTAGATTTTAGAACTGTTCGGACACTGGTATTTTTAGTTTTTCTATTAGATTTTAGAACTGTTCGGACAGTGTGGTATTTTTAGTTTTTCTATTAGATTTTAGAACTGTTCAGACACTGTGGTATTTTTTGTTTCTCTATTAGATTTTAGAACTGTTCTAACACTGTGGTATTTTTGTTTTTCTATTAGATTTTAGAACTGTTCTAACAGTGTGGTATTTTTTGTTTTTCTATTAGATTTTTAGAACTGTTCAGACACTGTGGTATTTTTTGTTTTTCTATTAGATTTTAGAACTGTTCTAACAGTGTGGTATTTTTTGTTTTTCTATTAGATTTTAGAACTGTTCTAACAGTGTGGTATTTTTTGTTTTTCTATTAGATTTTAGAACTGGTCGGACAGTGTGGTATTTTTTGTTTCTCTATTAGATTTTAGAACTGTTCGGACACTGGTATTTTTAGTTTTTCTATTAGATTTTAGAACTGTTCGGACAGTGTGGTATTTTTAGTTTTTCTATTAGATTTTAGAACTGTTCGGACAGTGTGGTATTTTTCTGCTGGATTTTAGAACTACTCCGACAGTGTGGTATTTTTTGTTTTTTTTATTAGATTTTAGAACTGTTCCGACAGTGTGGTATTTTTCTGCTGGATTTTAGAACTACTCCGACAGTGTGGTATTTTTCTGCTGGATTTTAGAACTGCTCCGACGATGTGGTATTTTTCTGCTGGATTTTAGAACTGTTCTGACAGTGTGGTATTTTTTTGCTGGATTTTAGAACTGTTCCGACAGTGTGGTATTTTTCTGCTGGATTTTAGAACTGCTCTGACGGTGTGGTATTTTTTTGCTGGATTTTAGAACTGTTTGGACAGTGTGGTATTTTTCTGCTGGATTTTAGAACTGTTCGGACACTGGTATTTTTTGTTTTATTTTTCTGCTGCATTTTTGAACTGTTCTAACAGTGTGGTATTTTTTGTTTTTCTATTAGATTTTAGAACTGTTCGGACAGTGTGGTATTTTTGGTTTTTTTCTATTAGATTTTAGAACTGTTCTAACAGTGTGGTATTTTTGGTTTTTCTATTAGATTTTAGAACTGTTCAGACACTGTGGTATTTTTTGTTTCTCTATTAGATTTTAGAACTGTTCTAACACTGTGGTATTTTTGTTTTTCTATTAGATTTTTAGAACTGTTCTAACAGTGTGGTATTTTTTGTTTTTCTATTAGATTTTAGAACTGTTCTAACAGTGTGGTATTTTTTGTTTTTCTATTAGATTTTAGAACTGGTCGGACAGTGTGGTATTTTTTGTTTCTCTATTAGATTTTAGAACTGTTCGGACACTGGTATTTTTAGTTTTTCTATTAGATTTTAGAACTGTTCGGACAGTGTGGTATTTTTAGTTTTTCTATTAGATTTTAGAACTGTTCGGACAGTGTGGTATTTTTCTGCTGGATTTTAGAACTACTCCGACAGTGTGGTATTTTTTGTTTTTTTCTATTAGATTTTAGAACTGTTCCGACAGTGTGGTATTTTTCTGCTGGATTTTAGAACTACTCCGACAGTGTGGTATTTTTCTGCTGGATTTTAGAACTGCTCCGACGATGTGGTATTTTTCTGCTGGATTTTAGAACTGTTCTGACAGTGTGGTATTTTTTTGCTGGATTTTAGAACTGTTCCGACAGTGTGGTATTTTTCTGCTGGATTTTAGAACTGCTCTGACGGTGTGGTATTTTTTTGCTGGATTTTAGAACTGTTTGGACAGTGTGGTATTTTTCTGCTGGATTTTAGAACTGTTCGGACACTGGTATTTTTTGTTTTATTTTTCTGCTGCATTTTTGAACTGTTCTAACAGTGTGGTATTTTTTGTTTTTCTATTAGATTTTAGAACTGTTCGGACAGTGTGGTATTTTTGGTTTTTTTCTATTAGATTTTAGAACTGTTCTAACAGTGTGGTATTTTTGGTTTTTCTATTAGATTTTAGAACTGTTCAGACACTGTGGTATTTTTTGTTTCTCTATTAGATTTTAGAACTGTTCTAACACTGTGGTATTTTTGTTTTTCTATTAGATTTTTAGAACTGTTCTAACAGTGTGGTATTTTTTGTTTTTCTATTAGATTTTAGAACTGTTCTAACAGTGTGGTATTTTTTGTTTTTCTATTAGATTTTAGAACTGGTCGGACAGTGTGGTATTTTTTGTTTCTCTATTAGATTTTAGAACTGTTCCGACAGTGTGGTATTTTTCTGCTGGATTTTAGAACTGTTCCAACAGTGTGGTATTTTTTGTTTTATTTTTCTGCTGGATTTTAGAACTGTTTGGACAGTGTGGTATTTTTTTTCTTTCATTTAGTTATTTATTCATATTTTTTTCAGATACCTTTGATTGTGTAGCGACCGTTTTCTTCATAGACACGGCTCACTGCATCATATCTTATATAGAAACAATATTCAATATACTTAAGCCTGGAGGATACTGGATAAACTTAGGTAAGGTTAAAAGTTCTGCAGATATAAAGAACAATTAGGAAGTTGATTCTCAGATCTGTATACTTGTTATGTCTCCCCTTCGAACGAAGGAAGACATATTGTTTTGGTCTGATTTATTTCTTCTGCTTCTCAGCGAAGCTTGTCCGGACCATAACTTTTTTGTCTTTCTAGATAGGTCAGTTATATTTGGTATGTGGGTGCATGACCATAAGGCGGTGTGTCGTGTACCGTAATGACCTTCGTGGGATCTTGACCTTTGATCTTAAGGTCAAATAATTGTTTTTTATAGAGTATTTTCTTGTCCAGGCCATAACATTTTTGTCTTTTGAGATAGGTCAATGATATTTGGTATGTGGGTGCATGACCATAAGGCGGTGTGTCGCGTACCGTAATGACCTTCGTGGGACTTTGGCCTTTGACCTTAAGGTCAAATAATTGTTTTTTAAATAGTATCATTCAACTCATAATGTGTAACTTATTGTTGTACAGATGGCCGCATTAAGGAGAGACATAAGTTTTAGGTATCTAAAACAGTTCTTCCTAGTTTATTTTGGGTTATTGTTATGATTAAGGTTGTTTAACGCCTGGGTTAGAACTTACAACGTTAGTGGTGATATACAAGGTGTACTCAATGAAACATTATGTGATAAACTTTGTCAGGGACTTGTCACAGGTTTCTTCCAGGTACTCTGGTTTCCTCCGCCAATAAAACTGACTATCACGATATAACTGAAATAGTACCAGTACATAGATCTCACATCGTTAGCATCTGCTCCACGTCCTCCATTCAGGTTAACATTTGTACATGTAACCCTAATTACATTACGGGCCCGGGTGGCTCAATGAGTTAGGTAGTTGTATGGGCCCGGGTGGCTCAATGAGTTAGGTAGTTGGATTACCTAACAACTCATACAAGCCTATCACCAATACGGCGTGGGTTCGCACCCGGCTTTGTAAATTACAAAAAAGGGTGCACTCGACTCGCAGCTGCAAATGATAAAGTTTACCAGTTGTTTATTCATGGTCGGTGGATCTCTCTGGGTACTCCGGCTTCTTCCACCACTAACACTGGTCGCCATGATATAGCTGAAATATTGCTGAAAGTGGCATTAAAAACCAAAAATTTATCAATTAATTACATTACATTCATATAGTCTGTGGTTAATTTTCTTGTTGTTACGTTACAATTCTTCCGGAAATCGACTTATTTCATTAGTTACTGATTTACTTTTATTAGTTCTGTAGTTGTATTAACTGTAAAATCTAAATTCCATTAAATTTGTCCAATTAGAAAAAAAGTCTACTGTAAACATAAAGATTAGTAGATTTTGTTATAAGATGCATTTCTCATACTGCCTTCTGGTTAAAAAAAGAATAAAAAAGGTTTTATCATGAGAATCGTAATAATTTATGGAAGACATTAGTTCGTTGGTTGGATTTATGGTGTTTAATGCCACTTTCAACAATATTTCAGTTATATCATGGCAGTCAGTTTTATTGGTGGAGGAAACCGAAAACCACCGACCTGTTGTAAGTCACTGAACTTTATCACATAATGTTGTATTCGAGTAGACGAGTACACACCTCCCCATGAACGGGATTTGAACTCACAACTTTAGTGGTGATAGGCACTGATTGTATAGGTAGTTCATATGACATTTTAACATGGGAAACATATGTTGCACTTTATCCATTTATCAGATAAACAATGTTACGAAAATAATGTGACCCATGTTAAAATCTTTAACAAACATATGGCTTTCTGGAATTACATGTATTTCTTATATATTTACTGTAAAAATATCTAATGATAGTATTTGTTTGGTTTGTCACAAAAACAAAGGAAATGTTTTATATTCTCTATTTATTTTCTTTACAGGTCCTCTGTTATATCATTATTCTGACATTCCAAATGAAGTTTCTATAGAACTCTCCTATGAAGAGGTAGAAAGAGTCATAAAACAAATTGGATTTGAAATAGTGGTAAGCAGATAATATATTGAACTGTTGAAGTTGAGCAATGGTGGTGATTAATCTGAAATGTCTGAAGATACCAAAGGGATAATCAAAAGATATAAATCAAAGAATCACAGACAATACAATGGTCAAAAGAAAAAGGACAAACAATGATCTACAAAACATTACACAGAAAACTAAAGAACGAGCAACACGAAACCCACTAAAAACCGTGGGTGAACTCTGGTGATCCGGAAGGACTAGCAGTTCCTGTTCCACATGTGACACCCGTCATGTTACTTTTGTTGGACACCAGTATACGTCAATAGATACAAATAAAATTAATAAAACATGAACTCCTGACAAAACAAATGGGGGCTGTTGTGGTCTTGATCGTATGATAGTTGGATTTACAACTATTTATGCAATCAGTGCTCATCACCACTAACGTTGTGAGCTCGGATCCTGCTCATGGCGAGGTGTACTCGATACAACGTTATGTGGTAAAGTTTGTCAGTGACTTGTGGTAGGTCGATGGTTTTCTCCTGGTACTCCAGTTTCCTTCACTAATAAAACTGACTGCCACAATATAACTGAAATATTGTTGAAAGTGGCGTTAAACACTATAACCCTCACCCAAAAATATAGTATATAGTGATTTTTAGTTATGTTCACTTGTTTAATTGTAGAAAGAAGAAAAAGACGTCTTGTCAACATACACACAGAATCCTAAATCTATGCTGAAATACAAATATAGCAGTGTGTTCTTTACTGCTAGAAAACCTTGTACATAGTACAATGACACGAGGGGTACATAGTACATTGTATTGTCTGGAAGGCTTATCACAGACGTTATGTACTATGTATACAGACAAGAGAAAAGAGTGCTGCTAATATAGTACAGCAGCTGTTATGTACAAGGACTTGGTATCATAATAAATTATGTATGTTTGACAGACATCAGTAGAGATGGTCATAATATCATTATTAATTTTGTACAATGTACAAACAATGATAGAAATCCCCTTTTGTCTTTGTAGACAGGTTTATACAGGTTAAATTAACAAAGATTTTCCTACATTAAGACTTTATTTAAAGTTTGGTTTAAACAGGATTCTGGTTATTTCATGTTTGGTTTATAGAGGATTCCGGTTATTTCATGTTTGGTTTATAGAGGATTCCGGTTATTTCAGGTTTGGTTTATACAGGATTCTGGTTATTTCAGGTTTGGTTTATAGAGGATTCTGGTTATTTCATGTTTGGTTTATACAGGATTCTGGTTATTTCATGTTTGGTTTATACAGGATTCTGGTTATTTCAGGTTTGGTTTATAGAGGATTCTGGTTATTTCAGATTTGGTTTATACAGGATTCTGGTTATTTCAGGTTTAGTTTATACAGGATTCCGGTTATTTCAGGTTTGGTTTATACAGGATTCTGGTTATTTCAGGTTTGGTTTATACAGGATTCTGGTTATTTCATGTTTGGTTTATACAGGATTCTGGTTATTTCATGTTTGGTTTATACAGGATTCCGGTTATTTCAGGTTTGGTTTATACAGGATTCTGGTTATTTCAGGTTTGGTTTATAGAGGATTCTGGTTATTTCAGGTTTGGTTTATTCAGGATTCCGGTTATTTCAGGTTTGGTTTATACAGGATTCTGGTTATTTCAGGTTTGGTTTATTCAGGATTCCGGTTATTTCAGGTTTGGTTTATACAGGATTCTGGTTATATCAGGTTTGGTTTATAGAGGATTCCAGTTATTTCAGGTTTGGTTTATTCAGGATTCCAGTTATTTCAGATTTGGTTTATACAGGATTCTGGTTATTTCAGATTTGGTTTATACAGGATTCAGGTTTTGTTTATACAGGATTCTGGTTATTTCATGTTTGGTTTATACAGGATTCTGGTTATTTCAGGTTTGGTTTAGACAGAATTCTGGTTATTTCAGGTTTGGTTTATACAGGATTCAGGTTTTGTTTATACAGGATTCTGGTTATTTCAGGTTTGGTTTATACAGGATTCTGGTTATTTCAGGTTTTGTTTATACAGGATTCTGGTTATTTCAGGTTTGGTTTAGACAGAATTCTGGTTATTTCAGGTTTGGTTTATACAGGATTCTGGTTATTTCAGGTTTGGTTTAGACAGAATTCTGGTTATTTCAGGTTTGGTTTATACAGGATTCTGGTTATTTCAGGTTTGGTTTAGGTATATTTTACTATGTAATTAATTGTGTACAATATGCTAAAAAAAATCTCGGAAAAAGACAATAAACACCACATTAACAAAGGTCGAAGGTTGTAGTTTTTGTTTCAAATCAAGATTATGTACACATTACAATGTGGTCTTCTTTTATACAGTACACAAATCAAGATTATGTACACATTACAATGTGGTCTTCTTTTATACAGTACACAAATTGTGTATTCTATTTTTTACTCTGTTAGTGAATAATCAAAGATATCTTGCAATTGTGTAATTTTGAGTACTTAATAAAGGGGGTAAAATAAACATCATTGTTATTATGTCATTGACCTAAAAAGCTTTTCTGGTACCCATTTCATGTAGAGCGACAGTAAGAAACGGTAACAGTATATGCGGGGACACAATTGAAAACTATTATAACGACACATGTTTCAGCTATTTTCAGACAATTTGGTACTTGTTTTGGATTTTTTGATATTGCAGGATAAATACAATATACATATAATGTTGGTAAATATAAAATTAATTTGCACTCACTGCGAAGCAGGCTAGAAAGGCTCACTTTTCTACCTGTTTCTAAAGCTTGTTCAAATTAAATTTATATTTTACGACAATGTGCATTTATTGTATATGTATTTGTGAAATTATCTTGCTGGATTTAGTGATGGGTTTGTTTGGAATATTTTATTTAGGGTCCGTTGTTAAACTTATGATTAAGCTAATCATATGATTAGCCCTATTTACATTTGTAATTCCTAATCACATAATTAACCAATGCAATGATTAAATATGATTAGTTAATACATTGATTAAAAAATGTTCAGCAACAGAATTTAATCATTGCATTAGCTAAGTATTTGACTAGGAATTAAAAATGTAATTAGGGCTAATCATATGATTAGTTTAATCACAAGTTCAACAACTGAGCCTTAATCAGCTGTTTACTCATCTCTAGATTGTTATATACAGTAGTACGGTACTAGTACCCCCTCTTATAAGACAACATCTTATGTAATGATAAAGTGACATTTTAAGAGGGGGAACAATTTAGAAGTAATTTGATATATACAATGCATCTGAAATATGGCCTGTTGATAGGGTGGTCTTTGGTGGGAGTGGTCTGATAAGAGGGGTGGTCTTTGGTGGGAGTGACCTGATAAGAGGGGTGGGCTTTGGTAGGAGTGGTCTGATAAGAGGGGTGACCTTTGGTAGGAGTGGTCTTTGGTGGGAGTGACCTGATAAGAGGGGTGGTCTTTGGTGGGAGTGGTCTGATAAGAGGGGTGACCTTTGGTAGGAGTGGTCTGATAAGAGGGGTGGGCTTTGGTGGGAGTGACCTGATAAGAGGGGTGGTCTTTGGTGGGAGTGGTCTGATAAGAGGGGTGACCTTTGGTAGGAGTGGTCTTTGGTGGGAGTGACCTGATAAGAGGGGTGGTCTTTGGTGGGAGTGGTCTGATAAGAGGGGTGACCTTTGGTAGGAGTGGTCTGATAAGAGGGGTGGTCTTTGGTGGGAGTGACCTGATAAGAGGGGTGGTCTTTGGTAGGAGTGGTCTGATAAGAGGGGTGACCTTTGGTAGGAGTGGTCTGATAAGAGGGGTGGGCTTTGGTAGGAGTGGTCTGATAAGAGGGGTGACCTTTGGTAGGAGTGGTCTTTGGTGGGAGTGACCTGATACGAGGGGTGGTCTTTGGTGGGAGTGGTCTGATAAGAGGGATGACCTTTGGTAGGAGTGGTCTGATAAGAGGGGTGGGCTTTGGTGGGAGTGACCTGATAAAGAGGGGTGGGAGTGGTCTGATAAGAGGGGTGACCTTTGGTAGGAGTGGTCTGATAAGAGGGGTGGGCTTTGGTAGGAGTGGTCTGATAAGAGGGGTGACCTTTGGTAGGAGTGGTCTGATAAGAGGGGTGGTCTTTGGTAGGAGTGGTCTGATAAAGAGGGGTGGGAGTGGTCTGATAAGAGGGGTGGTCTTTGGTGGGAGTGGTCTGATAAGAGGGGTGGTCTTTGGTGGGAGTGGTCTGATAAGAGGGGTGACCTTTGGTAGGAGTGGTCTTTGGTGGGAGTGACCTGATACGAGGGGTGGTCTTGGGTGGGAGTGGTCTGATAAGAGGGGTGACCTTTGGTAGGAGTGGTCTGATAAGAGGGGTGGGCTTTGGTGGGAGTGACCTGATAAAGAGGGGTGGGAGTGGTCTGATAAGAGGGGTGACCTTTGGTAGGAGTGGTCTGATAAGAGGGGTGGGCTTTGGTAGGAGTGGTCTGATAAGAGGGGTGGTCTTTGGTGGGAGTGGTCTGATAAGATGGGTGACCTTTGGTAGGAGTGGTCTGATAAGAGGGGTGGGCTTTGGTGGGAGTGACCTGATAAAGAGGGGTGGGAGTGGTCTGATAAGAGGGGTGACCTTTGGTAGGAGTGGTCTGATAAGAGGGGTGGGCTTTGGTAGGAGTGGTCTGATAAGAGGGGTGGTCTTTGGTGGGAGTGGTCTGATAAGATGGGTGACCTTTGGTAGGAGTGGTCTGATAAGAGGGGTGGGCTTTGATAGGAGTGGTCTGATAAGAGGGGTGGGCTTTGATAGGAGTGACCTGACAAGAGGGGTGACCTTTGGTAGGAGTGGTCTGATAAGAGTGATGACCTTTGGTAGAAGTGGCCTGATAAGAGGGGTGGTCTTTGGTGGGAGTGACCTGACAAGAGGGGTGACCTTTGGTAGGAGTGGTCTGATAAGAGGGGTGACCTTTGGTAGGAATGGCTTTGTAAGAGGGATGGTATTTGGTGAGAGTTGCTTGATAAGATATTTGGCCTTTGGTGGCAGTGACATTATAAGAGTGAGTGAGTGATTGTTGCTCAACGTCAATTCAGCAATTTTTCAACTATATCATGGCGAGACAGCCGCAAGTGCTAAAGTTTACCAGTTGCTTGCCCATGGTCGGTGGTTCTCTCCGAGTACTCTGGCTTCCTCCACCACTAAAACTGGTCGCCATGATATACATGTAGCTGAAATATTGCTGAAAGTGGTGTTAAACACATTAAATTAAATCATGGCGAGAACAAGTTAATTTTCAATGAAATGATGATGAGGTCCGCTTTGTACTAGACCAACATGCGGAGTTGGATTTATATAGTGCTAGCTCACTGAAACAACAATCCACGGGTAGATATGTCACTCCACTCGGACACATTATTCTGATTCTGAGCTAACCCGTCTTTGTCCTTTCTCTTTAATGCTGTGTGCTTCAACCCTTACACCACCAATGTGGTTGACATAAGAAGGTGACAACTGTATTACAACAACTAGCACTTCCATGACGGGCCAATCTAGTAACATAAAATAAATTTAAATGTCTTTCCTTCACATTCAGAAGTTCTCTGCTTCTTCATAACACCGATATGCTATTCAATATCTACAGAATTTGTAGGATCATTACTGATTGGTCGGTTTTAATATCCCTGAAAGTATCAATTGTAATTGGACCGCATTGTGACAAAGTAGTTCTATTATGCAAATGTGTTGGATTCTCCATTACATCATTGTTTACCTAAGGGCCTGGGTGTCTCAATGAGTTAGGTAGTTGTAGGGGGCCTGGGTGTCTCGATGAGTTAGGTAGTTGTATGGGGCCTGGGTGTCTCAATGAGTTAGGTAGTTGTAGGGGGCCTGGGTGTCTCAATGAGTTAGGTAGTTGTAGGGGGCCTGGGTGTCTCAATGAGTTAGGTAGTTGTAGGGGGCCTGGGTGTCTCAATGAGTTAGGTAGTTGTAGGGGGCCTGGGTGTCTCAATGAGTTAGGTAGTTGGATTACCTAGCAACTCATACAAGCCTATCACCAATACAGCGTGGGTTCGCACTCAGCTTTGTAAATTACAATAAAGGGTGCACTCGACCCGCAGCCGCAAGTGATAAAGTTTACCAGTTGATTGCTTGCCCATGGTCGGTGGTTCTCTCCGGGTACTCTGGCTTCTTCCACCACTAAAACTGGCCGCCATGATATAGCTGAAATATTGCTGAAAGTGGCGTTAAACACCAAAAATCAAATAAAAAAATAAAAATCATTGTTTACTGTACAAAGCTAATGTATTGTTTTAGCTTTATTTTTAGTGCAAAAGACATACCATGTATACCTGATTAAAATCATATCATACATGTCACAGTGTGTGAGAACTGAAGAAACCACATTACAGGTCACGGTGTGTGAGAACTGAAGAAACCACATTACATGTCACGGTGTGTGAGAACTGAAGAAACCACATTACATGTCACGGTGTGTGAGAACTGAAGAAACCACATTACATGTCACGGTGTGTGAGAACTGAAGAAACCACATTACAGGTTACGGTGTGTGAGAACTGAAGAAACCACATTACATGTCATGGTGTGTGAGAACTGAAGAAACCACATTATATGTCACGGTGTGTGAGAACTGAAGAAACCACATTACATGTCACGGTGTGTGAGAACTGAAGAAACCACATTACATGTCACAGTGTGTGAGAACTGAAGAAACCACATTACATGTCACGGTGTGTGAGAACTGAAGAAACCACATTACAGGTCATGGTGTGTGAGAACTGAAGAAACCACTTTACAGGTCACGGTGTGTGAGAACTGAAGAAACTACATTACATGTCACGGTGTGTGAGAACTGAAGAAACCACATTACATGTCACGGTGTGTGAGAACTGAAGAAACCACATTACATGTCACGGTGTGTGAGAACTGAAGAAACCACATTACATGTCACGGTGTGTGAGAACTGAAGAAACCACATTACATGTCACGGTGTGTGAGAACTGAAGAAACCACATTACATGTCGCAGTTTGTGAGAACTGAAGAAACCACATTACATGTCGCAGTTTGTGAGAACTGAAGAAACCACATTACATGTCACGGTGTGTGAGAACTGAAGAAACTACATTACAGGTCATGGTGTGTGAGAACTGAAGAAACCACATTACATGTCACAGTGTGTGAGAACTGAAGAAACCACATTACAGGTCACAATAGGGTAACCCCATAAGCATGAATATTTAATGATATGATAAATACGAGTTATGATGTTTTTCAACCAATCAGATTGCTTTTAATAAACAAAGCAGTTTAATTTTCAATTTTAATACTGTCATAGTCTCCATATCATCATTTTCATTGAACAGTAAAATAGGGTCGCCTGTATGACCCGTGTGTGTATGTTGTGTCTTCATGCCCCCCACACCATGACATCATTCAAGGGAGGGAGTGAGAGATGTAATTGGTGCCATGCTTTATACTTATAATATGCTCTCAACACTGACTGTCTTTTTAAGTTGATTTAAAAATACAAAACAGTCCATAATCGGCATTTAAGAGCTTGTCTATGAGAAAACCATGCAAAACAGTCCATTTTAGAGCTTGTCTATGAGAAAACCATGCAAAACAGTTCATTTAAGAGCTTGTCTATGAGAAAACCATGCAAAACAGTTCATTTAAGAGCTTGTCTATGAGAAAACCATGCAAAACAGTCCATTTAAGAGCTTGTCTATGAGAAAACCATGCAAAACAGTTCATTTAAGAGCTTGTCTATGAGAAAACCATGCAAAACAGTTCATTTAAGAGCTTGTCTATGAGAAAACCATGCAAAACAGTTCATTTAAGAGCTTGTCTATGAGAAAACCATGCAAAACAGTCCATTTAAGAGCTTGTCTATGAGAAAACCATGCAAAACAGTTCATTTAAGAGCTTGTCTATGAGAAAACCATGCAAAACAGTTCATTTAAGAGCTTGTCTATGAGAAAACCATGCAAAACAGTTCATTTAAGAGCTTGTCTATGAGAAAACCATGCAAAACAGTTCATTTAAGAGCTTGTCTATGAGAAAACCATACAAAACAGTTCATTTAAGAGCTTGTCTATGAGAAAACCATGCAAAACAGTTCATTTAAGAGCTTGTCTATGAGAAAACCATGCAAAACAGTCCATTTAAGACCTTGTCTATGAGAAAACCATGCAAAACAGTCCATTTAAGAGCTTGTCTATGAGAAAACCATACAAAACAGTCCATTTAAGAGCTTGTCTATGAGAAAACCATACAAAACAGTCCATTTAAGACCTTGTCTATGAGAAAACCATGCAAAACAGTCCATTTAAGACCTTGTCTATGAGAAAACCATGCAAAACAGTCCATTTAAGAGCTTGTCTATGAGAAAACCATACAAAACAGTCCATTTAAGAGCTTGTCTATGAGAAAACCATGCAAAACAGTTCATTTAAGAGCTTGCCTATGAGAAAACCATGCAAAACAGTTCATTTAAGAGCTTGAACAAGCCAGAACCGCCAACTCCAAATAACATAAACTATACACCTATTCTCCTCTCAGATAGTAAAGGAATCGGATTAAGAGATCAAGTCATCGCAAACCATCCTGTGACACGACATACTAGATGGTGGTGTGACAGTGGAGCTTCCACACAGCGTCAATATCTATGGTTGAAAAGAAATCTGGATAGGCAATTCCCAAATACTGGAACTGCGTGGATTTACGTCTGGCTTGGCACATGCGACCTCACCCAAAAGGACAAAAAGTACATAGCTATTAGATCTCCGGAATCTGACTCGTCCATAGAAACTATCCTGGAATATATACAAAAAAATATTGATTTGATAAAGGAACATCTGGGTGCAAAGTAACAATCCTTGAGATACCTGTGTACTCTATCGTGAGTTGGAATAAGCATTCTGGTCACAAAAACTCAGAAAAATTCACAGAACAGGACAGCCAGCTTGAAAACCAGATATATAAATTAAACGGTCAGATAAGACAGCTGAATACGCAATTAGGTGTATATAGTCCACAATTCACAACAGACTTGCAATACCACCGTAAAGTAAAAAAGGATACCCATCCAAAGAATCGCAACTATTTCAACTTTGATTTGTATGTAGATGGTATTCACCCGTGTCGAACATTGGCCAGATACTGGTTACGTAAGATCAGTACACAAATGAGACGTGACTGCTGGTCATAAGGGAAAACTATTAAGCTGTGCAGAGATAGATTAACCTTTCAAGTTACATTGTTCTCTTAACAACTAGTCCATCACCAAGTCTGATTTCTTTGAATAATATTGAATCTTGATTTTCTGATTACTTTCAGTGACTACTTGATCATCTGATTATATCCGTAACATCTCGATTATCACCAAGCCTGGTCTCCATGAGCAATATCGACCCAGTGATTACCTGATTACCCAATTATACTCCGTAATTACCCGATTGCTGGTGCAACCTGATCTATATAGAAGGGTCACCTATCAGTCAGCACGGGTTTTTCCGAGCTAAACTGGTTAAGTGACTACTTTACTACTAAACTGATTACAAGCACTGCTACTCATAGAAATAGTGACTACTTGATCATCTGATTATATCTGTAACATCTTGATTATCACCAAGCCTGGTCTCCCTGAACAATAACGACCCCGTGATTACCCGATTATACTCCGTAATTACCTGATTGCTTGTGCAACCTGATCCATATAGAAGGGTCACCTACCAGTCAGCACGGATTTTTCCTAGCTAAACTGGCTCAGTGACTACCTGACTACTAAACTGATTAGAAGCACTGCTATTCATAGAAACATGGAGTTATTACCAACCCAAAACAAAGAGGAAAGAGGGCTGAGAAAAGGTCAAAGAAAATCGAGAACCAATTTAAAGCGCAATAGTATAAGTCCATTAAAGTCCGCTCCAGAGACCGAAATTGTCAGAAAAACATATGAACTGAATGCAGATAAAGCCATATATAAGAAAATGGACACTTGTACAACAGAACACCTACGTACTGAATTTAAGGCAAAAAATAACATCAGGATATTCCTTAGTACATCAGCATATGAACTAGTCAAAAAAAGATTACCTGAACATCTGTCGGAGTACATAAATAAAGACAATTTAGATATGACCACTGAAATGGGTCTTGATAGCAATAATGCTGAAGTGGAACTCCGTTATCGAATAGTGAACAAACTGAAATCAGGTAAACCCGAAAGCCAGTTAAAATTTATCATCAACTGTTACCACACTAGCACATCTATACTTATAAATGGATCAAAAACAGATCTATTCGTAGACAACAGACTACCATGCATTGAAAAGGAAGTACATAGTCAAGAGGACAACCTGAGTGAAATAAACAATAGGATTCATATATCGTTAACCTCTGACAAACATAAGAAAACAGGATAGCATTGACATAGGAGAGGAAATTAATACAAATAAGGAAATACTGAGCATAAAGTATATTGACATAGATCAAGACATGTAGTATGTCTGTCCAATATGCCAGCAACAAGCCAACATGGACACAATTGCATGCGAGGAATGTGACGACTGGTTCCACTTTGAATGCCTAGGACTTACATAAAAAAATATTAGGAAAATCGAAGAAGATGCTCCCTATATATGCAAGGCATGCATAGAAAACCAACTATACCAATTACCAGAAAACCTCAATATCAATACTGATGAATTTGAGACCAAGGCAATTAGTCCACTTACGAGTCCAAAACAGCTATAGTAACAGAAACTAATATGATTGAAACTGTAGCTATTCAAGATGAAATGGCTTAATAGACAAGCTTATTAGACCACTCCGAAGAGCAAGTTAAGCAAGGAAATGGAGACAATTACAAAAATGCACATGGGTCCAGTACTACATCGCAAATAACAGCAAAATCAGACGATGGAAAAGCAGAAACGATATACCTTGTATCAGAGTCACCACTGTTGAACCCAAGAAAAAACCCATGAAAGAACTGCGAAAGTCAGTAAAAGCAAACGTACCAACGCATAAACCGGAGAAGTTGCATGAATCAATGAACAGTACTTATATCACACAACTGGAACGAAAAATAAGGGACTGTGACAACACCATAAATCTAATGGAGAGAAGGCTTACTCAGCTAGAACAAAAACAGGATACCTCTAATACAAGTGACACAACTTACTGTCAACACGAGTATAACCCTACTCAATACCACCAGCATGAGTATCCCCGACATCAGAAATACAACTGCCAACTTCAACACCTCACGAGTAATGTGAGAGCGCTGGAACAACAGCTTACTCAGCACATGTGTATCAGCACAACGCTAACTACTCAATTAGCAATGCAATTACAGCAAGCCATGTTGACCAGACAACAAATAACAACACCAAGTACTGTAAATGTGAACATTCCACCAGCTTATGGAAACTTAAACCAGCCCTTCAACAATTACATGGGATATCCGAATAGTCTACAACAGAAATTCCCATTCCAGACAGGACATCCGGCATTTAGTCAACAACAAATTTTCCATACCAGCCCGGACATCCGGCATATATCAATCAAACCTCCAAACAATCGGCTCCGATGTTGAATCCATACCATCAAAACGGATACTTCAAGAATATGCAAAATCCAACAACAGCAAACTATGCAACTCCAAGTTTTTCCTCGGCTCGACCTGTCAACCAAGACCAAGCACACCAGAATGTGTTCATTCCGATGCAACAGGCCACGACTATGACTAGTCAAACAATGCCAGTCTCTACGCATAGTTATGGACAACAACAGCAGTCATCCATTTATACCAACGCCAAAAATCAGATTCCAACTCAACAAACATTTTACCAACAAGTTCCAAGTCAACCTCCAAATAGTCGCCTACAACCAACTCAGCCAACTCAACAGAATCATTCGACTCCAAATACAACAGGGCCTGACGAAATATACACTGGCAATCCAGAACAACCAAAAGCCAAAGACTCTACACTTCCACAAGATAACCGGGCAAAACATCAAGAGGAAATACCGTCGACTACATATGTTAGACGGGAGGGTAAAAAGGATGACAGTACAAATTCCACAAACAAAAACCCAGGACTGGATAAGCAATATCAGGAAGGAAAGAATTAAGACCTGAGAGATGCGATCAAACAGATAGAGGGAATTCAATTAATACAGCAAGAACAACATAAGAAGTATTTTTTAACGATACCAAGCCTCCTAAAAGTACCGTCGAATCTTCATTCGTTACAGATGGAAACAGAAGTATCCAGAATATAGACCTAATTACATGCAACATAGAAGGGACAAAATCAAACAACGTATTTTTGCAAAATGTAGCTAAGGAAAAAATCAGTATTATGTATACAGGAACACTGGCTATGGTCTTTTGACGAAAACTACTTCAACAAAATTATACCTCAAATGGAATGTCATATACGATGCTCTGACTGCAATGAACCGATTTCGAACTTCCGGGTACCAAGAGGAAGAGGTGGGGTGACCATCTTGTGGCCAAGCCAAAGGGACAAGTACATCAAGAAATTAACCGATGGAAATGAAAGAATAATTGCAGCTGAAATACAAACCAAAAATAAACCAATCTGTCTGATTAATGTATACCTTCCAACCAAAATGGCGAATTCTGATAACCAATATCAAGAAAATCTAGACATACTACAGACCATGATCAACAAGTACGTAGATAGTCACACCATCAACATTTGCGGGGATATGAATGGTAGCTTCAGCATTGAAAGAAACAACAGTCATGATGCCAAGTTAAAATCATTTATGAAACTAAATAAATTCCACCTGCACACAGATGTCAGAAACCAATCAACTTTCTATCATCATGACGGAAAGTCAAAATCTCAAATCGACTACATCATTTCAAATGACGATGTAATAGAATCTATCACATTTTTTTATCATGACCATCTAAACTCATCTACGCATATCCCAGTCAAGGCTAAGTTATCTAGCAGAATGGCAACTATGAAGATAAAAACGAGACCAAGTTGTACAGCATATAAGTTGCTCTGGGACAAAACGGATCGTCGGGAATATGAAAACACCTTTAACTGTATTCTAACACAAAATATGGATAAGTCGGAAGAAGATACAATTGACAACAAACTGGACTATCTGACACGAGTAATGTGCGAAACTGCTGAACAAATCGTACCAAAACGCCTAATTCGCCTAGATGGATTTAAATGGAAGGCTTCCCTAAAAGTCCGAGAGCTAATCGGAACAAGTAAGTACAAACATAGACTGTGGGATCAAGCTGGCAGACACAGAGATGGACAAAAAAGAGGCAAAAAGGCTCTTAGAAAACAGCAACGAAAAGAAAGAGCAATAAAAAGAGAGCTCTTTATGAAAAAACTAGAAAGTAAGCCAGACCAAAAGACGTTTTTCCAATTAATCCGGAGAAATCATGCAGAAGTCAGATCAAAAATACCAGACTGCATTAAAAAGGGAGTAAAAACTGTGTGTACGCCAGAAGAACAACGAGAGCTCTTTGCTGAATATTTCGAAGAACTAGCAACTCCAAAGGATGCACCTAATTTCAATAACCAACACTTGAAAGACAGAGAAAGACGGTTCAAACTAATTAAAGAAATATCAAAATCTGAAGAGAAAAAGAAAATAATTGTAACCATCAAAGAGGTGAAAAAGGCCATACAAAAGCTGAACAGTGGGAAAGCGGCTGACGAGTATGGTATTACAGCAGAACACGTCAAGTTTGCTGGAAGCGAAATTTACACTTTATACCAAGATGTATTTAACCAAATATTTCAAGAAGGGAAGGTAGCACAGAGTTTTAAAACGGAAGTAATTACACCGATCCTTAAAAAAGGTAAAGATCAAATGCTAACGGAGAACTATAAAGGAATAACGATAACATCAGTTCATGGAAAGGTTTTTGAATATATACTACATGTACTAGAAAGAACAACAATAGCCAAAGACGGTCAATCAAACATGCAATTTGGATTTACAGAAGGGCTCTCCCCAAATATGGCTGCACTAATACTGAGCGAAGTCTGTTCCAACATTTCAGCAAAAGATATACTGTTTATTGCAACACTAGATAGCCAGAAAGCATTTGACGTGGTCAACCACCAGATACTTATGGATAAACTATATCATCTAGGAGTAAATTTGGAGTTCTGTGATGTAATAGTTCATCTATATCAGGGACTTACGTCAACGGTGAAATGGAATGGCGACACCAGCCTCAGCTTCTCCATAAAACAGGGAGTTCGTCAAGGGGTGTTCTTCCAACTCATTTGTGCAAACAATATATAAAGAGCTACTCAATGATCTGGAAAATCACAACATTGGTATCTCAATTGAAAACACATACGCTGGCTGTCCTACCTGTGCCGACGATATAGTACTACTATCGCTTAACAACAACGAAATGCAGGAAATGTTAGACATAGTACTCGATTATGCAGGAGACCATAGATTTCAAATACACCCAGTCAAGAGCAATGCCATTATAAAAACTGTAGGAAAAAGAAAGATAGACAGGGTAGCAGAAAATCAAAATGAACTTAAACTTGGAGATAATACACTGCACTTCAAATCGGAAACTCCACATCTTGGTTTAACAAGATCAAGCTCCGATGAAAATAGAATTAACATAGAGGAAAGAATAGCTTTAGCTAGGAGAACGCTTTACTCATTAATAAAAACAGGAGTTCATGGTACAAATAGGCTGAACCCAAGAACATCATGCAAAATATACCAAGTCTACGTGATCCCAAGATTACTGTATGGCCTTGAAACACTAAATCTAAAAAAGAAAAATATGGCAACCCTCTCCAGCTTCCATATAAGTACACTAAAACGTCTACAATCTCTACCAATCAGAACAGCAAATTCCGCTGTATAACTGTTGTTGGGAATATTATCAATATCCGTCGAACTGCACAAAACACAACTGAGCCTGCTCCACCAAATAGCGATGAGTGAAAATGTTTCAATTAGAGAAATCGCCTGGAGACAGTACAATGTGGGAAGACCTGCTAGCTTTTTCATCAGAATAGTTGACATACTAGACCTGTACGAACTGCCACCCTTTACTGAGGTAATGAGTGGACACTTCAACAAAATTGAATGGAAAGGTATTGTAAAAAAAGTCAATCAACACCTACTGGAATACAAAGTTACAACAGGACTGCCAGAGCAAATCATCCTTGAGCCTGCTCAACACTACATCGCTAGAGATGGGGAAAACTCATATTGTTTGGGACTCGATCAACAATTCAGTCCGGGATGTAAGAAAGGCCATTACAAATACAAGAATGCTAACAGGGACATACATGCTACAAACACTAAAGAGCAAGTTCAACCAGGCCGAGGTGGATCCGACCTGTCCAATATGCAGACTGGAACCAGAAACCATGACTCAAGTTATCACAAGCTGCCCAGTATATGATGAGATCAGGAAAGAACACTTTGTAAAAATCAAGGGAACCGTTAAAACTGCTATTGGCTTTGATAGTTGGAAAAGAAACTTCAATAACAAGGACATTATATGCCAGCTAGTCATTGACTGTCAAAAACTGGTGGACTCAGGTCTGCTGCCAAAGAATGATGATCTAATATATGATATTGAAACAGCATCAAAGGTCCTATGTTACGTAATACATACAAGAAGACTAAACTTCAACTGTGTAACATCCGCCACATCTCTATTCAATTATGTCACCGTTTATTAGACTATAAGAAATCTACTTATCGGTACTTTAGTTTTAGATTTTATAATAAGTTCTCACTTTTTATTCCTTTCTGTCACTGCTTGTGATATAACACGTATGAATCCACAATATCGATAATTGAGCTTTTAGATTTTAAAATAAGTTAACTGCACAGTCCACAAGTTAGGTTTTTAGATTTTAAGATTAATATAGTTTTATATTTTACTATAAGCCCAATATATAGGATAGGTCGATTCATGTGCGTCTGAATCCTATGAAAATTAGAGGAACTTAACTGCTGTTGACTATTAATGACAGTATTAATAAGCAAATAGTCGAGTAGCAGGAGGACATTATAGAGTTAATTGTTCTTAACTTTATCGCTACGTTATCTGCCCGTGCAGGTTCCGCAAATATCTCTGTATATAATTCCAGTGTACATGTACCTGATTCATACAAATTGGTGGAGGAAATTCATGGTCAACTCAAAATTGGTGGTGGATAAAAAGAGTGCTCCTAGACTGGAGGGAAAACGGAAATAGAAGGAAGGTACGGAATCTGTGCATGGCTTCCCGACTGACAAAAACGACCGCTGCGTCTTCACAAGAGATAGTCGAAGGGAGGTCATGATATTTTTTGAAAAGAATAAGGTCTTGGGGGTTGAAGCAAACAGGGTTTTGAATATATTATGGACCGACCATTTAACTTGCAGGGGGGAGGGGGGTTATGGTTTTTTGTTTCGTTCAGAGTTAGAATATTTAATTTTTTTCCAGAATATAACATTAGGTTATATGACAAAAACTCTGAATCAGATTATTTTTTTTCCTCCACCAAAATCAGAATATTTTTTTCAGCAACATTGGGAATCAGAATATTTTTTTAGAAAAAAAACATAACCCCCACCCCTTCAAGTTAAATGGTCCGTCCCTTAGAGGAAATTTAAAAAAAACAAACACGACTTGAAACGAGCGGGGGTAAAACTAGAGGCTCAGTGGGCTGTGTCTGTGTCGCTCACCTATCATTCTGCTTTGAGGAAACTTAATACAGAACCTTCCATAGGTGCTTCCCACCAAGTTTGGGTTCATTCATTTGGCTAGGCAGTTTTAGAGAAGAAGATTTTTAGAAATCGACCAATCTGAAACAAGAATTGCCTGTAACAGCCATGTTTGCTAACGAATCGGGATGAAATGAGCAATCTTTATAGAGGACCTTCCATACATACTTTCTACCAAATTTCAGTTCATTCGGGAAAGCGGTTTCAGAGAAGATTGTTTTTAGAAATCAACCAAACAGAAACAAGAATGGCTTGTGGCGGCCATGTTTGTTGACGGATCGGGACGAAATGAGCAATCTTTATAGAGGACCATCAATAAATGCGTCCTACCAAGTTTCGGTTCATTTGGCTAAGCGGTTTCAGAGAACATTTTTAAAAAATCGGCCAATCAGAAACAAGAATTACCTGTGGCGGCCATGTTTGTCAATGGATCGGGACAAAATGAGCAAACTTTATAGAGGACCTTACATAGATGCTTCCTACCAAATTTCAGTTCATTTGGGAAAGCGGTTTCAGAGGAGAAGATTTTTTAGAAATCAACCAATCAAAAACAAGAATGACCTGTGGCGGCCATGTTTGTTAACAGATCGGAACTAAATGAGCAAATTTTATAGAGGACCTTCCAAGGATGCTTCCTACAAAGTTTTGATCCATTTGGCCAGATTAACAGACAATATTCATCATATTGTTTTCTAGCTTCTGAACTGTCGATCGAGAAAAAAAAATTCTAAACAGTCAATGGGGTTTGCAATTAATATTTCGCATGCACAATAACGACTCCACACCACAAGGTGTGAAAAATAGAAATATTCTGCTGTCGTTTAAAAGCGTATTAACTGCATTACATGTAAACTGTATGATTCTGTTTGATAAATTCCTTTAACTAGAACAGGAAAACAATGTACACTTGCGTGATATATATTAAGATTGTAATAACAGATCGTGAACGTGGTGTAGAAGTTTGAAAGAATTTCAAGGTATATCTTAAATGAGGTTGAAACAAGTCGCCATTTTATATCATTTCGGTTGTATTTCATTTTGACGACTTTAATTACGGAAGACGATCACAACCATTTTTTTTAACAATTGCAACTCAGCTGGTTTTTTTTCATAACCTATAATAAAATGAAAAAATATATATCACATTGTCGGAACATTTCCAGCATTCAATAGAAAAATCGTAGAAATATGTAAATTCGCTATCCCTATTAAGTTTTTCCTCATAATCTTCATATAATTTTGTGATTTAAAATAAGACAACTACAGTCAGACCATACAACAGGTGTCAAATGTTGTGATGTAATCTGTTAATTGGCAGATCATAAACATCGATCGATATTTTTAACAAGAGAAAGACAGCTTTAGTATAAGTTTTAAGAAACTTACGAAAAAGGCACAAGGGTGTTTTGGATATGGTACTAGGGGTAGAAGGGTGCGAACAAGGTCATCAAGGGCGCGGCGCCCTTCTAAAATACCGTGGCGAGTGGTCTGGTGTTGTGTAGATCGTTGTTTGTCCTTATGTTCTTCTTCGATATACGGATTCTGATTACCCCTTTGGTATCTTCAAACTCTTCTTTCAATTCAAGTAGCATGAATGCGTTAAATCGTAATATTTCAAGAAGTGTGAAGACACTTTTACTTCTATGATAAATTGTGTTCATCCCAGGTAATGGTGGTTTGAGATATCTGCTAGTGTTGGATAACCCATGATTGAGGGGGATGGGATTATGTTGTTTAATGCCACTTTTAACAATATTTCAGGTATATCGTGGCGGTCGGTTTTATTAATGGAGAAAACCGAAGTACCCGGGAAAAAACCACTGACCTACCGCATCTCACTGACAAATTTTATCACATAATGTTGTATCACGAACATCTCGCCATGAACGGGGTTCGAACTCAAAACGTTAACTAGTGGTGATAGGCACTGATTGCATAATAAAACTTACCATACGATCACGACCACGTTGGCCCCTCATCATTGACTATCTAAAACCAACCAAAATTGTATTATACTTTATATAAAAATATACTTAGACATTTAGACATCTTGCAACACTTTTAACAACAGCTCCCTTTGTTGCTTAATGGCTGATCACGCTCAGATATTATTACAAACAAACAAACAAACAAACGCTCAGATATTATTACATACAAGCAAACAAACAAACGCTCAGATATTATTACAAACAAACAAACAAACGCTCAGATAGTATTACAAATAAACAAACGCTCAGATATTATTACAAACAAACAAACGCTCAGCTATTATAGCAAACAAACAAACAAACGCTCAGATATTATTACAACCAAACAAACGCTCAGATATTATTACAAACAAACAAACGCTCAGATATTATAGCAAACAAACAAACAAACGCTCAGATATTATTACATACAAGCAAACAATCAAACAAACGCTCAGATATTATTACAAGCAAACAAACAAACGCTCAGATAGTATTACAAATAAACAAACGCTCAGATATTATTACAAACAAGCAAACAATCAAACAAACGCTCAGATATTATTACAAACAAACAAACAAACAAACGCTCAGATATTATAACAAACAAACAAACAAATGCTCAGATATTATTACAAACAAACAAACAAACAAACGCTCAGATATTATTACAAACAAACGCTCAGATATTCTCAGCTCATCATGGGCAGTGAGTATCACAGCTCAATCAGCCGTGTGTTACCAACGATGATGCTATAAGAAAAGTGTGAAAATACCAATGAGGTAATCAGAAGCCGTAAATCTACTAAGACAACACAATGAGGTAATCAGAAGCCGTAAATCTAAGGATAGACAACACAATAAGGTAATCAGAAGCCGTAAATCTACTAAGACAATACAATAAGGTAATCAGCAGCCGTAAATCTACTAAGACAACACAATAATTTAATCAGAAGCCGTAAATCTACTAAGACAACACAATAAGGTAATCAGAAGCCGTAAATCTACTAAGAGAACACAATAAGGTAATCAGCAGCCGTAAATCTACTAAGAGAACACAATGAGGTAATCAGAAGCCGTAAATCTACTAAGAGAACTCAATAAGGTAATCAGAAGCCGTAAATCTATTAAGACAACACAATAAGGTAATCAGAAGCCGTAAATCTACTAAGACAACACAATGAGGTAATCAGAAGCCGTAAATCTACTAAGACAACATAATAAGGTAATCAGAAGCCGTAAATCTACTAAGACAACACAATAAGGTAATCAGAAGCCGTAAATCTACTAAGACAACATAATAAGGTAATCAGAAGCCGTAAATCTACTAAGACAACACAATAAGGTAATCAGAAGCCGTAAATCTACTAAGACAACACAATAAGGTAATCAGAAGCCGTAAATCTACTAAGGATAGACAACACAATGGTCAAAAAGTAATAGGATAAACAACAATCTACAAAATATGACATGTGATACACGTCGTGTTACTCTTACACCACATGAACATCACGTGGTTAAATGGTTCGATTATATCTAAGAATAAAATGTCACATCTGTTCGTTTTAATGTTGACTCTGCTTAGTAATGAAAATCTCAACGTGTGTTCTACAGGAAATCAAGATTACCAGAAATAAGAACCATACCATTAGTTGATAGGGTTATGGTGTTTAACGCCACTTTCAACAATTTTTCAGTTATATCATGGCGGTCAAACTGGTGGAGCAAACCGTAACAGTAGAAAAATCACCGACTAGCCGCAAGTCGCTGACAAACTTTATCACATAATATTGTGTCGAGTACACCTCTCCATGATCGTGATTCGAACTCACAACGTTAGTGGTGATAGGCACTGAATGTACAGGTAGTTGTAAATCAAACAAGCAAACAATCAAATAAACGCTCAGATATTATTACAAACAAACAAACGCTCAGATAGTATTACAAATAAACAAACGCTCAGATATTATTACAAACAAACAAACGCTCAGCTATTATAGCAAACAAACAAACAAACGCTCAGATATTATTACAACCAAACAAACGCTCAGATATTATTACAAACAAACAAACGCTCAGATATTATAGCAAACAAACAAACAAACGCTCAGATATTATTACAAACAAACAAACAAACGCTCAGATAGTATTACAAATAAACAAACGCTCAGATATTATTACATACAAGCAAACAAACAAACGCTCAGATATTATTACATACAAGCAAACAATCAAACAAACGCTCAGATATTATTACAAACAAACAAACGCTCAGATATTATTACAAACAAACAAACGCTCAGATATTATAGCAAACAAACAAACAAACGCTCAGATATTATTACAACCAAACAAACAAACAAACGCTCAGATATTATAACAAACAAACAAACAAATGCTCAGATATTATTACAAACAAACAAACAAACAAACAAACGCTCAGATATTATTACAAACAAACGCTCAGATATTCTCAGCTCATCATGGGCAGTGAGTATCACAGCTCAATCAGCCGTGTGTTACCAACGATGATGCTATAAGAAAAGTGTGAAAATACCAATGAGGTAATCAGAAGCCGTAAATCTACTAAGACAACACAATGAGGTAATCAGAAGCCGTAAATCTAAGGATAGACAACACAATAAGGTAATCAGAAGCCGTAAATCTACTAAGACAACACAATGAGGTAATCAGAAGCCGTAAATCGAAGGATAGACAACACAATAAGGTAATCAGAAGCCGTAAATCTACTAAGACAACACAATAAGGTAATCAGAAGCCGTAAATCTACTAAGACAATACAATAAGGTAATCAGCAGCCGTAAATCTACTAAGAGAACACAATAATTTAATCAGAAGCCGTAAATCTACTAAGACAACACAATAAGGTAATCAGAAGCCGTAAATCTACTAAGACAACACAATAAGGTAATCAGCAGCCGTAATTCTACTAAGAGAACTCAATAAGGTAATCAGAAGCCGTAAATCTATTAAGACAACACAATAAGGTAATCAGAAGCCGTAAATCTACTAAGGATAGACAACACAATGGTCAAAAAGTAATAGGATAAACAACAATCTACAAAATATGACATGTGATACACGTCGTGTTACTCTTACACCACATGAACATCACGTGGTTAAATGATTCGATTATATCTAAGAATAAAATGTCACATCTGTTCGTTTTAATGTTGACTCTGCTTAGTAATGAAAATCTCAACGTGTGTTCTACAGGAAATCAAGATTACCAGAAATAAGAACCATACCATTAGTTGATAGGGTTATGGTGTTTAACGCCACTTTCAACAATTTTTCAGTTATATCATGGCGGTCAAACTGGTGGAGCAAACCGTAACAGTAGAAAAATCACCGACTAGCCGCAAGTCGCTGACAAACTTTATCACATAATATTGTGTCGAGTACACCTCTCCATGATCGTGATTCGAACTCACAACGTTAGTGGTGATAGGCACTGAATGTACAGGTAGTTGTAAATCCAACTACCATACGATCACGACCAGTTGTTATTGGTGATGAGAGAGACGTTGTGATTTGGTTGGTAAGGGGTGTCCGCATACATGTCAATGCACAGTGTCCGAACGACGCCTTCGTTTTTCAAGAAGTTCCGACAATTTATAGTCTTTTGCTGAATGGTGTTGTGTTAAAGCAGACGTTGATCCTTTCCTTGGTACCAACAGTGAAGATCGTGTAAATCCATTGTTGAACTTATTTACAGAGGGTTTAGCCTTTTTCTGTAAAAAAAAATAAAGTAAAATAATTTGATAGCTATTGGTCACAGGCACTTGTTTCATTCAAAAAATATATGCCCCCTCCTCTTCCTTACTTCAAGGTAAATATCTTCCCTTTTCCACTTCCCCACTTCGCCTCAATATTTTTTGCTTATTTGTGATCATTTCGCTGACCCAATTATATCGTTACACTCATTGAAACGGATACAGCCACTTCCGGTCCGGTCTAAATTGATTTAGAAAATAAAAAAAAAGGTGCTTTAAAAATCAAATGTCAGTAGTTTGGAGTTGAACATATTTTTATAATCTACATTGGAACAATTATCTGTATTTTAAAGGCTTACTTTACATTTGAGAGGAGATGATCATGATGGCATTGTTACATATGGCCGGTCTAGAGAATTCCGAATGCATATGAAAAATCCAGCGCAAACCAGAAGTGGCTGTATCCTTTTCAATGACTGAAAAGTAGACCATGCGACATTTGCTGAATATTATTGTCCAATTCGTCTGAGGGGGGCCCGGTAGGTATATTTAAATGTGGCAGTCGAAAAGAGAAATATCTCGAGAGCTTTTGTCATCACTTTGCGTCCGTCGTCCGCCTGTCCACAATTACTAAAAAATATTCTCCTCTGAAACCACTTGGCCACTTAAGACCAAACTTTGGTGGAATGGTCAGTGGGTGATCCCCTTCCAAAGTTGTGTCCGGCAGTCCCGACCTCCAACCAACATGGTCGCTGTTACTAAAAATAAAAAAGGGGATTAAATTTTAAAAATCTTTATCTCTGAAACTGCTGGACCAATTGGAACTAAACTTTACTTAAATAGTCCTTGGATGACCCCCTTTCAGAATTGTGTCTGGCAATTCAGACATCCAACCAACACTGTTGCTAAAAATACATGTAGATAAGGGGGAATGAAATTTTAATGTTTTTCCTCTGAAACCACTGGGCCAATTGGATTCAAGCTTTGCTAAAATAATCCTTTGTGATTCCCTTTCAAAATTTTGTCTGGCAGACCCGTCCTCGGGCCAAGATCAGTGGACGCTGTTACTAAAAATTAACGATTCCTTGCATATTAAATAGGATACAAGGTTTTACATGTCTTATCAAATCCTATAAAACCAATATGTTTAGTTTATTTCAGTGAAAAACTGTTCGTAGAAGAATATAATATGTGTGCTTCGTCGTGCATCTTTTTTAAAAGAGAGTTCTTGTTTGTTTTCATTGTATTATTCATGTAACGTAATTCATACAACCTACCTGAATTGCTTTTATTTTTTCACATAAATCTCGTAAACAAGTAAACATTTCATCAATGTTAAACATTTCACTAACTTCACCAAAATATTCTGCTGTTTTTTCTGTGTTAGCTTTTGTTTGATTTAACCCTTCTTGAGCTTTTTTAACCTGAACTGTGGCGACCTGAAATTAACATTAGACGTTTAGTAAAAAAAAAATCCGGTTTTATTAATTTATTTACATTTGAATTTCACCAAGAGAATATATTTGGATTGAATAGACTAGTTTAACTCTGCCACGTGATATAATTGAGCCGTCATCAGTATCCAGAAATCAATATTTAAAATATATAATCAGACAAATAGGAATTAACATTTATAATCCAAATTTGATATTTCATAAATGTCATTTTTTATTTATTTAATTTTAAATGTTAGAGGTGGTGTTTCATGCCACTTTCAACAATAATTATGTTATATCGTGGCGGTCAATTTTATTTGTGGACGAAACCGGACTACCAGCAAAAACAAACATCGATCTACCGAACGTTACTGGTAAACTTGATCATATATGAGGATGTACCATGGGCGGGAAATCGACCCCCACAACTTTAGTAGTGATAGAATGTGATTGCAAAGATATATGTAAATTCGCAAATTTCCGATTTTGCGGTTAGGATATTTTTATAGCAGTTATTTCACCTTGGAGATTGTTCACGTACCATATGCAAGAGCAATGGAAAGGACATACAATTAAGAACATTGAGTATAATTTTCATTACATTTATAGACATTTGAATCTTAAAAAGTATCAGAGGATAGCTTTAATGCAAATGAAAAATTAACAAGTTACAACATTTAAATTTTATATACAGTATGAGAAAAATATAATGTTCTTGTATGAAATGAACATGTTTTCCTGCCTTAAAGGGAAGTAACTCAGTTTTCCTGCCTTAAAGGGAAATAACTCAAATAAAACGTGAAGAATACAATCAATGGACATAAGTATTCGTCACCCTCGATTTTACGCTATAATTTTATTATTTCATATAAAACCACATTTTTCAAAAAACATATTGTGAAGTCATTTCCAAACGGATTTTGATCATTTTTGCACCAGAAGAAGCAGAAATATTTAAAGATTATTTGTTAATTTTAGCATGATTTTCCGTTAGATTGCCTTTATTTTCTTATGATTTAAAAACATTTTTTGTTTTCTGACGTCAAATTTGCTATATATTTTAACAAAAATAAAATCGGAAAAATCAACATTTGTGCTTAGATCACCAGAAAACAAAAACCATGCAGACAAAAATTACTATCAGATAAACAAATAAAATTAAAAGAAATTTCATAAAAATCTGCCCAGAGATAGCTTTATAATATTTTTTTGAAAAAAAAATGTGGTTTTATATGAAATATATAGTAAAAAAATCGAAGGTGACGAATAGTTATGTCCATGGACTGTATAATGTTAGAATCAAGTCAGAAATCTAAACATGGTCTATTATATTGAAATACCTCTTTAAACTGTAGACATTTGTCTTTGATTTGACCGGAAGTCTCGTCCAGAGAAGTTATAATTACCTCCATCTCTTTCATTTTTACCTGCATCTGATTAAAGTCGTTCAAAGCCTGCACCATGTTACCACTTGTGAGAGAGAGAAATATGGTTTCGTAAATTATTTTATTTTGCTAACTTTAAAATGCTACTAATGACAACATTTTTGCACATTCTTAGTCAAAATATAAAAAAAATTGCAAAATTGGACCCCTTCCAAAATGTGAAATCATCCCATGAGAGTAAGGGATTTAACGCCACTTTCAACAATATTTCAGTTATTTCGTGAGAACGATGGCTAGAGAGAACATCATAAATGGACAGCGGTCAGTTTTATTGGTGGAGAAAACCAGAGAAAACAACCGACCTGCCGCAAGTTGAACACAAAATGTTGTATCGAGTACACCCCCGCATAGGCGAGAGTCTAACTCACAAAGTTAGTGGTGATAGACACTAATTCCACAGGTAGTTGTAAATCCAACTACCATACGACCACGACCACAATGATATCAGAACGTTTCAAGTAAAATTGAAATCGTTGATATGTTAGCATAATATTGTTTACTGGTAAACATCCCCACAATGCTGGTCTAAAAATCCCATAAGTAAAAAACGCGTGTTGTTAATTAATAGTACTATATATACTATATAAACGTTAGAGAATACCGAAAGAGCAATCACAAATGGACAATCCAGAGAAACTACGACAACAAGACGAAGACCAAAACAACACAAAAACAGAACACAATATGTGTTGGACACCACTATATACAAACAAATACAAATAACGTAAACAAGACATGAGCCCTCCTGTACAACAACTTGAGGTAAAGACGAACCAAACAAACACAAATAACGTAAATAAGACATACGCCCTCCTGTACAACAACTGGAGGTAAAGACGAACCAAACAAACACAAATAACGTAAATAAGACATACGCCCTCTTGTACAACAACTGGAGGTAAAGACGAACCAAACAAACACAAATAACGTAAATAAGACATACGCCCTCCTGTACAACAACTGGAGGTAAAGACGAACCAAACAAACACAAATAACGTAAATAAGACATGCTCCCTCCTGTACAACAACTGGAGGTAAAGACGAACCAAACAAACACAAATAACGTAAATAAGACATACGCTCTCCTGTACAACAACTGGAGGTAAAGACGAACCAAACAAACACAAATAACGTAAATAAGACATACGCCCTCCTGTACAACAACTGGAGGTAAAGACGAACCAAACAAACACAAATAACGTAAATAAGACATGCTCCCTCCTGTACAACAACTGGAGGTACAGACGAACCAAACAAACACAAATAACGTAAATAAGACATACGTCCTCCTGTACAACAACTGGAGGTAAAGACGAACCAAACAAACACAAATAACGTAAATAAGACATACGCCCTCTTGTACAACAACTGGAGGTAAAGACGGACCCAACATGCTTTTTTATGCGGAAATCATAACGTACACCACAACACAGAACCCATAACGTAAAGGCACAGAACGTAAGGACATATAATTTTTTTTCACAAAAAATGTAATTAAATATGACAGTCAGAAATCTTCATTTGATTGTTTTTAGGTTATAATGGTTGAATGAGAAATATTATATATAATAAATATGACATCAGAAATCTTCATTTGATTGTTTTTAGGTTATAATGGTTGAATGAGAAATATTATATATAATAAATATGCTTAAGACATTCATCTTGTCGTTTTGTCATGTTGTTGTCTGTCCTTCTTCGATTTACGACTGCCGATTACCCATTTGGTATCTTCCAACTTTTCATATATAACAAATATGCTCAAGTCATTCAGCTCACAGGCGCTCGTGGCACGGACCACCCCCCTTTTTTCTAACTTTCTGTTTGCAAATTTATTTTCAATAAAATTTCTTTATTTCTTTCATCTCTTTTTTCTTATTTTAACTCTATATAGGGTCGAAACATGCAAATTGTTGTTAACATGAGATTGTATGAATATTGACACGAACAAGTGAAAGGGATATTGTCTACTAAAATCGTAATTTTTTTATACCCAAAATTATTGTCGTTTTCCGTACTGACCTTCATAAAATGAAGATTAACACCGAGTTATGCAGCAAAAGATACGATTTTTTGACAAAAAAGACCCAAAACTATCGTTATCAGAATTATTGTCCTGGATGACAATATTCAAATCTATTTATATGGCCTTCTATGTGAGCCCGTCTTGAGCATGCGCACTGTTTTGAAACAATAAACAACATGTGGTTCTTGGGTAAAAGAGAAAGTGTCAGCGCGTGGAAGAAAGCGGACTTTTACGGATTCAGAGAGAAAGATGAATAGAAGTGAAGTATCTTCCAAATGGAACAAATGCAGAATATATGTAGGGGATCAGTTGGACCGTTGGAACGAACTCAAGGAAGTGCTACGCGTCCAAACTCGCGCTGAATTTGCAAATATTTTGCTTGATAGGTAAGCCGAACATGTTTTTTCCTTCTTTTCTCAATCGTTTTTCATATTTTATGAATTTATGATGATGCCTATGATCATTTTCGATAGATATTATTCAATATATGTAATCTTGCACCTGGCAACAGCAAAGTATTGTCAATGAATAGCATAAAACGGCCGTATTTGCGAGGTAAACAAACACGAATTTTAACATCCATGCTGCAGCATCCGGCATAAAAATAGATAAAAATAGATTTGGCCTCGTTCAGGTCAGTAAATAATTAATTAGCTTCCAGTAACAATGGTCAGCTTTTTTATATCGAAAAAACAACGTTTCGTAGCGTATTCGCCAATAATTCGGTGTTTAATCTTCATTTTATGAAGGTCAGTACGGAAAACGACAATAATTTTGGGTATGAAAAAATTACGATTGTGGTAGACAATATCCCTTTAAAATAAGAAAAAAGAGAGGAAATAATAAAGAAATAAAGAAATTTTATTGAACATAAATTTTTGAACAGAAAGTTAGAAAAAAGGGGGGTGGTTGTGCCACGAGCGCCTGTCATTCAGCTTTGTCTTTTGTCCTTTGTACTGTGTGTCCGACTCCGTCGATAAATCTTCTCTGATTACCCGTTTTGTATCTTCACTTTGTTTTTGCACATGCAGAGATCGTCGGCCTCTGTACTCACGATGACCTCATTTCCATTTCATCTCTAAGGGCGAGTTGTGCATTTGCTTTGTCTCACACAACTGTCGGACGTCCTTTTTTGAGGTGCTGTATCTCGCAGTGGAGAAACTAGGTCCAATAAAACTTACCGCCACGATATAACTAAAATATTGTTGAAAGTGGAGCTAAACACCATGATTCTAACCCTAACGCCTGAGGAAGAAGAACCTTAGTTTTACACTATATACCTTTTTACTTGTTGAAGGGTATCCCAAAATCTATTGACGAAAAACAAACAACTTTCGCCAGATTTTTCAATTTCACCAACCAGATAGTCCAAAAGTGTAAATTTATCATCCAATGTAGATTTAGTCTCCGCTAGCATCCTTAAAGAGCATATCTGAAAACCAACAGCTTTCCCAAGATTTTTACCCTGCAAACAATATTGAATAATGCAAAATCAATAGTTTAATAGGGGCCGTCGTGGTCGTGATCGTATGGTAGTTATATTTACAACTACCTGTGCAATCAGTGTCTATCATCACTAAAGTTGTGAGTTCGAACCCCACCCATGACGAGGTGTACTCGATACAACATTATGTGATAAAGTTTGTCAGTGACTTGCGGCATGTCAGTGGTTTTCTCCGGTTTCCTACACCAATAAAACTGACCGGCACGATATAACTGAAATATTGTTGAAAGTGGCGTTAAACACCATAAACCAAACAAACCAATAATTTGATATTCACTATTTGTATTTCATGTGATGATATTAATTTATTTTGCAAAAAATGATTAAGCATGATTTTATTTTTAACTTAAAACAGCTACTCTTTAATCAGTGGCGATGTCATAGAGTAAACCTTCCCCCATAGTAGATTAACCCCCCGGAAGATTTACTATATAGTAAACCTTCCCTCGTGGGGGAACGTTTACTATTTAGTATTTATTCCGCATAGTAAACCTTCCTACCTACTCAAATACTGCAAAATGGCTCCGTACATTTTTTTTTTACCTTTTAATCATAACCGGATATAATTAATGGTATATAACAATTAAAATTAACACGATTAAGGTGCTAAATTCCGAATCAATAGTAATTATCCGGATTAAGGGGGAACATTTACTATATAGTAATTATCCGGGGGGGTGATCGGCTATGGATGGGGGAATGTTTGCTATAGTAAATTCCCCCCGGGGGAATATTTACTATATAGTCAAGTATCCGGGGGGAAGGTTTACTATATAGCAAATATTCCGAGGGGGAATGTTTACTATATAGTAAAAATTCCGGGGGAAGGTTTGCTATGCGGAAGGTTTACTATACGACACCGGATTTAGGACAAATGAGGCCCTGGGTTAGTTAAGGTATGAGGCCCCTTACTTGGGTCTTGAAGGAGGTAGACCCGGTAGCCATACGAAACAGAGCGCCTTCAAATTTAAAATTGCACCACATAAGCAAAATGCCATCGTAAAAAAACATTTTTTTGGCAGGAAGATGGACCACTGGCCAACGGGGCCCTATGCTTAAGTACAATGGTAAATCCGGCATTGTCTTTAATATAGATGTAACTAATATTGTACGTATAGTACATGCTGCGTCATGAAGATTCAATATATTATGTACACTGTTCAAGATTCTTTATCATAACCCATTATATAATTGAAGGAAGTTTTATCGGTGTAATGGCAGGGCATATGAGAGGGGGTTTAGCCGGTACATTGGTGGTCCGGGGCCCGGAGAGACAAAAAGGGCCCGTATATTTTTGAAGGACCCCATCGCCTTAGCCGGGGCCATAGGCGTTTTATTTATTTTTTTTGTATATAAGGGTAATAACAAAATTACCGAACTCCGAACAATCTTACAAAGGGAAAGTCAAAACTCATAATTATACAAACAGACAAAATCAGTCAACAATCGGAAAACTGAAAACCTAAAATCCTCATTTTCAGAGAAGTCTCAGCCTGCCGCCGGGGTCCCTAATCAGTCTTGCTTCGTCTTGCAAAGTATCTCTTGGAGGGTATGTGTATTGGTTATCGTGTTCATTTCTCGAAGGGCACAACACATAAAGGCTCTTGTGTTCTAACTTTTGACAGATTATATTATCTGTGTCACAAATGACCACGGATATGTTCCACTTGTCGTAAACACTTCCGGGTCCTTTCCTCGTTCATGACTTATCGCCGGGTTTGTAACTAGATTAACACGACGGGTGTCACTAGTGGAGCAGGAACTGCTTACCCTTCCGGAGCACCTGAGTTCACCCCCGGTTTTTACTGGGGTTCGTGTTACTCGATCTTTAGTTTTATATGTATGTCTTTTTGATCGTTGTTTGTCCTTTTCTGCTTTTTTCTTTTGGCCATTGTGTTGTCTGTTCTTCTTGGATATACGAATTCCGTTTGCCCCTTTGGTATCTTCAAACTCTTCACATTAACATTTGCATGCATGTTATTTCTCACCATGTGGTTTTTTTTGTGTTTTAACTTTGTAACTATGTTATTAATGTCGGTTTTAAAAACTCACAAGAGCTTGTGTTATTATGCAACATTTATTCATGTACCGACTATAAGTAAAGCTATGAACTTGAACTTGAAAGCGGACATCATTGTCACATGTTATCATCTCATTGAATGTAACTGGTTCTCGCCATATTATGGCTGTAAAATTGCTAATTTGGCATCAAGCAACAATCACTGACTCATTCATAGTTGAAGGATAAAGTACATTTATAATTCTACTAAATACTGACAATTTGGAGATTATGTCACATGACAATTGACAATGTTGTTTGTAAGAGGGCTCATGTCTTATTTACGTAATTTGTGTTTGTTTGCGCATAGTGGTGTCAAACACACATTGTGTTGTATTTGTCTTCGCCCTGTGTCTTGTGTGACCTATGTTATTGATAAGTTTTTCTGGATTGTCCACATTGGATTGCCCCTTCGGTATTCTCTGACGTTTATTATACATACCTTGTTCAGAAAGAGTCCTACATGAAGGACAAATCGAAGGAAATTATGGAAGGATTTGTCTGACATTATCATTTCACATGCTTCACTAATGTTCTGAAGGTTTCCGGAAATACTACAGAGTCCTTCCATCTTCCCTTTTGTTATTATCATTTTGATCCACAGATCAAAATCTGGTAAATTAACTATTCTAACCATGAAGTAGTCCACTGGGTTTAATTTGTCGATTTCACCCAACGACTGTTCACGAAGACGATTAATCTAGAGGAAATAATTTTACAAAAATCATGACTGATACCGAATCACATTCTGAATGGACAAGGTTATGTAACATACAGGAATTTCCATATTCAAGTTCAAAGTGTTATAAAAATTAAGTAGTGTATCCATGTGTAGGCAATAGAAACGATTTCATGCATTCAAAATAGACGTGTTTGGAATAGAGAATAGAAATGTGTTCATGCGTTTAATATAGAGAATAGAAATGTGTTCATTCTTTTGGAATAGAGAATAGAAATGTGTTCATGCGTTCGGAATAAATATGGATTCGGAATAAACATGAATTTTGAATAGACAAGTTGTTCTTGCAGATTTCAAACACTGTCCAAACCAGATTGTATATACTGCTTATTGGAATAAACTGTCGGAAGAGTTCAAATTCCAATCGACAAATCGTAGAAAGAGGCTAAATCTATCCCCCCTAATACACATATACATGACCGCTCACTTTCCTGTCTTAATACAGGCACTTCAATAAAACAGTGGCGGAGTTAAACTAGTCTTACATTGGGGTAAAATATTATAGAATGCAAAAATGTAATTCTAACATGACGTCCTCCATTGACTATATAAATAATACTGTAATAAAACACCCGATATATTTTAATTAGCACATGCGTATTAACGAACAAGCGAGGGATAAAATGCAACGAAGATAATGTTACCCATGTTAAAACTGGATACAAACTATTGTTTCCATGAATTATTTCTTAATTCTAATATGGCGTACTAAATTCGCTTTGTAAACAAAACTATTCTCTAAATAGCACAATTATTTTTAGGACATGCGCGAAGTCCTATCTGTGTTTTCCATTGTTTTTCACTATCTGATCGCTCAAACCAGCAATTAAAGTAATACAAATAGAAATTGAATCTTAATGGAATATTTGTCGTAACTAAATGTATGTTTAAAAAGTCATATTTTGTTAAATTGGCAGTCCTCCAGAAACGGCTTACTGCTGTTTCGTTTATTTCGCAACATCCCCTTGAAAAAATACATGTTGCTGCGTCATCATCTGCTCCATTTACAAACAACATACAGAAACGTGGTGCATACAAACATAACTAGATGTGTCGGAACGACACGAATGTCCCCGCCGTGAATATTAAGGAGGCTCCCAAATGTTTCACCCTTTTTTAATTCCCTCAGTAATAGGCTAAGAATAACAAACTATTGTTTAAGATCTGTATCCTCAAGCCTCCTTAAATTCACATAATGAAAAATCAATATTTGGCAAAATTTCAAAGCCCAACGGCTGTAATTTGGCCAAAAATCATTCAACCGGAATGAATTTCAAACTTGATCTGTAACTTATGATTATACACTTTCATACCAAAAAATCAAGTCGATATCTCCAAGCTTAGCGAAAAAAGGTGGTGACAACTAAATATTTGGCCAAATTTCAAAGTCCAAGGGCCATAACTCGGCCAAAAACCATTGGACCGGAACGAAATGTACACTTGATCTGTAACTCATCATTATACACTCATATTCTAAAAATCAAGTCAATATCTCCAAGCATAGTGAAAAAAAGAGGGGACAACTAAATATTCGGCCAAATTTCAAAGTCCAAGGGCCATAGCTCGGTCAAACATTATTGAACCGGAACGAAATGTACACTTGATCTGTAACTCATCATTATACACTCATATGCGAAAAATCAAGTCAATATCTCCAAGGATAGCGGAAAAACGTGGTGACAACTAAATATTTGACCAAATTTCAAAGTCCAAGGGCCATAACTCGGCCAAAGATCATTGGACCGGAACGAAACGTAAACTCGATCTGTAACTTATCACTATACACCAACATACCAAATATCAAGTCAATATCTCAAAGCATAGTGAAAAAAAGTGTTAACAACTGTTATTTCGGAATTACGGACATGGGTAATACTATACAATGTATGTCCCAGCCACTTAGTGGCGGGGTGTTAAATTGACTATTTTGATGCAGAAACATTAATTAGTTTAATTGTTCAATAAAATTACTTTTCAAGATTGAAGGACATTAATTAACATCTGTGGTCTTCTAATAGTGACAGTTTTATGACATTTTTATTAGAATTTAGATGCTTGTACATAGCAAATTGTTGAAAGACAGAGACTGGCAAATGTGTTATCTTATATCTGGTTTACTTTTAATGTGCTGTCAGTTTTAATTTTGAGTGTCCAAGAGTATAGAAGATAATTTCATTGTAGAGTGGTGGCTCAGTATCAATAGTTTTTGGTTTTAAAATACAAGTTGCACCCAGTTTTAGTTTTTATTGATGCCCACATTTTGGATAAAAGAACCCGTCTTAACAATTCTGGTGGCAGCGGTGGGATCCAAAAGGGATCTAGACTTTTTGTTAACTTAATAGATATTTGGATTTAGTTAGTATGGAAGACGGTGTTGATGTAACTAGACGAAATTTAATAGAGTTTACGGACACTGAACAAGCTCATGAAGATGAGAATGAGGATACTGAAGTAATGGTACCACCAAAGAAGACAAGGGGTGCAACAAGGAAGGCAGCCAGTAAGAGTACTGTGAATATGGAGTTAGAGAGTAAGCGTTTGGACATGGAACGAGATAGAATGAAATATGAACATGAACTTAGACTAAAGCAAATGGAGATAGAACTGGCACGAATAAATGTTGTAGAACATAGAAATGACCACAAGGAGCCAGATGTTCCAGTCAAGTTAAAACTGCAGCCATATGACCACAAGTCAAAGGATGATATATTGACATATTTATCTGAATTCGAGGCTATAGCTAAGCAAGCCAAGTGGACAAATGAAGTTAAGGTTTTGCAGTTGAGAACACTTTTAACTGGAGAGGCTAAGGAAGTCAGCCAGTTAGCAAACAAGAATTACGAGGAGCTACGGAAAGCTTTAGTTGATAGATTTGGACGACGACCACACCAGTATTTTGCCGACTTGTTGGAAGTTAAGCGTGGTGAAAACGAAACTTATCGTGGATTAATGGCCAAGATACAACACTCAGTTAATCGTTTCGTAGGAGACGAAGATCCAAAAGTCCGTTTATGTGAAGAGTTCTTTTTAAAAGCTTTGTCACCCGCACAAGCTCAATGGATTAGACGGAATAAGGGAAGCAATAGTGTTGTAGATGCTGCGGAAGATTACATTTTACCGACCATTTCTCCGAAAGGATCATCCTCGAGGGAGAATGTTAGATTACCCAATAATGTAGATAGTAGAAAGTGTTATAATTGTGATCGCATAGGTCATATAGCAAAGAATTGTCGTGCTCCAAAACGCAGGATTAAGGATAAAAAGCCAAATGCGGCTACATATTTTGTGAAGCCTTCATATGGGGAGAGATTGATAAATGTCTATGGACAAGTGAATGGGCGTGAGATCCTATTTGTAAAGGATACCGGTGCTGAAATGACTTTGATCCGTGAAGAATATGTAGATTCAAGTAATATAATTGAAGGTCAGAGGATTACTCTGTATACTGCTGTGGGTCAACCCTTTACAGCAAAGATGGCCGTTGTCAATTTAGATACGCCGTACTTTAAGGGACATGCAACTGTAGGATTAGTTGCGAACTTAGCTGCTGATGCTCTGTTAGGTATGGATATTTTGGGAAAATCTAAAACGTATGTAGTAACGAGGTCCAAGAGCAAGCAAAATGAAGAGATTGAGAATGAAATGGTGGAATGTGAGGTACATTCCCAAGATTTAAATGAAGATGTGGATCTAATTGATTTTTCGGAACCGGACGCAGAAATCCAGGAGGATATTGATATTGGGGATGTTAATGAGCTGACAGAACAAGGTGAGAGTATAGGGTTAGAACATTTGTCTAATGTTAATGTTGAAACATTGTCGAGGCTCCAAAGGGAGGACCCTACTCTAAGTAATTGTAGACTTAAGGCTTTGAATAATGTGGACGAATCAAAAGATGTTAAATTTGCATTTTATTATGAGAACAATGTTTTGAAGAGAAAATGGGAGTCAAAAGATGGTTATAAAAGGGGGAACCAGATTGTTTTACCAAAGCCGTTAAGAAAGGCTGTGCTAGAGTTAGCACATGATCGTCCAATGTCAGGTCACTTAGGACCAGGAAAATGTAAACAGAGGGTACTTCAGTCTTTTTATTGGCCGGGTGTCTTTGCAGATGTGACAAGACACTGTCGTAGTTGTGATATATGTCAGAGGACATCAAAAAGGGATAATGTTAAAGTACCGATGGTGAAAACGCCAATCATTAGAGAGCCATTTAGCAAAATAGCTATTGATATAGTTGGTCCATTAAGTCGAACTAAGAAGGGAAATAAGTATATTTTGACAGTTATTGATGAAGGTACAAGGTACCCAGAGGCTTTCCCACTTCCAAGTATAGAAGCGGAGCGCATAGCTCAATCTTTAGTTCAATTATTTAGCCGAGTGGGTGTGGCTAGAGTAATTTTAAGCGATCAAGGTAGCAATTTCACAAGCACGTTATTCAAACAGTTGTATGAGATGTTAGGTGTTAAGGGTATTACGACAAGTCCGAATAGACCCCAGTCTAATGGAAAATGTGAACGCTACAATGGAACTTTGAAGAAAGTTCTCAAGAAACTATGTATTACATACGAAAAGGATTGGGACGAAATGCTGCCATATGCACTGTTTGCTTATAGAGAGACGCCACATGAGGAGACAGGATTTTCTCCGTTTGAACTGTTATATGGGTGGCCAGTTAGAGGACCAACAGAGATATTGAAATTAGCAATGACAGGAGAAGAAGATGTTGAGAAGTCCGTTATTGAACATGTCATTAATGTTAGTGAGCGCTTGTCTGAAATGAGAGACATTGTAGGTAAAAATCTTACTGACAAGCAGTCGAAAATGAAAGCCTGGTATGACAGAAACACTAGAAAGCGCTATTTTTCGCCGGGTGATGAAGTATTAGTACCTTTGCCAACTGAGAGTTCAAAGATGACTGCTACATGGAAAGGTCCGTTTGGCATAGTCAGGAAATTATCAGATGTGAACTATCAAGTAAATGTAGGAGCACGCCGAGGCTTAGTTACCTATCATATCAACTTGCTGAAGAGATATAATAGGAATAGAGTAATGAACATTCACGACTTCAAAATTAATTACCGCAGTGGTGCTAGTAACAAAAATGCAGATGGAATGTCTCGAGTATAATTCACTTGTTTTGGGAAATAGGTGTTTTTAAAGAGAAATGCTAAAGTGAATTTATTATCACAATATATTTGTCATTAATTATTCAGTGGATTTATTATTTTACTCGTGTTTTATACTATTTTGTTCAGTGATTTATTATTTTACTCGTGTTTTATACTATTTTGTTCAGTGGATTTAATATTTTACTCGTGTTTTATACTATTTTGTTCAGTAGATTTATTATTTTACTCGTGTTTTATACTATTTTGTTCAGTAGATTTAATATTTTACTCGTGTTTTATACTATTTTGTTCAGTGGATTTAATATTTTACTCGTGTTTTATACTATTTTGTTCAGTAGATTTAATATTTTACTCGTGTTTTATACTATTTTGTTCAGTAGATTTATTATTTTACTCGTGTTTTATACTATTTTGTTCAGTAGATTTATTATTTTACTCGTGTTTTATACTATTTTGTTCAGTAGATTTAATATTTTACTCGTGTTTTATACTATTTTGTTCAGTGATTTATTATTTTACTCGTGTTTTATACTATTTTGTTCAGTGGATTTAATATTTTACTCGTGTTTTATACTATTTTGTTCAGTAGATTTAATATTTTACTCGTGTTTTATACTATTTTGTTCAGTAGATTTAATATTTTACTCGTGTTTTATACTATTTTGTTCAGTAGATTTATTATTTTACTCGTGTTTTATACTATTTTGTTCAGTAGATTTATTATTTTACTCGTGTTTTATACTATTTTGTTCAGTGATTTATTATTTTACTCGTGTTTTATACTATTTTGTTCAGTAGATTTATTATTTTACTCGTGTTTTATACTATTTTGTTCAGTAGATTTAATATTTTACTCGTGTTTTATACTATTTTGTTCAGTGGATTTAATATTTTACTCGTGTTTTATACTATTTTGTTCAGTAGATTTAATATTTTACTCGTGTTTTATACTATTTTGTTCAGTAGATTTAATATTTTACTCGTGTTTTATACTATTTTGTTCAGTGGATTTAATATTTTACTCGTGTTTTATACTATTTTGTTCAGTAGATTTAATATTTTACTCGTGTTTTATACTATTTTGTTCAGTGGATTTATTATTTTACTCGTGTTTTATACTATTTTGTTCAGTGATTTAATATTTTACTCGTGTTTTATACTATTTTGTTCAGTGATTTATTATTTTACTCGTGTTTTATACTATTTTGTTCAGTGATTTAATATTTTACTCGTGTTTTATACTATTTTGTTCAGTGGATTTAATATTTTACTCGTGTTTTATACTATTTTGTTCAGTGGATTTAATATTTTACTCGTGTTTTATACTATTTTGTTCAGTGATTTAATATTTTACTCGTGTTTTATACTATTTTGTTCAGTGGATTTATTATTTTACTCGTGTTTTATACTATTTTGTTCAGTGGATTTAATATTTTACTCGTGTTTTATACTATTTTGTTCAGTAGATTTATTATTTTACTCGTGTTTTATACTATTTTGTTCAGTGATTTAATATTTTACTCGTGTTTTATACTATTTTGTTCAGTGGATTTATTATTTTACTCGTGTTTTATACTATTTTGTTCAGTGGATTTAATATTTTACTCGTGTTTTATACTATTTTGTTCAGTAGATTTATTATTTTACTCGTGTTTTATACTATTTTGTTCAGTGATTTATTATTTTACTCGTGTTTTATACTATTTTGTTCAGTGGATTTATTATTTTACTCGTGTTTTATACTATTTTGTTCAGTGGATTTAATATTTTACTCGTGTTTTATACTATTTTGTTCAGTGGATTTAATATTTTACTCGTGTTTTATACTATTTTGTTCAGTGGATTTATTATTTTACTCGTGTTTTATACTATTTTGTTCAGTGGATTTATTATTTTACTCGTGTTTTATACTATTTTGTTCAGTGGATTTATTATTTTCATTCATGGATTAAAATTGATCAGCTGATTCTATATATATTACCAGTGTTGGAGTTTGTTTACATCACGTGTTTACCATGTAATAGACATTGCGTACATGGTCGGGTTAAGCTTTATGCATAATTGTTTTTATGAGAAAATTGTAAATTCTTACTGAGCCACTTTTAATCTTTTATTCATATCGAAAATTTCACGCTTTACCGATAAATTTCCTCTTGAGAAGGGAGGTGTTAAATTGACTATTTTGATGCAGAAACATTAATTAGTTTAATTGTTCAATAAAATTACTTTTCAAGATTGAAGGACATTAATTAACATCTGTGGTCTTCTAATAGTGACAGTTTTATGACATTTTTATTAGAATTTAGATGCTTGTACATAGCAACTTGTTGAAAGACAGAGACTGGCAAATGTGTTATCTTATATCTGGTTTACTTTTAATGTTCTGTCAGTTTTAATTTTGAGTGTCCAAGAGTATAGAAGATAATTTCATTGTAGAGTGGTGGCTCAGTATCAATAGTTTTTGGTTTTAAAATACAAGTTGCACCCAGTTTTAGTTTTTATTGATGCCCACATTTTGGATAAAAGAACCCGTCTTAACACGGGGGCATAACAATTCTAGAATAGTTTCTCGACATATAATTTTTTCCGGCAAAACTACTTAAGACAACCATCTATAAACTTTGACTTTTGTATTTTGTTGTCTTCCGGTGACGTAGTTTACAAGGAACGCTGGTGACATTGACACAAGCTGGTTACTGATTTATTTTACGATTTTGTGAGCATTTTACTTGTTTAAGTAGCAAATGCAATATCCAATCAAATTGGAAATTATCAGTCACTTAATTACATCGCCGTCTAGTTATCAATGTAGAAAAGCTATTGTAAACATGAAGGTTAGTGATATTGTAAACATGAAGGTTAGTGATATTGTAAACATGAAGGTTAGTGATATTGTAAACATGAAGGTTAGTGATATTGTAAACATGAAGGTTAGTGATATTGTAAACATGAAGGTTAGTGATATTGTAAACATGAAGGTTAGTGATATTGTAAACATGAAGGTTAGTGGATTTTGTTATTACATGCATTTCCATTATTATTATTTATTACTGTCTCTCATTCAAAATATAAGTTTGATTTTTCCTACTAGAATCGACATAATTCATTGAAGCCATAGTTTGTATAATGTTTTAACAAAGAGTACATTATTTTCCTTTAATTTACTTTAAATTAGTCATAATATTACTGTTTCTGTATTATTCATCGTCGAATGCAAAATGTTCATTCGGAGAGGAAATCAGAACAGCCAAATTCTTGAGTATCCCTAATGCTAGATACGATAACGTAACCCTCATTCCACTTGTGCTCCAGTTAGGGTTACGAATCGGTCCCATTCAACGTATGGGAACAAATTAAAATTTTCGTTTAAGTGAATATTTCAACTTTCTTTTTGCATATCTGGTCATAACTTATTATTCCCTACAATTTTTAAGTAATGGCGATACAAAATAAGTGTTACAATAACTGTTTCTACCTTCACGATAGATTTAGTATTCGAAAATTGTTCCGTGTCCGCCATGGCACCTTACGTATACTCTCGTGATGGGCGGAGCCTATCCATACATGGATCTGAATGCCAAATATGAAAACCTTTACTACGATGTTTTACCTATGTTTTACTACGATTGATCCAAATAAGGATATCTCCAAAACGAGGCAAGTGCACGTGAAATAGCAACTTGTAAACAAAATGTCGGACAGAAAGACGATTTCATGCATTCAAATTTTCAGATGGATATAAGTCTACCATGGATTGATGCAGCGTTTACTTAACACCTCAAGGTTTAGCTAAATATATGTATCTTTCACCCCCGTTAATTTTTCCAACCACTTGCAACGGAATTAGGACAAAAAACCGCCCGGTGTGAATCACTCCAGGCGCTGCTCCCATACGTTGAATGGAACCGATTCGTAACCCTCGCTGCACAAGCGGACTGAAGGTTACGTTATCGTATCTACCCTAATGCCACATTGATTTACAAATTTACTGTAAATGCCATATTAGAATCGAAATAATTCGCCCATGTCATGTTTTATGCTCAATTTAACATGGTAATAGGCATTATATTTGTCTAAATTTTACACCTAGCTTTCGACAAATATAATGCTTTCCCATGTTAAAATGAGCATAAAACATGACATGGGTGAATTATTTCTTAATTATTACATACCACGTCTTTTTCACACAAAATCTTGTAAATCTCTTGGTAATGTTCTAGTCCAAACACATCCGTCGATCCACGTTGCATTATATCAATCAATTCTTCCGGGGATTTTAATTTTCTTATGAGAACATTCACCTTCATAGCTTCTTTGTGGTCAAGTAAGCTCTGTTAAAATAAAAACGTAGATATCAAATTTAGTGCGCATGACGCGTTTCGGGAATATCCTTCATCAGGCTCAAAGTCGAACGATTGGAAAGCGAAATAATTTAACGATTTGTAAGCAATAAAATCAAAGGCCCTAAGCAGGATAGACAAAATCAGCTAATGTCACCAATGCCTGTGGGAGGCTTTGATATGCATAATATTGAGAAAAAAAACATATTTTCCTCACATATCTTTATACGCATAAAGCCAATATATAGCGGGGGTAGTTTGAAAACTATCTATGTAATCTGTGCTTATCACTACTAACGTTGTGAGTTCAGTTCAACATGTGATAACGTTTATCGCCGGGTACTCTGGTTTCCTCCACCAATAAAACTGACTGCCACCATATAACTGAAATATTGTTGAAAGTGGCGTTAAACACCATCAACCAAACCAAACAATACCACATCATCAGGGGCAGAATAGAACATGTGAAAGTAGATGTTATATAATGTGTATCTACTGTTCATGACTGCGCATTCGGATCATAACTTCCTGTGATAAAATGTAAACAAATCGTCATGAACAAAGTATTTACCTCTCTCCTTGTATTTACTCTCAGAGTTGTATTATTTTTCAAATAAAATAATCTCTCAATTTCATGATAATCCACTTCTATTGTGTCTTTGGTATCTTGTATCTTGTTCCATACGTTTTCTAACAAAACATATCGTTATAATAGTCAGCTGATAAAAAACATATGCATAGTAGAGTCAGTGATTGTGAACACAAGTGGAACAAACACTGCTCACCCTTCCAGAGCACATGGGTTCACTTCCGGTTTTTAATGGGATTCGTGTATCTCGATCTTTAGTTTTATATGTAATGCATTGTAGATCGTTGTCAGTCGTGTTATCCTTATCTTTTGGCCATTGTGTTGTTTGTTCTTCTTCGATTTACGGATTTTGATTACCTCCCTTTGGTATCTTCAAACTATATACTTATTCTTTGACAGGATGATAATACTTAGCGAAGAAGTAGCAATTACCAAATAAGTGTAACCAAATCGATGGTTTAATGTTTATCGTGCTCGCCTCGACGGCGGAAGATCGTGCGTTCGAGACCCAGTCAGGTCAAACCACCGGCTATAAAATTAGTTCTCCAGTAAATAGGCGGTAGCAAGAATCAAGGCTGGTTAGATAGGAATCAGGCAATTACTTCCGAGCGACAGTTCTACCTGCGGACTGTTGTTTCAGTGAGCCAACACTATGAACATCCAACAAGAGTGTTTTTTATAAAACTCAGATACAGCATGTGATTTTCTTTCTAGAGTGCAACTTACAATTTTCTTTTTTTTTCTTCCTTTAATTTTCAGTTATTCAAACAATGTTAAATGAATTGAGTATGTTTTAATGACTATTTGCAATTTTTCATGTGTTTTTTTTAGGAAACGGATTAATATAAGCATTACGCTTGTTTCTGAATCCTATGTTATATTGTATTGTGAAAAAAATGTAATATGTAATTCATCAATAAAAATATGTTTAAATGAACAAGGGTGTTTGTCTAGAACAAAGCGGACGTCGTCATCATCATCTCATTGAAATGTAACATGTTCTCGATATGATATAGCTTACAAATTGTCCTCTATGCGTTAAACAACAATCAGCACTCACTCAAATTATCATTGGATTCAACAGACATCGAAACCATGATCCTCCGTAAACGAGTCGATCATCTCTAGAGATCTCAGAGATATTGAAATGGGACCAATTTTCTCCGCTGTGCTGTACTATATCTCTGGTTTATTGACAACAACGAAAACCATAAAATTGAAATTCAGCGAATAAATATGGTTGATTGATTGGTGTTTAACGCCAACGAATAAATAAGAAGTCACAGTATATGATTCCATAGATGTCGATCAATCTCATCTTTGTGTCTCAGTGTCATTCGTGATGCAATGCAACCTGTACAAACCGAACCTCCATGTGTTCGGAATAATAGACATGTTTACATTTTATTCAGAGGTCGGTTTAGGTAGGAATCTTATTCATGGCTCGGTTTAGACATGTTTTCGTCTTATTCATGGTTCGGTTTAGATGTTTTCGTCTTATTCATGGTTCGATTTAGACATGTTTTCGTCTTATTCAGGGCTCGATGTAGACATAATTTACTTTACCTTTGCTCTGTGACTGTGTTATTCTGGTCCATTGTAAATTCTTTAATGGTCTTTGTGAATCTGGAACAGATATTGGTACCGTTATAGTTGTCAGGGCTGGTGGTGGCGGCGGTGGAGGCGGCTGGGGTGGTGATGACTTTGGCAGTGACCTTTGGACTGTCAATGTTGATGCTTCAATTGCCACTGGAGTATCATCCAACGTCATGTCACTAGATCCAGTAGATATTTCTAATGAAGAAAAAACAAATTAACAAGTGCTTAATTAGTTAAGCGAGGATGGCGTATTTTTAATTAAAGCTTATGTGTACATATATTCTTTACTACAGCAATCGCATTTTTTTTAAATTTAATTTTCAAAAAAATATATTGTGGCGCTTAAGTTTGGTCGAAGTGTATATATAGTGACAACCATACAATATATTTCCTGTAAATATAGTTCATAGTCACATGAGATGCATAAAATACCATCAAGCTAATATTGCTACAAAACAAATATACATTGAGTGAGTAATTAAAATCAAAATTGATATTGTGCAACTTGGAATTCTCAGTTTAAAATAATTCTATAAATACATGAATTGGGATTTCCGTCGTGCTAATTTTAACTTATATTATGTCACGGACATACTGATAATTGAACGAGATAAAAGAGTGACATTGCTATATTAATAGACTACTTGGAAATCCTAAACAACTAATTAAAGAATATGCAGGTGTTTAATACCGGTTTCGTAATCGCTAATTAATATTGTTATAGAAAAGGTTTAAGAAACTAAAGGGGTAATCAGAAGTCGTATATCAGAGAAGTGCCGAATAAACAGTGGCAAAAACAGAAATAAATTAAAAAAAACAACAAACAAACAAAACAACATAAAATACTTCGTAGAAAACTTAAGATTGATCAACACGAACCCAACTGAATACCGTGGATGAACTCCGGTGTCCTGCCCAACTGGAACACATGCACGCACGCACCCACGCACGCACACACACACACACACACACACACACACACACGCACACACACACACACACACGCACGCACGCACACACACACACACACACACACACAAGACCGTAACAAAGGCCTTTTAATTGTTTCCCCACATAATTTTACTAAACGGTAGAGAATAACGAAGGGGCAATCAAAAATGGTTAACCCAGAAAAAGTGGTAGCATAGGGTGTACAAGACAAACGAAAGAAATCAAAAAAAACAAAAACACAATATGAGAAACTGACAACAACACAGGGCACACAAGCCGAAGACAAACAAAACAAATGTGTTGGACACCACAATACACAAGCAATGAGCCCTCCTACAAACAACTGGAGGTAAAGACAAACACAAAGAATGTAAATAAGACATGAGCCCTCCTACAAACAACTGGAGGTAAAGACAAACACAAAGAATGTAAATAAGACATGAGCCCTCCTACAAACAACTGGAGGTAAAGATGAACTGAACCTCGTTTTAATGCGGAGAGATCGTAACGGACATCACAGCACGGAAGTTATAACATAAAGACACGTAATATGACAACACAAACAACTAATAAAAGATGAGCAACACGGATCCCACCATGAGTAACACAGCGGTTGTCAGAAACAGATAACTAACCCTTAGAGCCAATCAGCACATTGTATCCAATATACCCAACCGCAATGTTTGTTTGTATAGTTTTTAAACTTACACGTATCACGAGCAGAAAGGAAAAGACGGTAAGCATTTATGAATGCCACATATAATTTTACCAAGAAATGCCGGGATCGGGACTATGTTCGTTGAAAATATTATATTTCTTGTCCAGTGTACACTACAAAACTAGGGCCGTCATGGTCGTGATCGTATGGTAGTTGGATTCATAACTACCTATGCAATCGGTGTCTATCTCCACTGAAGATGTGTGTTCGAATCCCTCTCAGGCGAGATGTACTCGATACAACATTAAGTGATAAAGTTTGTCAGTGACTTGCGACAGGTGAGTGGGTTTTTTCCGGGCATTCCGGTTTCCTCCACTAATAAAACTGACCGCCACGATATAACTGAAATTTTGTTGAAAGTGGCGTTAAACACCCTAACCCTAACCTCACTGCAAAGCAACAAACAAAAATTAAATAATTACCGATGTTGACGTCTCGGACGTTTTCGTTTTCAATACTGTCGATGTTGACTTCTCTGACGTTTTCGTCTTCAATGCTATCAATGTTGACCCCTCGGACGATTTCGTCTTCAATGCTGTCAATGTTGACGTCTCTGGCGTTTTCGTCTTCAATGCTGTCAATGTTTTCACATCTCTTTTCCCCGCTAACATCACTTGTTTCTAAAGACATCATGAATTTAATTCTGAACACTTCAGTTCAATATGCTACTAATATTTGTCACGAAAAAAAACCAAACAGTCTTTTCGAAAGTTAATATTTCGTGGAAACCCGATACAACAATATATAAATAATATTTAGAAAAACACAATACTTTTCCTATATATGTACACTATAAACTATTACTTGGTAACAATTTTAGTGCACACGACACGTTTCTGGAATAATCTTCATCAAGTATACTCAAAATCGAAAGAAATTCAAAACGAAAATACAGTTTTGGTTTTACTAAATTGATAAATATGAGTGGCCGTTCATGTTATTGGCGCGATAATATACGCGTATATTATCAACATATACGCGTATATTTTTGTTATATACGCGTATATTGTTGTTATATACGCGTTAATATACACGTTAATACTTTAAATGAATTTGTGGGTATATACGCGTATATATATGCGTATATAACAACAATATACGCGTAATATAACAACAATATACGCGTATATAACAACAATATTCGCGTATATAGCAACAATATACGCGTATATAACAACAATATACGCGTATATATACGCGTATATACCCAAAAATGCATTTAAAGTATTAACGTGTATATAACAACAATATACGCGTATATAACAACAATATACGCGTAATATAACAACAATATACGCGTATATAGCAACAATATACGCATATATAACAACAATATACGCGTATATAACAATATTCGCGTATATAGCAACAATATACGCGTATATAACAACAATATACGCGTATATAACAACAATATTCGCGTATATAGCAACAATATACACGTATATAGCAACAATATTCGCGTATATAACAACAATATGCGCGTATATATACGTGTATATACCCAAAAATTCATTTAAAGTATTAACGTGTATACTAACGCGTATATAACAACAATATTCGCGTATATAGCAACAATATACGCGTATATATACGCGTATATACCCAAAAATGCATTTAAAGTATTAACGTGTATATAACAACAATATACGCGTATATAACAACAATATTCGCGTATATAGCAACAATATACGCGTATATAACAACAATATACGCGTATATAACAACAATATACGCGTATATAACAACAATATACGCGTATATAACAACAATATACGCGTATATAACAACAATATTCGCGTATATAGCAACAATATACGCGTATATAGCAACAATATACGCGTATATAACAACAATATACGTGTATATAACAACAATATTCGCGTATATAGCAACAATATACGCGTATATAACAACAATATACGCGTATATAACAACAATATTCGCGTATACAGCAACAATATACGCGTATAAAACAACAATATACGCGTATATAACAACAATATTCGCGTATATAGCAACAATATACGCGTATATATACGCGTATATACCCAAAAATGCATTTAAAGTATTAACGTGTATATAACAACAATATACGCGTATATAGCAACAATATACGCGTATATAACAACAATATTCGCGTATATAACAACAATATTCGCGTATATAGCAACAATATACGCGTATATAGCAACAATATACGCGTATATAGCAACAATATACGCGTATATAACAACAATATACGCGTATATAACAACAATATACGTGTATATAACAACAATATTCGCGTATATAGCAACAATATACGCGTATATAACAACAATATACGCGTATATAACAACAATATTCGCGTATATAGCAACAATATACGCGTATATAACAACAATATACGCGTATATAGCAACAATATTCGCGTATATAGCAACAATATACGCGTATATATACGCGTATATACCCAAAAATGCATTTAAAGTATTAACGTGTATATAATAACAATATACGCGTATATAGCAACAATATTCGCGTATATAACAACAATATACGTGTATATAACAACAATAGTCGCGTATATAGCAACAATATACGCGTATATAACAACAATATACGTGTATATAACAACAATATTCGCGTATATAGCAACAATATACGCGTATATAACAACAATATACGCGTATATAACAACAATATTCGCGTATATAGCAACAATATACGCGTATATAACAACAATATTCGCGTATATAACAACAATATTCGCGTATATAGCAACAATATACGCGTATATATACGCGTATATACCCAAAAATGCATTTAAAGTATTAACGTGTATATAACAACAATATACGCGTATATAGCAACAATATTCGCGTATATAACAACAATATACGTGTATATAACAACAATATTCGCGTATATAGCAACAATATACGCGTATATAACAACAATATACGCGTATATAGCAACAATAAACGCGTATATAACAACAATATACGCGTATATAACAACAATATACGTGTATATAACAACAATATTCGCGTATATATCAACAATATACGCGTATATAACAACAATATACGCGTATATAACAACAATATTCCCGTATATAGCAACAATATACGCGTATATAACAACAATATACGCGTATATAACAACAATATTCGCGTATATAGCAACAATATACGCGTATATACCCAAAAATGCATTTAAAGTATTAACGTGTATATTAACGCGTATATAACAACAATATACGCGTATATAACAACAATATACGCGTATATAGCAACAATATACGCGTATATAGCAACAATATACGCGTATAAAACAACAATATTCGCGTATATAGCAACAATATACGCGTATATAACAACAATATACGCGTATATAACAACAATATACGTGTATATAACAACAATATTCGCGTATATAGCAACAATATACGCGTATATAACAACAATATACGCGTATATAACAACAATATTCGTGTATATAGCAACAATATATGCGTATATAACAACAATATGCGCGTATATATACGCGTATATACCCAAAAATTCATTTAAAGTATTAACGTGTATATTAACGCGTATATAACAACAATATACGCGTATATAACAACAATATTCGCGTATATAGCAACAATATACACGTATATAGCAACAATATACGCGTATATGTTGATAATATACGCGTATATACCCAAAAAATCATTTAAAGTATTAACGTGTATATAACAACAATATACGCGTATATAACAACAATATACGCGTATATAACAACAATATTCGCGTATATAGCAACAATATACAAGTATATAGCAACAATATACGCGTATATGTTGATAATATACGAGTATATATACGCGTATACAATATTATACGCGTATATTATCTCGCCAATGACAGGAACGGCCACTCATAGATAAAGACCTATATATATATTTACATACACTGTATTGATACTTGTATGTAAACAACTAAAAATAAATCCTTAAATTTAACTAAAAATAGTAACATGACGGAAACTATAGTGACAAAGACACTTTACATGTAGTGTAATTAAACAACATTATTAAGGGAAAAAAATGGTGGAATGTGTTAATCTGGGTCACGGGTCACTGTAATCGGGCGGCTGTATCGAGAAACAGATACGTGTTGAAAAAACTGTTGATACTCATAAAATATTGATAAATGCAATAAAATTTTATATTTGTCTTCAAGAAATATAATAGACAAAACCATATGTGAAGTTTTATGACGAAATATCTCCGATTTCTATGTAAATTTACGAGTTGAAGTGGGGAAACACCCACAGGGAATTTTAGCGATGTATTTTTATCTTGGACGAGAATAATGAGCGTCCTGATTAGATGACCGATTTAAAACACACTGACTCCGCATGGTAAAAAGAAGCATGTAAAAGAAATCTGTGTTATATTTATTCATTTGTTTGATTCTGGAATATTGTTGATCATTGATTTAAACAAGAAAAAAGGGAAAAAGGGGGGGATTTTATTTGTGAATTTTACAGTTAAATAAATGTTATGTTTCGACAGTTTAAAGAGAAAAATAAAAATTTGTTGCGACTAAAGCTTAAATCAGCGTTAAAAAATGAACAAATATCAGTGGTTTTGTAAATGAGATTTATTTTGAATAGAAAATCTGAATTTATTATTTATTAATTTATTATTAATGATACAATTTTATATTCCTTGGGAGGGGCTATGATGAAAATTTGAAACAAAAACACAGGACCGGACATTAAGCAAAAATATTAATCCAGGATTAGTTTTTTATTAAAAAATACCAGGACCCCTGTGTCTATGAATTTTTTTTTTTAAGTTAATAATATGAAATATGACATCCACACTTGCCTTTTGGACAGCACATTTCTGTGTCCACACTTGTAAGTTAAAAAAAAAAAACACAAAAAAACTACGGTATTTCACAAGGTGAACATTTACTAGTGCGATGGAATTTCCCATTATCTATTTTTAGTGCATCACACATAATAGATAAATAAAATATACTATATATAGACTAATAATAACGTGATATAATATATACGTTGAGTAATGAAAATCAAAATTGATATTGTGAACTTTAGATTTCTTTTAATATAATTCTAAAAATACATGAATTGGGATTGCCGTCGTGCTAATTTTAACTTATATTACGTCACGGACATACAGATAATTGATCAAGTAAAAAACATATAAACTTTGCTTTCTGGTTGTATGAAATGAGTGATTCTGTGCACAAGCATGCATTCTGTATTTAACTAACACTCTTGACACATTGTCTGTAAACCCCTTGGTACTTATATCTTATATACTTAAGGTTTTGTTGTCATTCTCAGTTAACTTTCAGTTTGTTTGTTCTTTGTCTATTTCCATCTGAATACTTTAGTAACTTTCCTTCAGTGGAGTATAGGTTACATTGGTACTTGAGGGAGAGGTCAGGTCACTAGCTGTATACTCATTAGTTCTTATTTACATGTAGTTTGACTTAGAGAAAAAGATATTGTTAGCGTACAAGCTTAGCAAATCTCTGCCCCATATTTCAGGTTGTAGGGGAAAAGTAACAGATATATTGATTCAGGGGTAGGTGCTGCATGTATTGTATTTTAGTCTGATATTTTTGCGCATTATGTTGTACATATATATATATATCTTGTATATTAATTATTGAATGTTTAGATTCACATTAATCAAATTTGTTTTTCCTTTCTCATAGATTGATTAATGTAAATTTTTTGTCATAGGTACTTTAATTTGATTTACCTTACTTTTCACAGGTATATTAATCGTATATTTGTTTATTCGTAGGTTGACTAATTAAAAACATTTTGTAGATTAGTTGATCACTTAGAGACAGTGATTGATTTATATTTAATCATAAGTTGATATTTCAGGGGAGATAATTCAACTTAACTTTAGCGTCAACATTTTTTTTATTAGATTCATTACATGAGAGTTTTCTGAAACTGTTAGTTAAATTCATTTGCAGTTCAATTGTATTGATTTTGTATTTGTATACTATCTGTTTGATCTTAGATATACTTTATTTTTGCGCATTTCACTTCATCTTTAGAATTTCTTTGAAATTTCAATTATTTAAAACTTTATTAAAGATCTACATTTCAGATTGATTTTTTTTCTAATTCGAGATTAGACTTGCTTATAGATCATATTTTTTTCAATATTTATTTCAGAATACTTAATTAATTTTTGATCTTTTGTAGAAATTTATATTCATTTCAGAATACTTAACTAATTTTGATCTTCTGTAGGAACTTATATATTTATTTCAGAATATTTAACTAATTTTAATCTTTTGTAGGAACTTATATATTTATTTCAGAATAATTAACTAATTTTGATCTCTTGTAGAAACTTTTATATTTATTTCAGAAAATTTCTTAGAATTTCTATTGGTTTTAGGAGTTCATTTTGTTTCAGATTTCTGATTTAATTTTTCCTTGTAGGACAAATGTTCTTTACTTACAGGAAATTATATTTCAGATAATTTTATTTTATATTGTAGATATTTATATTTTGTATTTGGATTTCTTTAATTTATTAGTTATAATGACTTTGATTGTAAATGGCCAATCCGGTGGAAAACATCATAACACACCCACCAACTAGCCCATTGGAGAAAAACAATTATATACCCACCAACTAGTCCGACAGCAGAAATAATGGATCCTGAGGATATTAAGTTATTACAGGCAATCAAAGCAATGGGTATAAAACCAAAAACAGACTCGCCACAGGACTTTGAGAGATCAATGAAAGAATATTTCAGACAGAAGGAAGAATTCGATGACAAGAAACCACACTCATTGACTTTACCACCAGATGTAAGACCAAAAGAGAACATCCAACCTGCTCCTTACCAACCACCAAAAATTAACATATTCACAGGATCCGGTAACAAATCAGAGCCCACATATGAGTTATGGCATTATGATATAGAATGTCTACTTAGAGACAAATCCATACACCAGGATACCATACACACCTCCATCCGAAGATCACTACGAGGACAAGCAGGTGCAGTAGTTATGCGTATAGGTCCAGAAGCTCCATTATATGGTGCCGAACGGCGCAACAATGAAGATGTCATTAGTTGGAGTTGCTGTCTTGAGGATATCATGGGTCGAGCCAGGGACCTGGGAGCCATACACCCATCCGAAGTAAAACGGATGCTACATGATATACTCTGCAACGGACTGAGGAAGGAACTTAAAGACGCAAGTGGCCACAAGTATGACAGCATAAAGGACTTCGATTCCTTAAGGGTCGCTATTCGTCAGATTGAGATGAAACATACTCTAGAACAACAATTATATGAGAAAGAGAAGAAGTCCAAACCAAATCCTACCAAGTAACACCAATTACAACAGAACATTCTGACATAGAGGAGATTAAAGGCATTGTGCAACAACTGGTTAGTAAAGTTGATAGCTATGACCGTGAAAGACAACAGACCAGCGGCTCATACAGAGAACCACACAGAGGCTATCAACAAGGATATAGAGGCACATATAGACCACCAAGACAGAACTACCAGTCACGACAACAAACACAACAACAATCTAACACACAACAACAAACAACTGAACAACAACATTCCAAGTATCAACATACATCCATTTACGAAGAACCTCAATGTTTTAGATGTGGACAATATGGACACTATAAGAGAGGATGTGGTGTAAATCTAGATCACTCGAAGAGAGGTTTAAACTTCAATAAGCCTATGACGCGGGGCCGGTACTAGGCTTGAATAGAAAGATTAATGGTCCCAGTATAAAGAACAATTTAGTTAAGATACCACCAGGATTGTATGGTCAACCAATAGAAACATCAGTTATATTAGAGGGAATTGAAACAGGAGCACTTCTTGATACAGGTTCTACACTCTCAACTATTAGCGAGTCATACTATCAACAGTAGCTTGCCTGTAGTATACAATTGAAAACTATCGAAGAAATTTTGGACATTGAATGTGCTGGAGGAAGTCAACTACCATACTCTGGATATATTGAAGTGAATATAAATACACCTAGCAGTACTAACAACTTCAACACATACTTAGTACTTGTAGTACCCGACAGTAATTACAACCAACACATATCATTACTTATTGGAACTAACGTATTGAATACCATACTCCAAGATCTACACCAACTTCATGGAGATAAATATCTACAAAATGCAGATCTAACAACTCCCTGGTACCTTACTTTAAGATGCATTGCACTACAGGAAAAAAACAATTATATACCCACCAACTAGTCCGACAGCAGAAATAATGGATCCTGAGGATATTAAGTTATTACAGGCAATCAAAGCAATGGGTATAAAACCAAAAACAGACTCGCCACAGGACTTTGAGAGATCAATGAAAGAATATTTCAGACAGAAGGAAGAATTCGATGACAAGAAACCACACTCATTGACTTTACCACCAGATGTAAGACCAAAAGAGAACATCCAACCTGCTCCTTACCAACCACCAAAAATTAACATATTCACAGGATCCGGTAACAAATCAGAGCCCACATATGAGTTATGGCATTATGATATAGAATGTCTACTTAGAGACAAATCCATACACCAGGATACCATACACACCTCCATCCGAAGATCACTACGAGGACAAGCAGGTGCAGTAGTTATGCGTATAGGTCCAGAAGCTCCATTATATGGTGCCGAACGGCGCAACAATGAAGATGTCATTAGTTGGAGTTGCTGTCTTGAGGATATCAGGGGTCGAGCCAGGGACCTGGGAGCCATACACCCATCCGAAGTAAAACGGATGCTACATGATATACTCTGCAACGGACTGAGGAAGGAACTTAAAGACGCAAGTGGCCACAAGTATGACAGCATAAAGGACTTCGATTCCTTAAGGGTCGCTATTCGTCAGATTGAGATGAAACATACTCTAGAACAACAATTATATGAGAAAGAGAAGAAGTCCAAACCAAATCCTACCAAGTAACACCAATTACAACAGAACATTCTGACATAGAGGAGATTAAAGGCATTGTGCAACAACTGGTTAGTAAAGTTGATAGCTATGACCGTGAAAGACAACAGACCAGCGGCTCATACAGAGAACCACACAGAGGCTATCAACAAGGATATAGAGGCACATATAGACCACCAAGACAGAACTACCAGTCACGACAACAAACACAACAACAATCTAACACACAACAACAAACAACTGAACAACAACATTCCAAGTATCAACATACATCCATTTACGAAGAACCTCAATGTTTTAGATGTGGACAATATGGACACTATAAGAGAGGATGTGGTGTAAATCTAGATCACTCGAAGAGAGGTTTAAACTTCAATAAGCCTATGACGCGGGGCCGGTACTAGGCTTGAATAGAAAGATTAATGGTCCCAGTATAAAGAACAATTTAGTTAAGATACCACCAGGATTGTATGGTCAACCAATAGAAACATCAGTTATATTAGAGGGAATTGAAACAGGAGCACTTCTTGATACAGGTTCTACACTCTCAACTATTAGCGAGTCATACTATCAACAGTAGCTTGCCTGTAGTATACAATTGAAAACTATCGAAGAAATTTTGGACATTGAATGTGCTGGAGGAAGTCAACTACCATACTCTGGATATATTGAAGTGAATATAAATACACCTAGCAGTACTAACAACTTCAACACATACTTAGTACTTGTAGTACCCGACAGTAATTACAACCAACACATATCATTACTTATTGGAACTAACGTATTGAATACCATACTCCAAGATCTACACCAACTTCATGGAGATAAATATCTACAAAATGCAGATCTAACAACTCCCTGGTACCTTACTTTAAGATGCATTGCACTACAGGAAAAAAACAATTATATACCCACCAACTAGTCCGACAGCAGAAATAATGGATCCTGAGGATATTAAGTTATTACAGGCAATCAAAGCAATGGGTATAAAACCAAAAACAGACTCGCCACAGGACTTTGAGAGATCAATGAAAGAATATTTCAGACAGAAGGAAGAATTCGATGACAAGAAACCACACTCATTGACTTTACCACCAGATGTAAGACCAAAAGAGAACATCCAACCTGCTCCTTACCAACCACCAAAAATTAACATATTCACAGGATCCGGTAACAAATCAGAGCCCACATATGAGTTATGGCATTATGATATAGAATGTCTACTTAGAGACAAATCCATACACCAGAATACCATACACACCTCCATCCGAAGATCACTACGAGGACAAGCAGGTGCAGTAGTTATGCGTATAGGTCCAGAAGCTCCATTATATGGTGCCGAACGGCGCAACAATGAAGATGTCATTAGTTGGAGTTGCTGTCTTGAGGATATCAGGGGTCGAGCCAGGGACCTGGGAGCCATACACCCATCCGAAGTAAAACGGATGCTACATGATATACTCTGCAACGGACTGAGGAAGGAACTTAAAGACGCAAGTGGCCACAAGTATGACAGCATAAAGGACTTCGATTCCTTAAGGGTCGCTATTCGTCAGATTGAGATGAAACATACTCTAGAACAACAATTATATGAGAAAGAGAAGAAGTCCAAACCAAATCCTACCAAGTAACACCAATTACAACAGAACATTCTGACATAGAGGAGATTAAAGGCATTGTGCAACAACTGGTTAGTAAAGTTGATAGCTATGACCGTGAAAGACAACAGACCAGCGGCTCATACAGAGAACCACACAGAGGCTATCAACAAGGATATAGAGGCACATATAGACCACCAAGACAGAACTACCAGTCACGACAACAAACACAACAACAATCTAACACACAACAACAAACAACTGAACAACAACATTCCAAGTATCAACATACATCCATTTACGAAGAACCTCAATGTTTTAGATGTGGACAATATGGACACTATAAGAGAGGATGTGGTGTAAATCTAGATCACTCGAAGAGAGGTTTAAACTTCAATAAGCCTATGACGCGGGGCCGGTACTAGGCTTGAATAGAAAGATTAATGGTCCCAGTATAAAGAACAATTTAGTTAAGATACCACCAGGATTGTATGGTCAACCAATAGAAACATCAGTTATATTAGAGGGAATTGAAACAGGAGCACTTCTTGATACAGGTTCTACACTCTCAACTATTAGCGAGTCATACTATCAACAGTAGCTTGCCTGTAGTATACAATTGAAAACTATCGAAGAAATTTTGGACATTGAATGTGCTGGAGGAAGTCAACTACCATACTCTGGATATATTGAAGTGAATATAAATACACCTAGCAGTACTAACAACTTCAACACATACTTAGTACTTGTAGTACCCGACAGTAATTACAACCAACACATATCATTACTTATTGGAACTAACGTATTGAATACCATACTCCAAGATCTACACCAACTTCATGGAGATAAATATCTACAAAATGCAGATCTAACAACTCCCTGGTACCTTACTTTAAGATGCATTGCACTACAGGAAAAAGAACTTAAGAAGAATAAAAACCGACTTGCCTTAGTCAAGAATGCAGAACTCAACAAAATAACAATTCCACCAAATACTGTCATGGAAATACAAGGTTACTGTGACAAGGAAACTCAATATCGTAACACATCAGCGATTCATCATGCATCAGATTTGGCATTTGAACCTACATATCTTGATGTTGAACCAAGATTACACCAATTCAACTTTAAAAAATAATGGTCATATTACTATACAGCTCTCTAATATTACAACTAGAACCATCACTATACCACCTAAAGCAGTTATATGTGAACTACAACCAGTAACGATTCAACCTAAGCCTTCTCAAGAAAATCAACCTGTCGAAACATCATTTCTAGACAAAGTAGAAATTAACAAGAGTGACTTGTCTGATGAGGAACTGAAAAGAGGAAAAGATCTTATACCGGTACTAGATTTAAACAGCGATACCGTAGAATACCACCATCCATGTATAATGAAGTGAAAGTCTACTTACAGCAACTTCTTGATATGAACATCATCAGGCCTTTACATTCGCCATGGGCATCAAACGTGGTTTTAGTCAAGAAGAAAGACAACAGTCTGCGAATGTGTGTTGATTATCGTATGTTGAACAAGAACTCGAAGAAAGACAGCTATGCACTTCCACGCATTGAAGAATTACTTGACTGTTTATCAGGAAACCGCTTCTTCTCCGTGATTGACATGAAATCTGGTTACCACCAAGTCGAAATCTTTGAGGATCACAAAGAACGAACTGCCTTCTCAGTTGGCCCGTTAGGATTTTACGAATACAATCGCATGCCATTTGGGTTGACAAACTCAACAGCTACGTACCAGCGACTAATGGAGAACGTCTTAGCAGATCTCAACCTAAGAATTTGCTGCGTATTTATTGATGACGTAATTATCTTTGGAAAAACCTATGAAGAACAATTACACAACCTCCAACTAGTCTTTGATAGAATCAAGGCAGCCAACCTAAAACTATATATATCACCGAAGAAATGCGAGTTCTTCAAGAGAAAAGTAAAGTTCGTTGGACATATCGTCTCTGAAGAAGGGATGGAGATTGATCCAAGCAAGACAGATAAAGTTACAAACTGGCCGAAACTTCAAACACCAGAAGATGTACGCAGATTCCTAGGATTTGTTGGATATTACAGGCGATATATTAAGAACTTCAGCCTTGTAAGCAGACCATTAACTGATCTTATGCCAACACCCAACAAGAAACCCCAGAAAAGAAAATCTAAAACAAACAAGACATGGACTTGGGAAAACGAACAATACCAAGCATTTGAAACACTTAAGGAGAGACTCGTAACATCCCCCATCCTTGGCTATGCTAATTACTCATTACCATACGAGCTTCACACAGACGCCTCTGGAGATGCATTAGGCGCAATACTTTACCAAGAACAGGAAGGCATGAAAAGAGTTATTATTTATGCCAGTCGAGGATTGAACAAAGCAGAAAAAAACTACCCACCACACAATAGAGAATTTCTAGCACTGCAATGGTCCATCTGTGATAAATTTAAGGATTACCTTTATGGCCAGAGATTTACCGTACTAACAGACAACAACCCGGTCACATATGTACTAACTACAGCTAAGCTCGATGCTACAGGTCATAGATAGTTAGCCGCCTTATCCACTTTCAACTTTGACATCAAATACAGACCTGGAAAAAATAACGCAAATGCTGATGCACTTAGTCGCCTTCCAGCAGTGCAATACTCATAAGGATGTAAAATTACCAGCGAGTCCGTCCAAGCCATTTGCGATTCCATGGTACCAAAATCATACGTTGAAAGTCTTGCAGTTTCACCAGAAATAGTTGAAGAAGATCTGGCAGCAACGGATGTTGGTGATCTAGTAGACTGGACTAGAGTACAAGCTCTAGATTCGAACATCAGACAGTGCATTGAGTACTTACAAGCCAACAAGAAACCACACAAGAAGGAAACAGGCCATAATCCGATGATAAGAAGAGAATACAACAGAATGAAACTGATTAACAACATTTTATACAGAATTACTAACATCGAAGACGAGGAACGACAACGACTAGTCTTACCTGCTGCACATATACCAACAGTGTTACAAGCCCTACATGCTGATATGGGACATCCAGGAAAAGACAGAACTCTATCTTTGCTACGTGACCGATTTTACTGGCCAGGAATGTACAAAGATACAGAGTCCTGGATTGAGCAATGTGGAAGATGTCTTCGACGAAAAACTCCAACCAATCAGAGAGCACCATTAGTACCCATAGCAACTTCTTCACCATTATAGTTGGTTTGCATGGATTTTCACACGTTAGGGAAATCCAAAGGAGGATACCAGCATATTTTGGTCATCACGGATCACTATACTAGATATGCCCAAGCCATCCCAACCAAGAATCAACTTGCTAAAACAACAGCTGAAGCTTTCTTTAATCACTTCATAGTACATTATGGTATACCTAAGAGGATTCACTCCGACCAAGGCACCAACTTTGAAAGCAAAGTGATTAAAGAATTCTGTCAACAACATACTGGTATGAAGAAATCAAGAACCACCAGTTATCATCCTATGGGGAATGGCATGTGCGAAAGGTTCAACAGAACAATATTGAATATGCTTGGGTCGTTGGAATCACACCAAAAACAGAACTGGAAAGCCTATTTAGGTCTAATGATCCATTCATACAACATTACAAGGCATGAGTCAACAGGACAGGCACCATATCTATTGATGTTCGGACGAAACCCCGGGTTGCCAATAGATGTGCCACTAGGACTTCATGTCGAGGAACAACAACCCAGCTCGAAATGTATATCGGACTTGAAAGATCGTCTCTCGCAGGCTTACCATCTAGCCACAGAAGCAGCCCAGAAAGCTAGGGAAAAGTAGAAAGAGAGATATGACATCAGAATTAGAGGCGCAGCCATAAAACCAGGAGACCGAGTTTTAGTAAAAGTTGTATCGTTTGATGGCAAACATAAGTTGGCAGACAGATGGGAACAGGATCCTTATATTGTAGTGAGCCAACCCAACACTGATATCCCGGTTTACAACCTGCGCAAGGAGAATAATGAAGGACGGGTATGGACACTCCATCGTAACTTGTTATTACCAATAGGATACATCAGGGATGTACCAACACCTGCTCCTAGAAAATTGCTTAAGAGACCACTAGACAGAAAATTAAGGAACTGGAACACCCACACACTGACGACCATACAACAGAAATTTCATCGGACGACGAGTCAGAGCATGGATACATTGTCATCAGTCAAGAGGAACCAGTGTTCAGTGATTCAACCATCACTGATGAACCACTAGTCCACCAGACTGATGAGAGATCAAATGCAGATGATGAGGACGCTCATCCTTCGACAGACACTGTTGACAGTGCCGATGAATCTGAATCTGCAGAAAGCGCTTTACAACAGATAACAAATGATGAGACTGTACAAGAAGACACTCTTGACATGTATACAGAAGAAATTGAAAATCTAAATCCAGTTCGTCGCTCAACCAGAGAACGGAGACAACCAGCTTGGTTAAGATCTGGAGAGTTCGACATTATGTAAGTCAGCCATATCCACCACTGCTGATTGGGAGAAGAAAGTATCATGCATATTAAATCTTGCAACTAATTCACCCATTTTTCAAACTTTACAGGCAGAATCCGGTCAAGCGATATTAAGCCTACTGTCCACTTCCAATACTCAGTCCTGAGAGCGGAATGCCGGGACGGCATTTTACGGTCAGGGGGAGTATGTGGTAGAGTGAATTTGTACATATTAATTATTTTTTTAGTATAATGATTATTTTTATTATTAATTTATTTCTACTTATTAAAGGTTTATTAGCTGATCATGATTAAATACATTTGTATCTAATCCTTAATATATTTCTATTTCTGTTTCAGGAACAAATACATATCTTAATTAGTATTTATAGTTTAGATATTTATTCATTTAATACTTATGTTAAATGAATCCTCCATACTATTTTGTCTCTTTCATTTCTCATTGGTTAGTTTGGTCAGGTGAATTTTAGGCGGGAAACTCTCTTTCATTTCTATTGTTATATTTCATTTCTGGTTTAGTGGCTGGACATGTCTCATTTTCTAGTATTAATTATATGGATTGTCATTTTTCTAATCTGAAGGTTTTCTACTATTCATGAGTTTACCAGAGTCACATTGATTATATGCCAAATTATTACAAAGACCTTTACACCTCATGTGAGGGTCATGATATAGATAAAAAGTAATAGTGTATATTTATTATTTCAATCGTTTGAAGGAACTGAATTACCGGTAGATTGAAATTAATTTCTTCTAGTTATCTGCCCATAGACCGTATGTATTTTCCCGCCGTCCGTGAAAATGCCATTCAGCACGACAGGGCCGACTCGATTGGACGTATTTTACTTCGTTAGTTAAGACAATGGATATCGATACACCTCCCAACCCAGAAATAACTTTTCAGACAGTTTTGGATGCAGTAAACCGTCAAAGTCAAGAAATAGAAGCTAAAATCGATGTAAAAATATCGTAAAAGATCATGCCGGACATTTACGTGATGAAATCCATGGGACAAATCAGTGCATGAAAAATCAACATAAATTTGTAAAAGATGAGTATATTTATGATAATTTTGATTTTTAAAATAATTCAAATACACATTTACTCATGATTACTTTGAGTAGAAACAATGCGAGGCAGATATTATTGTTAAAACAGACTAAAAGCTAATATTCTTTTGGATAGATATTGGTGTTTACGATTTTATTATTGACACTATCAGAGATGGTTATAAGATACCATTATTCTAGTTCACCTTCAGTTTATTTATCTAATAATATGTCTGGTTTAAAGAAAGCTAATTTTGTAGATACAGTTTTACAAGATTTATTAAATAGAGATTTAATAGTTAAATGTAATAAGCACTTTTTGTGGTTAATCCATAACAGTTTTTATTAATCAAACAAAAAGAAAAGATTAATTCTTGATCTTGGAGCTGTCAATTCAATGAACATTTATGGAAGCAAAGTGTAAAATTTGAAGATATGCGGACTGCTCGACAACATATCAAACTTAAATCCTCTATGTTTGCATTTGATATTTACTTAGCTTATCATCATGTGGACATCTATGAACCACATACCGAATTTTTAGGGTTTTCATGGACAGTTAACGGCTGTATAACATTTTTAAAAATGTATTGTGCTACCTTTCGGACTAAGTACAGCTTGTTATTTATTTACTAATCTTGCAAGACTTGTCTTAAAAAAAAAAGAAAAAAAAAAAAAATGGCGATCAGAAGGTAAACAAGTTATTATGTATCTTGATGACAGATTAGGTATTGAGCAAGATGATGAACTTTGTAAAGCTGTAGTAAATCAAGTGAAATGTTATTTGATTGATAGTGGTTTTGTTCCCTAAAGTAGAAAAATCACTATGGAAACCTACCAAACGGTTGATGTGGTTAGGTACATCGATAGTGAAGCAGGATTTTATCAAATTCCTGATGAGAGGATTGACAAGATTGTAAGTGCTATAAATTAGAGACGAACATGCTTGGCAATACATAAAACTTTTATGTAAGGAAAGTTGCTTCTTTTGTAGGTCATGCAAATAATATATATGTATTCAGTTATTGGTAACATTGCTTATTTAATGACTAAGCATCTTACTATTGATATCAACAAATCATTTTAATGGTATCTATTATATATTAAGTTACCAGAATCTAGTGTTCAACAATTAATATTTTGTAAAGAATTTATTTGACACGTGAATGTTAAACATTGTAGCACAGATGAATCATGTCAGAGTATTGTATATAGTGATGCCAGTGTCATAAGATTTGGTGGTTACATTGTTGGAACACCAATTAACATTGTTTATGGTATGTGGTTTGGTGTAGAACGGCGTAATAGTTCTAAATGGAAATAACTTGCAGCAATTATGGTGTTATTGTCATAAATAAACCTTTTAGAGGACAAGAGGATACAATGGTTTACAGAAAACCCAAATGTCGTTAGCATAGTAAGGATAGAACTAAAACAGTCCTACAGAAATTAGTTCTCGGTATGTTTCGTGTAGAGCAATTGGAATTTTGATTGTTCCATGTTGGCCGTCGGTCAATTATTGGTAAATGTATGTCCGAGTGGTAACTGGTTTATAAATCAAGTGATCGGATATATTGATTTACCTGTTGCAAAGATGTTTTACATTCCAGGTAAAAGTCAGAGATATATTTTTGGTATTACTGATCTGACGTTTAGAATGCTAGCTTTAAGGTTAGATTTCAGACAATAGTGAAGTAGTAATATTTTTTTTTAAAGGTTGTATACCTTGAAATTTACAAACTATTAATGCTTATCTGTTTTTCAGACGATAAAAAGGAAGGCATGTTAAGGCCTTGTACAGTTTTGATATACTAACTTTTTAATGCATATCTGAATTTCATTTTCAGAACTGGCATTAAAGGCTTGATATATGATATCGGCCTTGTTGATAGCTAATACACTAACATCGAATGCTATGTCAAGCATTAAGACTATATGTTAAATAGTCTTGTTGGAGATTTACTAATATACAATGATTATATGTATTAATATTATTTAATGATAAGAATGTGCTTATTGAAATTTTTGCTATACACAATGTACATGTATTTTTGCAGGATCATCAGTCTGATGTACAACTTTTGCCGTCACGTTTATTTGGGAATGTAGATTTACATATGGATTTGTTGTGTCTATCTGAGGCAGATAGTACATTTAAAGCATATTATGCGGGGTTCATGCGTTGGAAAAAGCTGTTACGAATGGTGGATATATTCCCAGGAAATCCGTTTCATGTTGCATTTATATATCTTCTTTAATACAAACAAGTCGTACCGTCAGTCCCGTTACTACAGCCTACACTGGGCGCATACTGTTTGGGAAAACATCTCCGACTAATAGTCTGATAGCCAAAACGTGTTTGATGGTGCAAAATGTCGATTAGTTAGTTACACCTATATAGAAAAAGGAACCCATTACTCCTGATATGTTACTTAAATTGTATAATTCAGTTTTCAAAGAGAACAATCTTGTGTCACAGTGTATTATCAGTTCTTGCCTACTTGCCTTTGCAGAATTGCTGCGTGTTTCCGATTTTCTAATCTTATTATGTGTCGATTTTTATTCCTAAAAGTAAAACTGACATATATCGCGACGGAAATACAGTTGTCATATCCCGAATGGATAGCAACTTGTATCCAGTTAAAAAAATTAGAAAAGTATGTATTGTTGTTGAATAGAAACTTAACTAAGTGTAAGGATCGTTTTGAATTGCGAAAGGAGAATAGACCACTTTCATACACTCGTAAGATAAGATAGGATAAGATAGGATAAGATAAGATAATTTTATTGAAATAAAAACCAGACAATGATCTATCTTCAGTGTCAATACAAGAATGTACAATGTAAAATAACAATACAAAAAGAACAATAAACATATACTTAATTGAAGTTGTGTATCACAGCTGAGGAAGGTTGAAAAGAGTTATCTCTCTTTTCACATTAAACACTCGTATGATGGAATTATTCATTGATGCATTTCGACCGTTTGTTTCTGATATTAAGAAATATTGATTACACAGTTTGAGTCCTGGTGGTGCGACTACCGGAGCAGATTGGATTATGCCATTTCTGACCGTTTGCGAAAGACGGATACGTTCAAAAAGATTCATTAAAAGACAGGTTAATTGGTTCCAAAAATATAGCCAGGTTTATGACTTTAATTTTGGATGCTGATAAATAATTTAAAAATGATCTGATTAGTTTATTTATCAAGAAACAAGATAAAATTTAATTTCGATTTCCCGTTCTTTTTATTCAGCACATGGCACTGTCGTGTGGCTATGCAATTTGAATATTGTTTTTCAATTATTGACCTATATATAGATATTTATGGGTATGGTATGTTGTCTATGGGTTTTTGATTGTTGTCTAGAAGAAATATTATTTCAATCGTTTGAAGGAACTGAAATAGATTGAAATTAATTTCTTCTAGTTATCTGCCAATAGACGTATGTATTTTCCCGCCGTCAGTGAAAATACCATTCAGCACGACAGGGCCGACTCGATTGGACGTGTTTTACTTCGTTAGTTAAATTTTATCTTGTTTCGAGGAAAACTTTTCTTCTTTACTCCATATTAACATTTCATTAAGTTTTTGTTTTTTTGCACTACAGAAAATTGAAGTGCATACATATTTGTGTTTGTATTGTATAATACTATGTTGCTGAATTAAACACAGCACATGGCACTGTCGTGTGGCTATGCAATTTGAATATTGTTTTTCAATTATTTACCTATATATAGATATTTATGGGTATGGTATGTTGTCTATGGGTTTTGATTGTTGTCTAGAAGAATTATTATTACTGTTGATGATTGGACTCGCAAATAAATCGTATCTACAACCTGCGAGAATTGTTTATTTATATCCATGATAAACACCAAGATTACAATGAGATAAAAGAGTGACATTGTGATATTGATAGACTACTTGGAAATCCTAAACAACTGATTAAAGAATCTGTAGGTGTTTGTTGCCAGTTTCGTACTCACTAATTCATATTGTTATAGAAAAGATTGAAGAAACTAAAGGGGTAATCAGAAGCCGTAAATCGAAGAAGTGCAGAATAAACAGTGGCAAAAACAGAAATAAATGTAAAAAAAACAACTCAAAACAAAACAAAACAACAGCGATCTACAAAATACTTCGCAGAAAACTTAAGATTAATCAACACGAACCCAACTGGATGAACTCCGGTGCCCTGCCCAACTGCAATATGAGTTGCACACACACACACGCACACGCAGACATCAAAAATGGTTAACCCAGAAAAAATGGCAACATAGGGTGCACAAGAAAATCGAAAAAAAAACAAAAACACAATATGAGAAACTGACAACAACACAGGGCACGCAAGAAGAAGACAAACAAGACAAATGTGTTGGACACCACAAACAAACACAAAGAATGTAAATAAGACATGAGCCCTCCTACAAACAACTGGAGGTAAACACAAACACAAAGAATGTAAATAAGACATGAGCCCTCCTACAAACAACTGGAGGTAAAGATGAACTGAACCTCGTTTTAATGCGGAGAGATCGTAACGGACATCACAGCACGGAAGTTATAACATAAAGACACGTAATATGACAACACAAACAACTAATAAAAGATGAGCAACACGGATCCCACCATGAGTAACACAGCGGTTGTCAGAAACAGATAACTAACCCTTAGAGCCAATCAGCACATTGTATCCAATATACCCAACCGCAATGTTTGTTTGTATAGTTTTTAAACTTACACGTATCACGAGCAGAAAGGAAAAGACGGTAAGCATTTATGAATGCCACATATAATTTTACCAAGAAATGCCGGGATCGGGACTATGTTCGTTGAAAATATTATATTTCTTGTCCAGTGTACACTACAAAACTAGGGCCGTCATGGTCGTGATCGTATGGTAGTTGGATTCATAACTACTTATTCAATCGGTGCCTATCTGCACTGAAGTTGTGAGTTCGAATCCCTCTCAGGCGAGGTGTACTCGATACAACATTTAAGTGATAAAGTTTGCTAGTGACTTGCGACAGGTGAGTGGGTTTTTTCCGGGCATTCCGGTTTCCTCCACTAATAAAACTGACCGCCACGATATAACTGAAAGTGGCGTTAACACCCTAACCCTAACCCCACTGCAAAGCAACAAACACAAATTAAATAATTACCGATGTTGACGTCTCGGACGCGGTTTTCGTCTTCAATGCAGTCGAAGTAGACGTCTCGGACGTATTCGTCTTCAATGCTGTCAATATTGACGTCTCGGACATTTTCCTGTGCAATGTTGACGTCTTGGACGTTTTCGTGTTCAATGCTGTCAATATTGACCCCTCGGACGATTTCGTCTTCAATGCTGTCAATGTTGACGTTTTGGACGTTTTCGTCTTCAATGTTGTCAAAGTTGACGTCTCTGGCGTTTTCGTCTTCAATGCTGTCAATGTTTTCACATCTCTTTTCCCCGCTAACATCACTTGTTTCTAAAGACATCATGAAGTTAATTCTGAACCTTTGTCAGTTCAATATGTTAACAATATTTATCAAGTGACAAAACCAAACAGTCTTTTCGAAAGTTAATATTTCGTGGAAACCCGATACAACAATATAAAAATAATATTTAGAAAAAAACAATACTTTTCCTATATATGTACACTATATACCATTACTTGGTCGATGGACTATAAATTAATAAAAACTTAGATAGCAATTTTAGTGCACACGACACGTTTCTGGAATAATCTTCATCAGGTATACTCAAAATAGCAGCGGAGAAGACATTGTCAGCGTGTAACACGTGATTTGTGTGAAACAGAGAAGAGAGCATCAGCGTGTAACACGAGATTTAGGTGTAACGGAAAAGACATCGTCAGCGTGTAACACGTGATTTGTGTGAAACGGAGAAGACAGCATCAGTGTGTAACACGAGATACAGGTGTAACGGAGAAGACAACATCAGCGAGTAACACCAGATTTGGGTGAAACGGAGAAGACAACATCAACGTGTAACACGAGATTTATGTGAAATAGAGAAGACATCGTCAGCGTGTAACACATGATTTGTGTGAAACGGAGAAGACAGCATCAGCGTGTAACACGAGATTTAGGTGAAACGGAGAAGACATCGTCAGCATGTAGCACATGATTTGTGTGAAACGGAGAAGACAGCATCAGCGAGTAACACCAGATTAGGGTGAAACGGAGAAGACAACATCAGCGTGTAACATGAGATGTATGTGAAACGGAGAAGACATCGTCAGCGTGTAACACATGATTTGTGTGAAACGGAGAAGACAGTATCAGCGTGTAGCACGAGATTTGTGTGAAAAGGAGAAGACAGCATCAGTGTGTAACACGAGATTTGTGTGGAACGGAGAAGACTGCATCAGCGTGTAACGATAAAGACTTCGTAAGGGAGTAATACGAGGTTTGTGTGTAAAAGGGAAGATCTCGTCAGCTTGTAACACGAGATCTGTGTGTAACGGAGAAGACGACGTAAATGGGTAGCACGTGATGTGTATTTAACGGAGAAGACATCGTCATCGTGTATAAGAAGTTATTTGTGTGTAACAGAGAAGACCTCGTCCGCTAATAAAACGTTATTTGTGTGTAACGGAGAAGACCTCGTCAGCGTGTTACACGTGATTTCTGTGTAACGGAGAAGACAGCATCAGCTTGTAACACGTGATTTAGGTGTAACTAGGTGTAACGGAAAAGACAGCATCAGCGAGTAGCACGAGATTTGTGTGGAAAGGAGAAGACCTCGTCAGCGTGTTACACGTGATTTGTGTGTAACGGGGGAAACCTGGTCAGTGTGTAACACCTGATTTGTGTGTAACGGAGAAGGTTTCGTAAGCGTGTAACACGGAATGTGAAGTTCTGTGTTGTTGGGTTTTTTTGTTGAAAAAAAAAAACCACATAATATTTCATCTAAAAAATAAATAATATGATTTTTGTTTCTCGTGAAATCATCGCACCCCTCTTTTTCTATATACGTAAGTTAAATGGTCGAATCCCTGATTGTTGAACCCATTATTTTATAGTTATTGTATTATATGTATACTAGTATTGTGTTTTTTATTTGTAATTATTTGTAAGTAACGGAGAAGATATCGTAATTTTTTATTTTGGGATTCTATTTATTGAACAAGAAAAGACATGGATACAAAGGAACACGAGAGGCTATCCCATTTAAAGCTTGATTGATGCCCTACATTTCACAGTCACAGTAGGATCATCATTAACGAGCAGAACTCATTCCCTAAAATCAGTGTGAAACATGCAGGTCCTAGAAGCCTTCAGGTGTGCGGTACTCGTACCTTTGGTCAGTGCCAGATTTACCATTGTGCTTATGTGTGCTTAAGCACAGGGCCCCGTTGGCCAGGGAGGGGGGGGGGGGGGGGGGGGGCTTCTTCCTGCCATTTTTTTTTATATATTTACGATGGATTTTTGCTTATATGTGGTGCAATCCTAAATTTGAAGTCGTTCTGTTTGGGAGCGATTCCAGACATAGGTGTATGCCTGACTGTCTGTGTAGGCCTGCCGGGTCTACCTCCTTCAGGGGCTTCATAACTTAACTAGCACAGGGCCTCATTTGTCCTAAATCCGACGCTGCCTTTTGTAGATACACGGTATATCTTGTCATCTTTATTGTTTCGTTTCGATGTACCTTGGTGTATATAATTTCATTTAATCAAAAGAAAACAAAATACGGATTCAGATTATCAAAAATTAAGAAGCGATTTCGATCCAGTTCAGAAAAACAGTAAATATAGCTTGCTTTTTGCAACTTTCCTCGCACCCTATCGTGATATTTATTTCTAATTTTATATTCCAGACTTTTGACAGAGGCAGTTGTCGGTCGTGGTCCGAGTTATCTTTTCCTGAGAGTAGATATATAGGCATCCGGAAATTGACAAACGAAAGTAATAAACACGATCGCAGTAGGGGTTAGGTTTGTGGTTTTTAACTCCACTTTCAACAATAATTTAGTTATATCGTGGCGGTCAGTTTTATTGGTGGAGAAAACCGGAGTGCCCGCAGAAAACTACCGTGTACCGATCTGCTGCAAGTCACGGACATAGTGTTGTATCGAGTACACCTCGCCTGAGCGGGGACGATCACAATAGGTAAAAACTACTGTGCAATCAAAGATTTTCCATAATATTGCCATGGTGATTGGCAGATTTGGAACAGTTGAAACACGTCTCGTGCGCACTAAATTTGATATCTAAATTTTTATTTGATTATATTTAATAATTATTATACATTTCCGTGTCAAGTTATTGCATACGGATCGATTGTGCTTATTATATCATTGTATTTATATTTATATTTGTAATTATGTTTGATTATATTGATTATATTGATTATGTATATTAATGTACTTGCATGGCTCCTGTCTCTCGTGTAATATTTCTGGTTTAATTTAAACCCATGCATTAAAAAGGATTGCAACATGAATGTATTCTTTTCCTTTCATGTGTTTATGGTTTGTATATCAGAATGTAAGCAACAGCTAAGAACTGTTAAATAATATACGCAGATACCAGACATTGCATACTTTAAATCTTGGCTGTTGTTTTATTATCAGAGAGCCGTGCAATAATCAACGACCTAGATGTGATAGTGCATGGCTTCATGTTACAAATCATTTATACCACGATTTTTCCGAGTCAAACGGTTAAACTCGGGAAATCGTGTTATAAATATTACAAACCACATGTTAACAGTAATTCCAACAAAACGATGATTTTGATTGTTGTTAAACACCATGCAAACAATTGTTCATCTATATCATGGCGGGAACAAGCTGCATTCGATGAAATGATGAACTCTTTGAACTCGTCCAATATGCTAAATAGTTGGATCTTCATAGGACTAGTTCACTGAAACACAGTATGCGTGTACTCATGTCGCTCCAATCTGACACATTCTATTCCGATCCTACTCTTCACATCATGGTCACCCGTATGTACCCGGAGAGAACCACCGACCATGGGAAAGCAACTGGTAAACTGCATCACTTGCGGCTGCGAGTCGAGTGCATCCTTTTTTGTAACTTACAAAGCCGGGCGTGAACCCACGCCCTATTGGTGATAGGCTTGTATGAGTTGTTAGGTAATCCAGCTACCTAACTCATTGAGCCACCTGAGCCCTCAGTTGAGGTCTGACTTTCTTCGCTATCTCACAAACAATAATAAAACTGTTCACCCGAATATATGTCAAAGTAGAAATTGTACTTCCTAATCTCGTTGAGGTTGGAGATACAGAGCAACAAATTTCTTCGGAAGTCTAATCTCAACGAGATTATTTACTCCCATGTTGAAAGCATTTGCATGACCACATCAGTTCACTAAGATGGAAGGCTTGGGCCCATAAAACTAGCTTAACCCCGCCACATTTTATTATTGTGCCTGTATTAAGCCAGGAATGTGAGAGGTCATGTGCAGTCAATCCTGCTAAATAGTGACCATCGATCTCTATGAAGAAATTACATGTTTTATTCAAGAAATAAATCATGTAAGTCAGAATGTGTTGGGAGTTTTAACATGGGTTGGCGGATATTAGTATTTTATCCCGATGCAGGAAGCGAGGGGTACAATTTACTAATATCTGCCAATCCATGTTAAAGCTCAAAACACATTAAGGCTTCCATGATTTATTTCGATTCTAATATGTCTAAGAGTACAAATACGGTAGTATACTTTGATTGGAAGACGGTAATTTATATTTACGTTTGCGGAAAATGTCGCACACAATTTATGTTGCCAATGGAAAGGTCAGTCACATTCGCCGGCGCATGTGCTAATGAGATTATACCGGATGGATAAATCGCTCGTTTGTTAACAAAGCGAAAGAAGGAGGTCATATTTTATTTGACTTTAATTTTATTTCCCTTCACAGTGAATTTCTTATTAATTAAATCTATTTTTAAGGAGCATCTGTTTTATGCATATGTTACCACCATGACTTTGTTGACCGTTATGGAATATCTGTGTCACAAATGACCACGGATATGTTCCACTTGTCGTAAACACTTCCCGGTCCTTTCCTCATTCACGACTTATTACCGGGTTTGTAACTAGATTAACACGACGGGTGCCACTAGTGGAGCAGGAACTGCTAACCCTTCCGGAGCACCTAAGTTCACCCCCGGTTTTTAGTGGGGTTCGTGTTACTCGATGCTTTGTAGATCGTTGTTTGTCCTTTTGTACTTGTTCTTTTGGCCATTGTGTTGTCTGTTTTTCTTCGATATATGGATTCTGATTGCCCCTTTGGTATCTTCAAGCTCTTCTTACCCTATTTAATTTTTCCCTTGACAGGTTTGACTGTATTTGTGTGTTAGGGGTATCGATTTGATCCCTTTCTACGATTTTGATATTTAATTTTGGAATATCTATTTCCATAATTTGCAGGACAATTTCCTTACAAGTTGTTTCGGACTTATGACAGATTCGGCCGTAGTTGATTCGGCCTTAGTTGATGCGGCCTTACGCAAATCCGGCCTTATATCAAATGGAAAAGAATAATTAAAAAATAAAAGTTCTATTTAAATTTCAAATATTATTTAAATATTCATGGATATGATGAATAAAATATTGGAACTTGTAGTGTTTTCACAAGATTTACTCTTAACTCAATATGAAAAGCCATAATAAATCGTTATTATTTTAACAATTTTTTAATTAGTAATTTTTGGTAATAATGACGGAAATCATTTCCATTGAAGTTGATGATTAGAAAAACAATTCAGGTTGATATACCAAGCTGTCAACAAGCGAAATTCCTTAGATGTTCTCTTGCAATTAATTATCATTTGTTTAATAGTCGTATAATTGCACTGGCAGTATGATTATAAGGGTTACCAAAAAGTAAAAGGAAGCCATACTATAAATTACTCAAAAAGTACTCCAATTCTTTTGATGAAACCGCACTGATATATGCACATTTTGGTGATGGTCCTACTATTTTCAAAACTATCAACTATGTCGTTTCCTTGTATTGTGTGTGAGCAGAACATCCGTCCAAAGCAGCATGCTTTAGAGTGTGACAGTTGTTTCCAGTGGCAACACAGACTATGTAATTGTAGGACCATCACTTAATTATTTACTCAAATCATCACAATGTGTCGTTTTATTGTATATATCATATATATCCATAGATACACATCATTCTTAACTGAGGCCGCATTAATTAACCAAGGCCGTATCAACTAAGGCCGAATCAACTAAGGCCGCATTTGTTTAAGGCCGGATTTGCATAAGGCCGAATAGTTTTCAGGCCGGATCAACTCGAAAGCGACAATTTCAGGTCACTTTGTGCCATCCAAGATCGGGACCTTTGTACTTATTTTTTAGCAAACTGGGTAAACTGGTTCCCCGTTAGGCACCTGCACCTGTTACCCTATTGAACAGACGAATTTCATTTTCTTTTCTGCTGCAAAAAAACATGTTTATATAGATATAAGATGGTATTATTATTACTTATATTGTTTTTGTATTTCAAGAGAAAGTTAGAAATATTTAGTATTTCTATTTTTGTGGAAATATCAAATATTATTAAAAAAAAGGGTGTGTGTCCACGAGAGCTTGACTGTTTGTTATGATTACGAATTATTTTTATCTCTCGACTGACAACTCTAGTCAAAAAAATACCAGAGAGTTGTCAGTCGAGACAAAACCCTCTAGTGTGTCTTAGCTGGTGAACACAGGGAATTCTTGTTTTATAATTCTCTGGGTAACCGTAACTATTGTGGTCTTTTAAGAAATATTTAATAATACATTTTTGTATTTATATATTTTTTTTTAAATAACAAATAATATAAAAACAGAGTATGTGTCTTGGATGTGGAACCGTATCAATTGTGGTCTCTTTTATGTATCAAAAATTCTGACCAAACTAATAGGAAATAACTCATAAGAGCTACGGTTCCATAGGTTAGCTATGGTGTGTCTGTAATTTCTAGTCACCAAGTATATCAAGGTTCTATGGTACTTTATTTAACTACGATGTCATGCTACATAATTGAAATCCCAAAGGCTCTATTCTCATATTAAAAAAAGGATAAATATAAGTGTTAACTAATTGATTTTTGTAAAGAATATATTTTGATAAATAAGCTATTAATTCTACATTAAATAAATATCCTTTTTAAAAGATGTGGATTAGCAAAACATTTTTATGACAATATTTGTTGTGTTGTTGCACCTAAGAGTTCAGAGGTCAGTCGTGGTCATGATCGTATGGTAGTTAGATTTACAACTATCTCTGTAATCAGTGCCTATCACCACTAGCAGTCTTTGCCAATAACCACTAACCCTAAACCCCAGTCTGGTTCGGGCTATAAAAAATTGCATGAAATTTGCTTAATCTAATAGAAAAAATTCTTCTAAAATGCTCTTTGTCAAAAAGTATTTGGCACAGACTACACTAACTTGTGACAGGTCAGTAGTTTTCTCCAGGTACTCCTGTTTCCTCCATCAATAAAACTTACCTCCATGATATAACTGAAATACTGTTGAAAAAAGGCATTTAACACCATATCCCTTACCTCCTTACATGTTTAATGTGAAATGCTATATTTTCAGTCCTCAAAATGAAAATTGGAATTTACCGGTCTGAATCAAATTCTTGAATTTATTTTTATATAGTTGCGAAGCGGTTTATGAAAAGCGTAAACTGACCCAAACCAGGTTATAAAAGTATAACCTCTTCAACAATTTCAAATATTCCTTATAATTTAATTTTTACAGCAAAATCTAATGATTCCTCGATTTTAATTACGATTATTTCATGCGACTATTTGAATTTGTCGTTGACAGATGAACACGTTGGTGACGTCACAATAACAACCCAGGTATAACCAAAATTTTCTCCAGGCGGATTAGCCAATCATATTGTAGTATTCAAATCGAATTAATTTATTTTTATATAGTTGCAATTAAAAACTGAATATTTACTTGTCTGAACAAAGTTTTACTGGTCTGAACAAAGTTTTACTTGTCTGAGCAAAGTTTTACTGGTCTGAACAAAGTTTTACTGGTCTGAACAAAGTTTTACCGGTCTTGGACCTCAGGCTAATACAACTTCCCTCAGACTAATAACTAGGCCAATACAGAAATCAACATGTAATAACAATACATTATATAATTACACCTTATATAAGAATGCTGGATTCTGATTGGTTAATAGCTGTGATATTTTTTTACAAATTCAGGCCTTGCATTGTGAATTTGCAGAATTTTTACTTCATGTAGGTGTATTTGCATAAGATTTAACTTTTTTTCATGGTATTTGCAAAATCGTATTTGCCGTTTTTACCCTTCACCAAGATGCTTGTAACAAAATTTGTAAAACGTTATCAGTTGTGCGTTTTATGTAACATCATTAGGTAGAATTAAACAGATACATCATGTTAGGTCCTGAAAACGACAAACAAAAGGTATTATTTATTTAGCTAGTGTTCTAAATAATATTCGGTGTAATTAAACAGATACATCATGCTTGGGAGGGGTATTTGCAAAAAATACCAGTCTCGAGACTAAATTTCCCTCGCCATTTGGCCTGGTAAATTTGTCGTCTCTCGACTGGTATTTTTCGCAAATACCCCTCCCAAACATGATATATCTGTATATAATCCTGACAATGTCTTTTGATCTTTAACATATTCTTTTATTTTATTTTCAGAGATTCAGATTTTGTGGAGATCTGGATTGCCCTGACTGGGTGTTGGCAGAAATTAGTACATTGTCCAAGCTTGTCAGTATATTACATACGTATATAAATTTTTCAAAGCAAATGTTAAAGAATGCCGAAGGGGCAATCAAAAATGGCCAATACCCTATGTTGCCAGTTTCTCTGGATTGTCCATTTTTTATTGCCTCTTCGGTATTCTCTAATTTTTATTTGGAAGGTAACAAAATAACAAATGTACAAATTATTACAGAATTTATTTTTTTTTAATTTGTAAAAAATTGTCATTTTTAGCTAAAAATAATTACTAATTTATCATAATTGAATCAAATTTAATAAGAGAAAATCGGTAGAAATCCTTAGTATGTGCAGTTCACTGAAGATTTTTTTTTTAAATATTTCTTTACATATCAGCTTCCTTTACTTTCAGACTTCAGTGAAGATCAAACTATTATGTATTCAAGTTATCAAAGATTTACTGGCTGCTGGAATGGATGTAAGAAGTTATTGTAACATGATTAATTTATTGATTGATTTCCGATCTTTTTATGGTTTATATACCAGAATGTTTGTAAGCAACAGCTAAGAACTATGTAATAATATACACAGATACGAGATATCGCCCACTAAATCTGTGCTATAATTTTATTACTTTCAGAAAGTCGTGCAATAATCAACAACCTAGATGTGATATTACATGGTTTCATGTTCCAAATCATTTATACCACGGTTTTCAGAGTTAAAACGGTTAAGCAATCTCATACTTCACATTTGATTGTTTAACCATTTAACTTTGAAAACGTGGTATAAATATTTATTGTTTTGTAGGACAGTCAAACATTCCCTAACAGTTACCTTGAAATAGTGTTCACCTACTGTAAACAGCCCATTTTGAAACTGTCCCGACCAGATTTACGTCTTATTCCAACTCAGTGGTAAGTCACAGTTTATGCCATCATATCTGTTTACCAGTAATTGCCAAATTTTCAGAGTTATCTGTCCTTGGATAATAAGTAAAGATGTCCATTGAAGTATTGAACATATAAAGTGGAGTTATCTGTCCTTGGATAATAAGTAAAGATGTCCATTGAAGTATTGAACATATAAAGTGGAGTTATCTGTCCTTGGATAATAAGTAAAGATGTCCATTGAAGTATTGAACATATAAAGTGGAGTTATCTGTCCTTGGATAATAAGTAAAGATGTCCATTGAAGTATTGAAACATATAAAGTGCCTTATTTTTCATTACCACTAAGGTTTAATTAATTATGTTGTGTTATCAACAAATATGAAATAAGCAGTCATTAGCTCACCTGGCCATAGGCCATGTGAGCGTTTGTCATGTGTAAGCGTCCGTCGTCCGTCCGTTAGCTTTTCACATTTAAATCTTCTTCTCTAAAAACACTGAACAGAATTGAACCAAACTTGCCAGAAATGTTCATTGGGTGGTCCTCTACCAGATTTGTGTTTTTGGTGCTGATTTGAAATTCAACATGGCTGCCAGGGTCCATAATGTGTTCTCATTGGCTGAAATTTTAAAAATCTTCTTGTCAGAAACCACCAAGCCAATTGAATTGTGACTTTGCAGGAATGATCATTGGGTGGTCCTGTACTAAACTTGTGAATCGGAAATTCAATATGGCCACCATGACTCAACATAGTTTTAACATAGGACCATATGGAAAAAATGTTTAAAAGTCTGAAACCAGTAAGTCAATTTAAAGCAAACATGGCATGAATGATCCTTAGAAGGTCAAATTTCAAAATTATATCCAGTGACCCAGACCTCCATCCAAGATGGCCACCATCAGCGGACATAGTTTTAACATAGGACCTTATGGGAAATATGTTTAAAAATTTTCTCCTCTGAAACCAGTAAGCCAATTTAAAGCAAACATGGCATGGATAGTCCTTAAGTGGTCAATTTTCAAAATTGTGTCCGGTGACCCTGACCTCCATCCAAGATGGCCACCTTCAGCGGACATAGTTTTAACATAGGACCCTATGGGGAAAAAATGTTTTAAAATCTTCTCCTCTGAAACCAGTAAGCCAATATAGCAAACATGTCATCGATGGTCCTTAGGTGGTCAACTGCCAAAATTGTGTTCAGTGACCCCGATCTCGGTCCAAAATGGCCACCGTCAGCGGACATAGTTTTAACATAGGGCCTATGGGGAATTTTTTTAAAAGTCTTCTCCTCTGAAACCAGTCGGCCAATTTAAAGCAAACATGGCATGGATGGTCCTTGGGTAGTATACTTTCAAAATTGTGTCCGATGACCACGACCTTCATCCAAGATGGCTGCCATGAGCAGTCATAGGTTTAACATAGAACCCTATGGGATTTGAATGGTAAAACTTAGATGTATTCGGCATGCAGACATTCTTAAGAGGGCTTATATATGTCAGGTGAGCGATACAGGCTCACCTGAGGCTCTAGTTTTTCTTATCCAGACAATGATATTTCTTGTCCCAACCATGACTGTTAAATACAAGTTTGACTGTATATGAAAAATACATGTTCCAATATTTGTTATTTGGTCCAAATCGGGTGAATGGATAGTTATAAATCCAACTACATACCATACGATCACAACCACGATGACCCCTCTACATATTATATAGTATCGTACGATTGAACCTATTTGTCTTTTCTCCAAATATCAGATATACATAAAATTGAATGTTTGCACTGTGTTTAACATTAATCTGTTATTATTTTTTTTACAGTACGATAAAGTTTATAAATTGACTTCTGACGCAAAATTTGGTAAGTTGAAGCTGTAATGCTGCGTGGATTGTGTTGTACTGGGAAATTTGTCTAAACAGAACATAAGAAAGACAGAAACCTGTTTAAACCGAGCATGAAATAACGTTCCTATGTAAGAAATCTTGTGACAGGTCAGTGGTTTTCTTGGGGTACTCCGATTTTCTCCACCAATAAAACTGACCACCACCACGATATAACTTAAATATTGTTGAAAGTGGCGTTAAGCACCATAATAAACCAAGCCAACCAAATGTGGTTTGGCTTAGACAGGTTTCTCCGCATTTTCATTAAAAGTGTCAAATTTCCTTTAAAAATATAAAAAATATAAATACCTTTTCATAATTTGGCACCCAATCTTAAAAATGGATTCTGGAGAAGAAAACATTGAATAAAGACTCACTCTTTCAACCCTTTTTTATTTTCCAAAAATTCAAGGAATTAAAAATCAAATGTGGGGAAACTGAAATATGCTTGCGATTGTTATTACAGTAAATATATCTATTGTCAAAGTCCATCCATGAATATATTGTTGGTTTGTTCTTTCAGCTAAAAACAACATAAACATTTTGTCAGTGTTTTTAATTTTTGTTTGCTGTTTTAAACATGTTTTTAACATTTTTAAGAGAAAAATATAAATTGGTCTGTCCAACTACCATTACTCAAAACGTCCCGAGTGCAGTTAAGATCGTGAGTTCCGGCAACTGTGAGTCAAATCAAAGACAATCAAATTAGTATTTGTTGCTCATCGACTAAGTACACAGCATAGACTGGTTAGTTCAGAATCAGGATAATGTGTCTGAGTGGAGCGAAATGTCTGCATGCTGTTGTTTTAGTGAGCGAGCATTATAGTGTTAGGGTTAGGGTTGTGGTGTTTAACGCCACTTTCAACAATATGCACGTTTTATCTAACATTATGCACGTTTTCCATTGAAATTAACGAAAGTAGTCTGTCTGATACAAGATGTTGTATCACCACACTGTGGTGATAAAGGAATGGCACAACATTGCACAGGATCTTCTCTGCTGAACTACTTTGTCATGACATCATATCATTGTAATGTGGGAGAAAACTTTTCAATGTAAGCAACGTAATCAATGCGACTGTTTAATGTTTATTCATTCATGTTTTGTATCCCGAATTCACGGTCATATTCTCATTTCCAATGACATAGGTTCAATATTTGCAGCAACTGTAAGGTCCACATTTCTTAAAAAAGGTGTTGTCAGACGATTGTACAGTGACACTGGAAATAATCAAACAGTAATTGGTGAAAGAAACTGCAAGAAATAACGTGACGTCATGGACAAAATGTAGTCTTCCTGAGAGTATTGTCCAAATTTGTTAATTTTGATTCGACGATTGTAATATGTTTTTATTGAAATGTTCAATAAACTTATTACATACATAGTGTGTTGGTACAAGACTTTGTATCAGGTCTTGCTTGTTGTGTGAACTAACCGCATCACAACTAGTCGCTTTCGCGACTCGTAGTGATACTGGTTCACACAACAGGCTCGACCTGATACAACACACTATGTATGTAATGGATATATATCATAGAGGTCAGATTTATTGGAGGAAACCGGAGTACCCAGAAAAAAACACAGAACTGTCGCAAGTCACTGACAAACTTTATCACAGCGGGATTCAAACTCACAATGTTAGTGGTGATAAGCACTGATTGCATAGGTAGTTGTTAATCCAACTACCATACAACCACGACGACCCCTTCTAGCACTATAATATATGGGAGACTTTTGTAACATTTCACTGTTATACCATTACCTCTGTTTTGTATATTTCAGAGACTGATGATGTTAAAGCTAGTATTGCTGTGTTGTTAGTTCACCTGGACCAAAGGTCCAGGTGAACTATTGCCATCACTTGGCGTCCGTCGTCTGTAAACTTTTCACATTTCAAGCTTCTTCTCCGAAACCACTGGGCCGATTGGAACCAAACTTTGCAGGAATGTTCATTGGATGGTCCTCTACAAAGTTACTGTTTTTCGTTCCAGTCGGATATTCAATATGGCTGCCAGGGCTAATAATATGCTCTGATTGGCTGAAATTTCAAAGATCTTCTTCTCTGAAACTAATGAACTGACTGAACCCAAACTGTAAATGAATGATCATTGGAATGTCCTTTACCAAGTTACTGGTTTTTATGCCGATCGGAAATCCATGATGGCCGCCATCGCAGGACTTAGATTAACATTGGACCCTATGGGAAAATGTTCAAATGCCTTCTTCTCAGAAACTACAAATATGATTAAAGCCAAACTGTACATGAATGTTCATTAGATGGTCCTCTACAAACTTTAGGTTTTTTGTTCCGGTATGAAATTCAAAATGGCGGCTACGGCAGGACTTAGTTTAACATTGGACCCTATGGGAAAAATGTTTCAAAACGCTTCTTCTCTGAAACCACTTGGACAGTTGAAACCAAACTGCCCAGGAATGATCATTGGAAGGTCCTCTACAAGGTGTGTGTTTTTTATGCCGATCGGAAATCCAAGATGGCCACCACCGCAGGACATAGATTAACATTGGACCCTACGGGAAAATGTTCAAATGCCTTCTTCTCAGAAACTACAAATATGATTAAAGCCAAACTGTACATGAATGTTCATTGGATGGTCCTCTACAAACTTTACATTTTTTGTTCTGATATGAAATTCAAAATGGCGGCTACGGCAGGACTTAGTTTAACATTGGACCCTATGGGAAAAATGTTTCAAAACGCTTCTTCTCTGAAACCACTTGGACAGTTGAAACCAAACTGCCCAGGAATGATCATTGGAAGGTTCTCTGTTTTTTATGCCGATCGGAAATCCAAGATGGCTGCCACCACAGGTCATAGTATTAACACAGGACCATATGGGGAAAATAGAGAAATATGTTCTTCTCTGAAGCTATTGCACTGATTGAACCTAAACTGTGCATCAATCATTGGAAGGTCCTTTACAAACTTTGTGTTTTTTATGTTGATCGTAATTCCAAGATGACTACCACTGCAGGACATAGTTTTTACATAGGACCAATTGTTTTTTTTTATAACCAGGTGAACGATACAGGCTCTTGAGAGCCTCTGGTCTATACCATTACCTCTGTTTTGTTATGTATATTTCAGAGACTGATGATGTTAAAGCTAGTATTGCTGTGTTGTCTATACCATTACCTCTGTTTTGTATATTTCAGAGACTGGTGATGTTAAAGCTAGTATTGCTGTGTTGTCTATACCATTACCTCTGTTTTGTATATTTCAGAGACTGGTGATGTTAAAGCTAGTATTGCTGTGTTGTCTATACCATTACCTCTGTTTTGTATATTTCAGAGACTGGTGATGTTAAAGCTAGTATTGCTGTGTTGTCTATACCATTACCTCTGTTTTGTTATGTATATTTCAGAGACTGGTGATGTTAAAGCTAGTATTGCTGTGTTGTCTATACCATTACCTCTGTTTTGTATATTTCAGAGACTGGTGATGTTAAAACTAGTATTGCTGTGTTGTCTATACCATTACCTCTGTTTTGTTATGTATATTTCAGAGACTGGTGATGTTAAAGCTAGTATTGCTGTGTTGTCTATACCATTACCTCTGTTTTGTATATTTCAGAGACTGGTGATGTTAAAGCTAGTATTGCTGTGTTGTCTATACCATTACCTCTGTTTTGTTATGTATATTTCAGAGACTGGTGATGTTAAAGCTAGTATTGCTGTGTTGTCTATACCATTACCTCTGTTTTGTATATTTCAGAGACTGGTGATGTTAAAGCTAGTATTGCTGTGTTGTCTATACCATTACCTCTGTTTTGTTATGTATATTTCAGAGACTGATGATGTTAAAGCTAGTATTGCTGTGTTGTCTATACCATTACCTCTGTTTTGTTATGTATATTTCAGAGACTGGTGATGTTAAAGCTAGTATTGCTGTGTTGTCTATACCATTACCTCTGTTTTGTATATTTCAGAGACTGGTGATGTTAAAGCTAGTATTGCTGTGTTGTCTATACCATTACCTCTGTTTTGTTAAGTATATTTCAGAGACTGGTGATGTTAAAGCTAGTATTGCTGTGTTGTCTATACCATTACCTCTATTTTGTATATTTCAGAGACTGGTGATGTTAAAGCTAATATTGCTGTGTTGTCTATACCATTACCTCTATTATGTATATTTCAGAGACTGATGATGTTAAAGCTAGTATTGCTGTGTTGTCTATACCATTACCTCTGTTTTGTTATGTATATTTCAGAGACTGGTGATGTTTAAGCTAGTATTGCTGTGTTGTCTATACCATTACCTCTGTTTTGTATATTTCAGAGACTGGTGATGTTAAAGCTAGTATTGCTGTGTTGTCTATACCATTACCTCTATTATGTATATTTCAGAGACCGGTGATGTTAAAGCTAGTATTGCTGTGTTGTCTATACCATTACCTCTGTTATGTTATGTATATTTCAGAGACTGGTGATGTTAAAGCTAGTATTGCTGTGTTGTCTATACCATTACCTCTGTTTTGTTATGTATATTTCAGAGACTGGTGATGTTAAAGCTAGTATTGTTGTGTTGTCTATACCATTACCTCTATTTTGTATATTTCAGAGACTGCTGATGTTAAAGCTAGTATTGCTGTGTTGTCTATACCATTACCTCTATTATGTATATTTCAGAGACCGGTGATGTTAAAGCTAGTATTGCTGTGTTGTCTATACCATTACCTCTGTTTTGTATATTTCAGAGACTGGTGATGTTAAAGCTAGTATTGCTGTGTTGTCTATACCATTACCTCTGTTTTGTTATGTATATTTCAGAGACTGGTGATGTTAAAGCTAGTATTGCTGTGTTGTCTATACCATTACCTCTGTTTTGTTATGTATATTTCAGAGACTGGTGATGTTTAAGCTAGTATTGCTGTGTTGTCTATATCATTACCTCTGTTTTGTATATTTCAGAGACTGGTGATGTTAAAGCTAGTATTGCTGTGTTGTCTATACCATTACCTCTGTTATGTATATTTCAGAGACTGGTGATGTTAAAGCTAGTATTGCTGTGTTGTCTATACCATTACCTCTGTTTTGTTATGTATATTTCAGAGACTGATGATGTTAAAGCTAGTATTGCTGTGTTGTCTATACCATTACCTCTATTATGTATATTTCAGAGACTGATGATGTTAAAGCTAGTATTGCTGTGTTGTCTATACCATTACCTCTGTTTTGTATATTTCAGAGACTGGTGATGTTAAAGCTAGTATTGCTGTGTTGTCTATACCATTACCTCTATTATGTATATTTCAGAGACCGGTGATGTTAAAGCTAGTATTGCTGTGTTGTCTATACCATTACCTCTGTTTTGTATATTTCAGAGACTGGTGATGTTAAAGCTAGTATTGCTGTGTTGTCTATACCATTACCTCTATTTTGGATATTTCAGAGACCGGTGATGTTAAAGCTAGTATTGCTGTGTTGTCTATACCATTACCTCTGTTTTGTATATTTCAGAGACTGGTGATGTTAAAGCTAGTATTGCTGTGTTGTCTATACCATTACCTCTGTTTTGTATATTTCAGAGACTGGTGATGTTAAAGCTAGTATTGCTGTGTTGTCTATACCATTACCTCTATTATGTATATTTCAGAGACTGGTGATGTTAAAGCTAGTATTGCTGTGTTGTCTATACCATTACCTCTGTTTTGTATATTTCAGAGACTGGTGATGTTAAAGCTAGTATTGCTGTGTTGTCTATACCATTACCTCTATTATGTATATTTCAGAGACCGGTGATGTTAAAGCTAGTATTGCTGTGTTGTCTATACCATTACCTCTGTTTTGTATATTTCAGAAACTGGTGATGTTAAAGCTAGTATTGCTGTGTTGTCTATACCATTACCTCTATTTTGTATATTTCAGAGACTGGTGATGTTAAAGCTAGTATTGTTGTGTTGTCTATACCATTACCTCTATTATGTATATTTCAGAGACCGGTGATGTTAAAGCTAGTATTGCTGTGTTGTCTTTCATCCTGTGTTCAGCAGCCAAATATAATGTGGACGGAGAATCTTTGAGTAATGAATTACAACAACTTGGTCTTCCAAAAGGTAACACTCATCATCCATAGCTGGTACCGTTAATGAGAATCGATCAAATTTTCAGGATCGGTGAACGTTAATCATACATTGGCCAATGATCTGACAATAACTACTGTTTGAACTTGGATTGACCAATGATCTGTGCCAATAACTACTGTTTGAACTTGGATTGACCAATGATCTGACAATAACTACTGTTTGAACTTGGATTGACCAATGATCTGACAATAACTACTGTTTGAACTTGGATTGACCAATGATCTGACAATAACTACTGTTTGAACTTGGATTGACCAATGATCTGACAATAACTACTGTTTGAACTTGGATTGACCAATGATCTGACAATAACTACTGTTTGAACTTGGATTGACCAATGATCTGTGACAATAACTACTGTTTGGACTTGGATTGACCAATGATCTGTGACAATAACTACTGTTTGAACTTGGATTGACCAATGATCTGACAATAACTACTGTTTGAACTTGGATTGACCAATGATCTGACAATAACTACTGTTAGAACTTGGATTGACCAATGATCTGTGACAATAACTACTGTTTGAACTTGGATTGACCAATGATCTGTGACAATAACTACTGTTTGAACTTGGATTGACCAATGATCTGTGACAATAACTACTGTTTGAACTTGGATTGACCAATGATCTGTGACAATAACTACTGTTTGAACTTGGATTGACCAATGATCTGTGACAATAACTACTGTTTGAACTTGGATTGACCAATGATCTGTGACAATAACTACTGTTTGAACTTGGATTGACCAATGATCTGTGACAATAACTACTGTTTGAACTTGGATTGACCAATGATCTGTGACAATAACTACTGTTTGAACTTGGATTGACCAATGATCTGTGACAATAACTACTGTTTGAACTTGGATTGACCAATGATCTGTGACAATAACTACTGTTTGAACTTGGATTGACCAATGATCTGTGACAATAACTACTGTTTGAACTTGGATTGACCAATGATCTGTGACAATAACTACTGTTTGAACTTGGATTGACCAATGATCTGTGACAATAACTACTGTTTGAACTTGGATTGACCAATGATCTGTGCCAATAACTACTGTTTGGACTTGGATTGACCAATGATCTGTGCCAATAACTACTGTTTGGACTTGGATTGACCAATGATCTGTGACAATAACTACTGTTTGAACTTGGATTGACCAATGATCTGTGACAATAACTACTGTTTGAACTTGGATTGACCAATGATCTGTGACAATAACTACTGTTTGAACTTGGATTGACCAATGATCTGTGACAATAACTACTGTTTGGACTTGGATTGACCAATGATCTGTGACAATAACTACTGTTTGAACTTGGATTGACCAATGATCTGTGACAATAACTACTGTTTGAACTTGGATTGACCAATGATCTGTGACAATAACTACTGTTTGAACTTGGATTGACCAATGATCTGTGACAATAACTACTGTTTGAACTTGGATTGATCAATGATCTGTGACAATAACTACTGTTTGAACTTGGATTGACCAATGATCTGTGACAATAACTACTGTTTGAACTTGGATTGACCAATGATCTGAGACAATAACTACTGTTTGAACTTGGATTGACCAATGATCTGTGACAATAACTACTGTTTGAACTTGGATTGACCAATGATCTGTGACAATAACTACTGTTTGAACTTGGATTGACCAATGATCTGACAATAACTACTGTTTGAACTTGGATTGACCAATGATCTGTGACAATAACTACTGTTTGAACTTGGATTGACCAATGATCTGTGACAATAACTACTGTTTGAACTTGGATTGACCAATGATCTGTGACAATAACTACTGTTTGGACTTGGATTGACCAATGATCTGTGACAATAACTACTGTTTGAACTTGGATTGACCAATGATCTGACAATAACTACTGTTTGAACTTGGATTGACCAATGATCTGACAATAACTACTGTTAGAACTTGGATTGACCAATGATCTGTGACAATAACTACTGTTTGAACTTGGATTGACCAATGATCTGTGACAATAACTACTGTTTGAACTTGGATTGACCAATGATCTGTGACAATAACTACTGTTTGAACTTGGATTGACCAATGATCTGTGACAATAACTACTGTTTGAACTTGGATTGACCAATGATCTGTGACAATAACTACTGTTTGAACTTGGATTGACCAATGATCTGTGACAATAACTACTGTTTGAACTTGGATTGACCAATGATCTGTGACAATAACTACTGTTTGAACTTGGATTGACCAATGATCTGTGACAATAACTACTGTTTGAACTTGGATTGACCAATGATCTGTGACAATAACTACTGTTTGAACTTGGATTGACCAATGATCTGTGACAATAACTACTGTTTGAACTTGGATTGACCAATGATCTGTGACAATAACTACTGTTTGAACTTGGATTGACCAATGATCTGTGACAATAACTACTGTTTGAACTTGGATTGACCAATGATCTGTGCCAATAACTACTGTTTGGACTTGGATTGACCAATGATCTGTGCCAATAACTACTGTTTGGACTTGGATTGACCAATGATCTGTGACAATAACTACTGTTTGAACTTGGATTGACCAATGATCTGTGACAATAACTACTGTTTGAACTTGGATTGACCAATGATCTGTGACAATAACTACTGTTTGAACTTGGATTGACCAATGATCTGTGACAATAACTACTGTTTGGACTTGGATTGACCAATGATCTGTGACAATAACTACTGTTTGAACTTGGATTGACCAATGATCTGTGACAATAACTACTGTTTGAACTTGGATTGACCAATGATCTGTGACAATAACTACTGTTTGAACTTGGATTGACCAATGATCTGTGACAATAACTACTGTTTGAACTTGGATTGATCAATGATCTGTGACAATAACTACTGTTTGAACTTGGATTGACCAATGATCTGTGACAATAACTACTGTTTGAACTTGGATTGACCAATGATCTGAGACAATAACTACTGTTTGAACTTGGATTGACCAATGATCTGTGACAATAACTACTGTTTGAACTTGGATTGACCAATGATCTGTGACAATAACTACTGTTTGAACTTGGATTGACCAATGATCTGACAATAACTACTGTTTGAACTTGGATTGACCAATGATCTGTGACAATAACTACTGTTTGAACTTGGATTGACCAATGATCTGTGACAATAACTACTGTTTGAACTTGGATTGACCAATGATCTGTGACAATAACTACTGTTTGAACTTGGATTGACCAATGATCTGTGACAATAACTACTGTTTGGACTTGGATTGACCAATGATCTGTGACTATAACTACTGTTTGAACTTGGATTGACCAATGATCTGTGACAATAACTACTGTTTGAACTTGGATTGACCAATGATCTGTGACAATAACTACTGTTTGGACTTGGATTGACCAATGATCTGTGACAATAACTACTGTTTGAACTTGGATTGACCAATGATCTGTGACAATAACTACTGTTTGAACTTGGATTGACCAATGATCTGTGACAATAACTACTGTTTGAACTTGGATTGACCAATGATCTGTGACAATAACTACTGTTTGAACTTGGATTGACCAATGATCTGTGCCAATAACTACTGTTTGGACTTGGATTGACCAATGATCTGTGCCAATAACTACTGTTTGAACTTGGATTGACCAATGATCTGTGACAATAACTACTGTTTGAACTTGGATTGACCAATGATCTGTGACAATAACTACTGTTTGAACTTGGATTGACCAATGATCTGTGACAATAACTACTGTTTGAACTTGGATTGACCAATGATCTGTGACAATAACTACTGTTTGGACTTGGATTGACCAATGATCTGTGACAATAACTACTGTTTGGACTTGGATTGACCAATGATCTGTGACAATAACTACTGTTTGAACTTGGATTGACCAATGATCTGTGACAATAACTACTGTTTGAACTTGGATTGACCAATGATCTGTGACAATAACTACTGTTTGAACTTGGATTGACCAATGATCTGTGACAATAACTACTGTTTGAACTTGGATTGACCAATGATCTGTGACAATAACTACTGTTTGAACTTGGATTGACCAATGATCTGTGACAATAACTACTGTTTGAACTTGGATTGACCAATGATCTGTGACAATAACTACTGTTTGAACTTGGATTGACCAATGATCTGTGACAATAACTACTGTTTGGACTTGGATTGACCAATGATCTGTGACAATAACTACTGTTTGAACTTGGATTGACCAATGATCTGTGACAATAACTACTGTTTGGACTTGGATTGACCAATGATCTGTGACAATAAGTACTGTTTGGACTTGGATTGACCAATGATCTGTGACAATAACTACTGTTTGAACTTGGATTGACCAATGATCTGTGACAATAACTACTGTTTGAACTTGGATTGACCAATGATCTGTGACAATAACTACTGTTTGGACTTGGATTGACCAATGATCTGTGACAATAACTACTGTTTGGACTTGGATTGACCAATGATCTGTGACAATAACTACTGTTTGGACTTGGATTGACCAATGATCTGTGACAATAACTACTGTTTGAACTTGGATTGACCAATGATCTGTGACAATAACTACTGTTTGGACTTGGATTGACCAATGATCTGTGACAATAACTACTGTTTGGACTTGGATTGACCAATGATCTGTAACAATAACTACTGTTTGAACTTGGATTGCTCTAATACAGTCAAGCCTGTCTAAATAGATCAAGTCATTCAAGCGTGTCTAAATAGATCAAGTCATTCAAGAACAGAAGAGATTTTTCTATTTGAACACCCTGTTTTAAATCTGTTCTGACCTTTGAGTTTTGTATGTATATTTTCATCTCTCCCATAATAGTCAACACACATTGAACAAGTCATGACATTGCCGCGAGTGTCATAGTTGAAACCAGTCACTGTCTCCTCTCTTGCCACTTCAGGTTCAACTCTCTCCGGTCGGTGCTCCTCATACCTTTTGTGTTTTTCCTTATTTCTGTCAGTAATTTCACCTTTACGCTGCAGGGCTTTAGTGGGAATCACATCCTTGTGCTATTTCAATTGGAACATGATGCCGCGTTGTTGATTTTACATCAACAAAAATTAGGGGGGGTAGGCAAAAGCGGAAACAGCACCGGACAGTTGGGTCGTCTTTTACCTGCGGTCAATTTACCAAACGATATTTCGGTTTCACTGTTAAATAAAGTCCATATGTAGGAAATATTTTAAAATTTATCTTGTATAAACCAAACGCCTGTCTATTCTGAACAAAAACGCTGGTTCAAAGGAGGTTTGGTGTAGAGAGGCTTCACTGTAGTCATGACTACATGACAAAAGAGTTGAATAAAATTGTAGTTTCATATTAAATACCACAAACTACGAAATTGTTTATTCAAAACATCAAGAGAATTTGTTTGTCAGTAAGGACTAAAGAGATAAAAACGAAGAGTAGAGTTGACTTTATATTTTCAAGACAATCTTATATGATGTTTAATATGTTTTTAATACATTTCTAGATTAAACAAAAAATAAACCAAATCGCTGACACTATATGTTTAACATTGTATTTTTTTTTCCAGAACATGCTACAGCCTTAACCAAGTCCTACAGTGACGGTTTAGAAAAGTTACAGACACAGCTGAGAAAACTGAGTCTTAGATGTAAGCTGTGGAGGCTTTTATATATTCTTAATATATATTCTGGACCTTATACTTTTAATTCTTGAAGGTTCCCCTCCAGGACTCACCAAACCAGGGTGACTGTTTCGCCCTGGTTGCACTGAAATCGCTCTATTTCAGCCAGCAGATAAAGTTTTATTTGCCCTGTCAGTCTTCTTAAAATCATGCTTTACCAATATTTAAAAAAAAACTCTTATTATCTCCTTTTATTCAAATCTATCTTTCAATAATTTTTCTTTTTTCAACTTATTTTTATTGAAAATTTATTAGAAATTGCAAATAGAAATGGTAATTGTTTATATATTTTGCATAATTTTTTGGAATAATTTGTAAAGTTTATTGTGAATTATGAAAATTTTAAGTCAAGGGAAGTAACCAGTACAAAAATGGTGCATTTCATGTATGTTGTGTACAGCTAGCTGCCTTAAATATATTTTCTCTTTCCAATATCACACTTAGGTACTGCATAATTGTTATTATGATTATTGTTGATTAATTCCTTCTTTTTAGAACTGCATCAATGGTATAATGGTTAGCGTGCTCGTCTCGAGTGCGGTAGATTGTGGGTTTTGAGTCCCGGTCGCGTCAAACCAAAGACAATAAAATTGGTATTTGTTGCTTCTCCACTAAGGACACAGCATTAAGGAGTAAGAACACAGACTGGTTGCCACGGAATCAGGATAATGTGTCCAAGTGGGGCGGATTATGTCTATCGGCGGACTGTTGTTTCAGTGAGCTAGCACTATAAAAATCCAACTAAGCAAGTTGGTCTAGTACAAAGTGGACCTCATCATCATTTCGTTTCTGCCATGATATAATTGAAAAATTGCTAAGTGGGCGTTAAACAACAATAACTCACTCACTAACACACAAACGGCCAACTATAAATAATCATGTGAACAATGCTTATATTAATCAAATAAATATATAAAATTTCTTGAATTACTGTTGGATATTAAGCATGATATGAAATTACAAGCGTGATGTCGCACCATTTGTGCCTCGTATTCAAGCTGGAAATTTGAATATCGTGGTCAACATGCTTACACACATCATGATCAAACTTCCTGAGGACAATTAATGCTGAATGGATACACATATTTTATTTTTACCATTGAAGCTAGATTTACCGAAAAAAATATTTGATAATTTTAACAGGGATGATCGTTTTCAATTATTTGACTGATTTCAGCTATTTTCCTCTAAAACAAAAATTCTGAAAGTTGCAGGATACAGTCGGAACAGGTCAAAAATGACCTTTTTAAAAGGGGGTGTAGAATGGTTTCAGCTAATTTCACTGATTTTCAGTTATTTTATATTTGAACCAGAATCATACCTGAATTGAGTGTTAGTTGTCGTTTAAATATATTTTCTCATTTCAGTATCACAGTTGGATGGTGTAGAATGGCGTGTTGACTATATAATTAGTTCTAGTCACCTTAAGAACATTGATGAACCGAGTGTACAGTTAAAATTAAACGTCAGAGAACACAACACAGATAATATCATCCCGGTTACGTTCACAGTGTCTGCTGATAAATTTAGAGTTTTATTAAGTGGTGAGTTTTCTGATTTCCCCAGTAAGAAATTGTGAAGAAAAATTAAAAGGATTTTGTCCTGCTTAGGAAGTTAAAAAGTGTTTCTCTCCTTTTACCAAAAGGGGAATTTAAAAAAACTAAACACTCGATTGAGTGATTGAGTGAGTGATTGTTGTTTGACGCCAACTCAGCAAGTCACGTGTCAATGAGATGATGATGTGGTCTGCTTTGTACTAGACCAACACGCTTAGTTATATTTTTATAATGCCAGTTCACTGAAACAATAATCTTCGGATAGAAATGTCTCTCCACTCAGACACATTATTCTGAATCCGACCCAACCAGCTCTTTCTCCTTAATGCTGAGCATAGAAGCAACAAATACCAATTTTATAGTCCTTGGTTTGACCCGACTGGGGCTTGAACCCACGATCTACCTCACTCGAAGGCGAGCACGCTAACCATAGCACCACAGATGAAAAGTGTTCTCATCTTTTGACATCTTTCACGTTGTTATACACCCAGTAATACAAGTGCAGTGCTGGATTTACCTAGACTCGATAGGCTGAAACCTAGGGCCTCAAAATTTAGGGGGCCTCCCACCAAGATGTGTATTATTTTTAACACTGTTATTGGACGTTCACACTTATGCTGTCATAACGTACTGTACTTTCTAAACAACCCTTCAGTAATTTTCCTTACACAGTTCCACTCCATTTCAGAATATTGCAGAATTTTAAACACCCCTCATCATCCTTGCCTTTATTGAAATTGATTAAACACACTTCCATCTTCCTCCAGTTGTGAAGGTTGGGAATTGGGAGGGGCCTCACAAGTCTGATAGCCTAGGGCCTCTCTTTATCTAAATCTGGCACTGTACAAGTGCTAACTATAGTTGACGATTTTCTAATATTATTTTGTTTATATACATCTCATGTAAGTACTGAGGGCCGTTGTGGTCATGATCATATGGTAATTGGATTTACAACTACCTGTGCAAGCAGTGAGCTGTACTCGATACAATTTTATGTAATAAAGTGATAAAGTTTGTCTGTGACTTGAGACAGGTCGGTGGTTTTCTCTGGATACTCTGGTTTCCTCTACTAATATAACTGATTGCCACGATATAACTGAAATATTGTTCAAAGTGGGGTTAAACACCATAAATCTAACTTAACCTGAGGAAAATTAAGAAATAAATCATGGAAGCCAGAATGTGTTGGGAGTTTTAACATGGATTGGCGGATATTAGTATTTTATCCCGAGCCAGAAGCTAATATCCACCAATCCATGTTAAAACTCAAAAGTACATTCTGGCTTCCATGATTTATTTCGATTCTGATATGTCTAAGATTACAAATACGGTAGTATACTTTGATTGGAAGACGGTAATTTATATTTACGTTTGCGAAAAATGTCGCACACAATTTATGCTGCCAATGGAAAAGTCAGTCACATTCACCGGCACATGTGCTAATGAGATTATACCGAATGGATAACTCGCTCATTTGTTAACAAAGCATAAGAAGGAGGTCATGTTAGAATGATTGGCAAACTTCAATCCCCAGAGCTTATATTAATATTTTGCTACTGATAAACTACCAGCCTTAAGCTTATATTAATATTTTGCTACTGATAAACTACCAGCCTTAAGCTTTAGTGAGTGAGTGATTGTTGTTTAGTGCCAAATTAACAATTTTTCAGATGAATGATGATAATGCTGATGTCTGCATTATATGATTTTTATAGTGCTAGCTCACTGAACAACAATGTACAGTTAGACAATGTGCTCTGACTCAGACACATTATCCTGATTCTGAGGCAACCAGGCATTGCTCCTTCTCCTTTATGCTGTGTGCTTAGCGGAGAAGCAGCAAATACCAATTTTGTAGTCTTTCGTTTGACCCCAGAAAAGTTTGAAGATAGCAAAGGAGTAATCAGAAGCTGTAAATCGTCGAAGGACAGACAACCGTGGCTTGAACCTACGAGTTAACACACCTGAGACAAACATCCTAACCATTACATCACTGATGTAGTTCCTCTACAGGACATGATGTTCTAATTAGAGATGTCCACTATATGAAGGGATTTGTTATTTAAAGGTTTCCTTTCTAGAAAGTCACTCCTTATTTACATATACTGTAGGTACATTTTTTTTTGTATGAAGTGAATTGCTATTTAGAATGGCTCTTTATAGACAATAACTTGTTTTTTAAGAAATACCTTTTTATATATAGTGATTTACTCTTTAGAGATGTCCTTTATAGACAGTTATTTTCTGTTAAGAGTTGCCCTATATTGACAGTGATTCATAATACATGTATAGAGATATCTTTCAACAAAAAGTAATCATTACAATGTTCGGTTCATCTTTACCTCCAGATGTTTGTAGAAGGGCCCATATCTTATTTACATTATTTGTTTGTTTGTGTTGTGTTGTGTTGTTTTATTTTTCTCCGTCTTGTTTACCTTATGTTACCTGTTTCTCTGGATTGTCCACTTTTGATTGTCCTTTCTGTATTCTCGTTTTATGTTTATTTATAGCCTGTTGTCTGAATACAAATTTATTTTTATTTTTCAGAATTAAAGCATGCTGATTCAATTATGGAGAACTTAACAAGTTGATACAACAAACTGTTATACTATAAATAACTCACAGACAGCATTGTAGGCGGGGACATAATCTTTATGATTGATGTTGATTGACATTATAGATATATAAAATTAAATGTTTTTTTTGTAGTTTTAGAAAAACAAATTTGATGCTACAATAATGTCATGTAACCTTTGAGGGTTAGGGTTATGGTGTTTAATGCCACTTTCAACAATATTTCAGTTATAGCGTGGCGGTTGGTTTTACTGGTGGAGGAAACCAGAATACCTGGAGAAACCACCGACCTATCGCAAGTCACTGACAAACTTTATAGCATAATGTTGTACCGAGTACACCTCGTCGGAACAGGATTCGAACTCACAACATTAGTGGTGATATGCACCGATTGCATAGGTAGTTATAAATTCAACTACCATACGATCACGGCCACGATGGCCCTTATAAAATTAGATGTTTTTTGTAGTTTTGGAGAGAACAAATTTTGTTGATAAACTAATATCTCACAACATCATTATAAGACAGTTGACCTCTTAAAAGAGGTGCAATTTATATTAAATTTTATATGATGGGACAAGCAAATGTGACCTTTAAATACAGGTGACAGCTTAATAGAGGTGACAGCTTAATAGAGGTGACAGCTTAATACAGGTGACAGCTTAATACAGGTGACCGCTTAATAGAGGTGACAGCTTAATACAGGTGACAGCTTAATAGAGGTGACAGCTTAATACAGGTGACAGCTTAATACAGGTGACAGCTTAATAGAGGTGGCAGCTTAATACAGGTGACAGCTTAATACAGGTGACAGCTTAATACAGGTGACAGCTTAATAGAGGTGACAGCTTAATACAGGTGACAGCTTAATACAGGTGACAGCTTAATACAGGTGACAGCTTAATACAGGTGACCGCTTAATACAGGTGACAGCTTAATACAGGTGACAGCTTAATACAGGTGACAGCTTAATAGAGGTGACAGCTTAATAGAGGTGACAGCTTAATACAGGTGACAGCTTAATACAGGTGACAGCTTAATAGAGGTGACAGCTTAATACAGGTGACAGCTTAATAGAGGTGACCGCATGGGAAGGTTTGACTGTATTCTGGTTTTTTTCTATTTGTGGTCAATCAAATTGCTTGTTACATGCAAAGCAGGTTAGTAACACTCATTGTCTCGCAATCACCATTTTCATTGAATGGTACATAAAGTCATGGGTATGTGTCCTGTAATAAAATACAAATACAAATAGTTTTATTGATAATCAAATCCCCCTTACGGACAGTATAAATCAACACAAAATTTTATACAATGATTGGCAATGATTTCAATGATAAGAAATATCAACAAAATAAAATAAACAATAATAAACATTATGGATATTAAGCAAAGTGACCCCAAATTATCTGTTGAAGAGGCATGGCTAACAATATGACTACATGTATATATATATATATACGTCTGAAAATTAAACCAAACAGTGTTAGAATTAGATTTTAGAGCTGTCAAATTTTTGTTCTTCCCTCGACGGGATTTGAACCCACACCATTGATACACTGCAGCACCATTCGCTTAGCCTTACGTCCAGTGCCCTAGACCACTCGACCACATCCACTCCCTAAAAAAGGAGCTTCAATAATCGTAGTGTTACCTTTTCTCGTAAGGCAAATCTAGGGATAGGCGTAAGACATGTGTATAAGCGTGTGTAGATGGTACATATATACTTAATATTATAATTTGACAGCAATCTAACTCAGCAATTTTTAATATATTGTACAGGATAATGAAGAATTCATTATACAGTCACAGGAAATAAAGTATATTATACAAACGTCTAGAAGCAAGTGACAACCATACAATATATCTGTCCCACTGGATCTCAAAGTTACTTTAAAGGATACTAGGTTAATACTAAATATTATATATACATACCTGTTAACCCTCCCCCTTTGTGCAGGAGTCTCCTGCGTAAGAGCCTTATCTCCCGCATGAACTGGGTCTCCCGTGGGGGAGACATAAATCTCCCGCACGATCCCCCCAACAGAAAATTTGTTTACTTTCTTCTGTCGCCATATTTGTTTTCAATCGATCGGCTATTTCCGTCAATCGTCGAGATGTTTCGTATCAATTTTTCTCGAGTTTCTCTAGACTTTTTTTTTTTAAAAACACACAACATGTAGGAGCAAGAGCAAAGATTGGTTGGCTCAGAATTATGATAATCTGTTCCGAGCGTAAAGTCGACCCACAGACAGTTGTTTCAGTGATCTGGCAATATGTCGGTTTTAAAAGCTCTTCAGAGCTTATGTTGTATGTTTTTATACTCCGACTTTAAATAAAATTTGTATCTACCTCAAAATAGTCTATGTTGATTGTTTGAAATTTCAAAACTTTTCTGATCATGAACAATTTAAACCCACAGTCACTAGAAAAGGTAAGAATATTCCATATATGGTACTAACAGAAGGTTGTTACTCTGTTTTTGATCAATTGACCAATATGGCCACCAGTCCCAGTCATATGCTTTCGAGTTGATCCGGCCTGAAAACTATTCGGCCTTATGAAAATCCGGCCTTAAACAAATGCGGCCTTAGTTGATACGGCCTTGGAATTTCGCTTGTTGACAGCTTGGTATATCAACCTGAATTGTTTTTCTAATCATCAACTTCAATGGAAATGATTTCCGTCATTATTACCAAAAATTACTAATTAAAAAATTGTTAAAATAATAACGAGTTATTATGGCTTTTCATATTGAGTTACGAGTAAATCTTGTGAAAACACTACAAGTTCCAATATTTTATTCATCATATCCATGAATATTTAAATAATATTTTAAATTTAAATACAACTTTTATTTTTTAATTATTCTTTTCCATTTGATATAAGGCCGGATTTGCCGTAGGCCGCATAAATATATGATAAGGCCGGAACATCTATTTGATATAAGGCCGGATTTGCGTAAGGCCGAAACAACTAAGGCCGAATCAACTACGGCCGAATCTGTCATAAGGCCGAAACAACTTGTAAGGAGACATATTGGTTAACATTGGATTCTATAGGAAAATGAATAAAATCTAGTTATTACAAAAATCAAACTGTACGTGAATAGTCCTTTAGAAAGCAGACATATCTTGTGTGAATTGAAAATCCAAGATGGCCACCACCGCAGTTCTTAGTTTTTAACATAAGAACTACGGGTAAATGAAAAAAAAAACTTTTTGATAGAATCTACCTTTTTTTTATATTAAATTGCTGTAGGTGCAATCGATACAGACTCATGTGAACCTCTGGTTTTATTGTTTGATAATATGTTACTTCAAACAAGATTTGGCTTCAAATCGGGTATATGATGTCATATGTAGTCAAACACGATCACACAAGACGCAATTTCACAAATCACCAATATGGATACAGTCTAATATGTTTCAAATAAACGGTAGAGAATACCGAAGGGGCAATCAAAAATGGACAATCCATGGAAACTGGCAACTTTAGGCACACAAGACACAGGACGAAGACAAACAAAGAAAAAACGCAACACAATATGCGCTGGACACCACTGCAATGCTCAAACAAACACAAATAACGTAACCTTGTAATTAGACATGCAAAAAATAATATATTTCGAACTTCTGGGCCTTTGATATTTCGGATCAGTGGAATTTCAGACTAGAGACATACAAGCCTGATATTCTGAAGGTTCATTAGCTCGAAAACTGATTGGTCCGGACGTTCGTTAGTCCGACATCCATCGGTCGGAAGGTCCATTGGTTCCAAAATATATTAAATGGTTTTTTTTTCAGTATATAATGTTGGATGATTTCCCTCTACCACCATGTCATACGTTTGTATAACTTCTAATACGGCCTTAAGCCAATTGGACCCCGGGCTGGAGTTATCTACTCTTGGCTGTTCAAGTACATACAACAACACACTGCACGTTTTACAGAGGACAGCACTGGGCCCGCACCTCCTTGGGCTCTGCGGTGAAAGACCGAACTGTATGAGAAAGGAAGCGGCGATTGTGAGAGAAGGGTGGGGAGCATGAAAGAAAGTGGTGGGAGATGAAAAGAAAAGGATGCGAGTCCAAGGTTGAAGAAACTACAATGGGGATGTGAAGTCGTAGAATTATTTCTCTTCTTTTAAAGTCGTTCACTGAATAAACATATTGAATATGCTAACACAGTTTGTGGTTTTTCCTTCGTTTTTCTTGGTCTTGCAGTTGTGTTATTTGGTTGGAGACATTTTTTTCCATCATAGTCTTGTCCATTCTCTGTCAGTATCGACATGGTAAACTATTTTGTTTATGGATCACAATATCTTGTGCATGGCATATGTCGTATGTAGAAGCAGTAGAAGTTTTTTTTTGTTTTATTATTATATTATCATTATTTTTAATTTAAATTTTGTTTGTTTGTTTGTTTGTTTCTGTTTTGTTTTTTATTTTTTTTGCTTTTTGTTTATTTGTTTTTGTTTTTGGGTTTTTGGAGGTACCTCAGGGGTTTGTGCGTGTTTTGTTTTCATCTTTTTTATAATTATCATTATTATTATTATTGTTTATGTATTGGGGGGTAGGGGGGGGGGGTAGGGGGGGGGTAGGGGGGGTAGGCAATCAACCCCTATCTATTATTATCTTAAAAACTGTAACATCCCCGATTATGTGCACAAGTCTTCCTCTGGATTTTAACTGACTGGTGAATTGAAGTTTTATCGTCAGTTATATGAAGACTTTGGATTATGAGAAACACCCCTTTTACTTAATTAAATACGGTTCACCTTTTGAGATTGTCCCTACTTTTGAAAACCCGGTCTATCAGGAAGAGTGTATTCATAAATAAATAACAAAAAGAAGTACAATTGATTGGATACGCGATCAGGTAAATTGATTACCAGGTAAGATATTTATTTTATTATTTTTCTCAAAGCCCCGGATATAGGACAAGGTGTACCGGGCTTTACAGGTACATTATATTAGAGGGAGATAATTATTGTTTACAATTATACATACGTATGGTTAAAAACCTGAAATAAATCTGTTATTTATGTATAATTATGTACCTGTATGATAATATCGATTACCTAGGGCTAATTTGACAGATCAGAAAAGGTACGTACATTTATATATTATAAAAAATAATCTAATTTCATTTGATAAGATTAATCTCTGAAGTTTACACTAACACAGTCTACATGTCATATGGTATGATATGATAAGATATACATTTACCTTTAAATACACATATTCCACTGTGTATTTATTAGTGTATTGATACTGTACAAGTATGTTATCGGGTACTGTACACTTATCACACATGTATGTCTAGATCATGAGCGTTCCTTACATTCTTATTAGTTTGTCAGTGCACGTCACTTGCGACAGTTCGGTGGATTTCTTCGGGTACCCCGATTTCGTCCACCAATAAAACTGGCCACCACGAAATAGCTGAAATAGTGTTGACAGTGGCGTTAAACACCATAACCCTGACCCCTACATTCTCATTTCGTAATGTCTTCTATGACATGGACATCTTTGTGTATTTTCAGGGGCGTAGGAATCGGGGGCAAGGGGGACACTGCACCCCCCTTTGCCACCACTTTGGTTTTTTGACAAAAATTTGAATTTATAGGATGAAAGGAAAACATTTTCAGTTTACAAAGAAGAGGTATAAAATATGCCTTGAAGCTTATAGGTTATGAAAACTCCCACCCCACCCCCACTTTTCGTACCAGTCCTAACCCCCGTCTAGTCCACATCTAAAACTTGACACCCCGCCCCCACCTCAGTCCGGTCCACTATAGATCCTATGACCTGAATTATAAGTATTTTTGTCGTAAAGTGTTGATTACGTTATTTGTCTCGTAAGGAAAATCTAGAGATAGACATAAGACATGTGTCTAAGCGTGTGTAGATGGTACATATATACTTAATAGTATAATTTGACAGCAATCTAACCCAGCAATTTTTAATATATTGTATAGGATAATGAAGAATTCATTATACAGTCACATGAAATAAAGTATATTATACAAACGTCTAGAAGCAAGTGACAACCATACAATATATCTGTCCCACTGGATCTCAAAGTTACTAAGGATACTAGGTTAATACTAAATATTATATACGTCTGAAAATTAAACCAAACAGTGTTAGAATTAGATTTTTAAGCTGTCAAAATATATCTAAATAAAAAAAAACTGAAAAAATGTACTGGTCTTGGGCTCAATGGCTCAATGAGTTAGGTAGTTGGATTACCTAACAACTCATACAAGCCTATCACCAATACGTTGTGGGTTCGCGCCCAGCTTTGTATATTACAAAAAGGGTGCATTCGACTCGCAGCCGCAAGTGATAAAGTTTACCAGTTGTTTGCTCATGGTCGGTGGTTCTCTCCGGGTACTCCGGCTTCTCCCAACACTAAAACTGGTCGCCATGATATAGCTGAAATATTGCTGAAAGTGGCATTAAACACCAAAAATCAATCAATCAACCAAATTCTTATGTTAAACTTGAATAAATTGCCCATATGTTGCGGTGATGGACACCACGGGGGTCACCACGACATGTCCGTAAAGGGGATCAAGTGAGATATCTGATATTTCAGCTACATGTATATGCAGTGCCGGATTTAGATAAACAGAGGCCCTTGGCTATTCCACTTGTGAGGCTCCTCCCTATTCCCCACCTTCACGACTGGCGGAAGATGGAAGTGTGTTTAATCAATTTCAACAAAGATGAAGATGATGAGGGGTGTTTAAAATTCTGAAATGGAGTGCAACTGTGCAAGAAAATTACTGAATGGTTGCATTTGATTAGAAAGTACAATACGCTATGACAGGATAAGTGTCCAATAACAACTTGTTTAAAATATTATACACCTTGACCGGAGTCCCCCTAAAGTTTGAGGTCCTTGGCGTGAGCCTGTAGAGCCTATTGATAAATACGGCACTGTGTATATGGTGGCTGTGTCCTGATCATTTTGATATTTGTATATGTTGTATTTATTTATTTTCTGTATATATTATCTGTGCCATTGTTTATGAGAACACATATTGATTTATATAAATAAAATGTAAATATTGGGGTCACGTCAGAGGTCACATAAATGGTATAGCTATTTATAATATATGACAATAAATGTATTGGTTGATTGTATGTAGACCATGATTTATATTCATACTTACATCAAATGACCTATTTAGGAGGGACCGTCGTGGTCGTGATCCTATGGTAGTTGGATTTACAACTACCTGTGCAATCAGTGCATATCACCACTAAATTTGTGAGTTCGAACCACATTCATGGCGAGATGTACTCGATACAACATATTGTGATAAAGTTTGTCAGTGACTTATGGCAGGTCGGTGGTTTTCTCCAGGTACTCCGGTTTCCTCCACCAATAAAACTGACCACCACGATATAACTGAAATAATTTTGAAAATGGCATTCAACACCATAACCCTACCCTATTTAGGGACTTGACCACTTAAGTTTTAGTAGAGCGAGGACATGTTTTTCCACCGAATCAGAAAATATTTTTTCACGCCTAACAAAAATCAGATTAAAACCTTTGTGATGAAAAATGAGTACTGTTTTTCAAATTTTATCAAACTGGGTGATTTTCTCCGGTACTCCGGTTTCCTCCACCAAAAAAAAAACTGCTCGCCAGGATATAACTGAAATATTGTTGAAAGTGGTGTTAAGACACCATAGTCCTAGCCGACGAAAAATTTCTCCGTGAAAACTGCATGAAAAAAGATTATGTATTTATGTATTTTTGCATCTTTCATGACATTTTTTCTATTAAATATGGCTACAAGATTTGTTTAAAAAAACATAGCTCCTATTAAAGTTAAATATTTGTTGCGTTAGGCTTTAAATAAATATTGTCATGGATATCACATTACCACAAAAACGTCCATTATTACATACAAATATTGTAATTTCAATAGATAATAATTTAAAAAAAATGTTTTTGAAGTGTTTGATGAACAAATGCAATAAATTTCCGCCATACCTACAATGAGTCAGTAAACAGGTAAGTTAAAACCACAAAGTTGATCATTTAGACCGGGTTTTAGTATTCAAGACTTCCGCGTTTTTTTAACCATTTAAATTGAACAATAGACGCCATTGTTTACCAACACTATCTAATGATACACATATTTAAGGAATATTTGAAGCGGTTTATGAAAAGTGTAAACTGTTCCAAAACAGGTTATACTATACTAGACTAGTATAACCTGCTATATACTAGTAATACCTGCTAAAAAATTTCAAATATTCCTTATAATTTAATTTTTACAACAACATTTAATGATTCCTAGATTTTAATTACTATTATTTCATGTGACGATTTGATTTTGTTGTTGGCGAACGAATATGTTAGTGACGTCACAATACTAACCCAGGTTATCAAGTACAACCAAATTTTTCTCCAGGCGGATCAGCCAATCAGATTCCAGTATTCAAATTAAATTAAATGCAATCGTGTATACAATTATTGTAACATTAATATACAAAAGCAATTGAATTTAAAGACAAAGGTTTATGGTATTTAACGCCACTTTCAACAATATTTAAGTTATATCGTGGCGGTAAGTCTTAGTGGTTGATGAAACCTGAGTACACGGAGAAAACCACCGTATAAGCATGCGCCAAATGTTGGTGTTGTTTAACAATAACATGACAGGTGTTGACCATTTGGAAGGTCATGAGTTCACCACTGGTTTTTAGTGGAGTTCCTGTTACTCAATGTTTAGTTTTCTGTTTACTGTTTTGTCGACCATTGTTCATCTTGTTATTTTCGCCATTGTATTATCTAGTTCTGTCGTTCTTCGATTTACGGCTTCTGATTACCCTTTTGGTGTCTTCAAACTTTCTTATCACATACTGTATAATTAATCCGTCTTACCACCGGTATACACGACGATTATCACACACTGTGTAATTAATCCGTCTTACCACCGGTATACACGACGATTACCACATACTGTATAATTAATCCGTCTTACCACCGGTATACACGACGATTACCACACACTGTATAATTAATCCGTCTTACCACCGGTATACACGACGATTATCACACACTGTATAATTAATCCGTCTTACCACCGGTATACACGACGATTATCACACACTGTATAATTAATCCGTCTTACCACCGGTATACACGACGATTATCACACACTGTATAATTAATCCGTCTTACCACCGGTATACACGACGATTATCACACACTGTATAATTAATCCGTCTTACCACCGGTATACACGACGATTATCACACACTATAATTAATCCGTCTTACCACCGGTATACACGACGATTACCACACACTGTATAATTAATCCGTCTTACCACCGGTATACACGACGATTACCACACACTGTATAATTAATCCGTCTTACCACCGGTATACACGACGATTATCACACACTGTATAATTAATCCGTCTTACCACCGGTATACACGACGATTATCACACACTGTATAATTAATCCGTCTTACCACCGGTATACACGACGATTATCACACACTGTATAATTAATCCGTCTTACCACCGGTATACACGACGATTATCACACACTATAATTAATCCGTCTTACCACCGGTATACACGACGATTATCACACACTGTATAATTAATCCGTCTTACCACCGGTATACACGACGATTACCACATACTGTATAATTAATCCGTCTTACCACCGGTATACACGACGATTACCACACACTGTATAATTAATCCGTTTTACCACCGGTATACACGACGATTATCACACACTGTATAATTAATCCGTCTTACCACCGGTATACACGACGATTATCACATACTGTATAATTAATCCGTTTTACCACCGGTATACACGACGATTATCACACACTGTATAATTAATCCGTCTTACCACCGGTATACACGACGATTATCACACACTGTATAATTAATCCGTCTTACCACCGGTATACACGACGATTATCACACACTGTATAATTAATCCGTCTTACCACCGGTATACACGACGATTACCACATACTGTATAATTAATCCGTCTTACCACCGGTATACACGACGATTACCACATACTGTATAATTAATCCGTCTTACCACCGGTATACACGACGATTACCACACACTGTATAATTAATCCGTCTTACCACCGGTATACACGACGATTATCACACACTGCATAGTAAATCCGTTTTATACACGACGATTATCACACACTGCATAGTAAATACGTCTTAAACACGACGGTTATCACACACTGCATAGTAAATCTGTCTTATACACGACGATTATCACACACTGCATAGTAAATCTGTCTTATACACGACGATTGCCACAAATTTTATGAATCCACCATCTTATACACGACGATTGCCACAAATTTTATGAATCCACCATCTTATACACGAGTATTGTCATACAAATGTAAATTAAATCCTCCTTATATAGGAGTAATATAAGGTGGAGAACACAAACTGTGTAACACTTTAACCTTAGACATGAATTGTTGTATATTTATGGAAAGATAATACTTGTATTACTGAATTGTTAACAAATTCACGGACAGATAATACTTGTATTACTGAATTGTTAGCAAATTCACTGACAGATAATACATTGTACTTGTATTACTGGATTGTTGACAAATTCATGGAATGATGATACTTGTATTGCTGAATTGTTAACAAATTCCTGGAATGATGATACTTGTATTACTGAATTGTTGACAAACTCATTGACAGATAATACTTGTATTACTGAATTGTTGACAAAGTCATGGACAGATAATACTTGTATTACTGAATTGTTGACAAATTCATGAACAGATAATACGTGTATTACTGAATTGTTAACAAATTCACTGACAAATAATGCATTGTACTTGTATTACTGAATTGTTGAGAAATTCACGGACAGATAATACTTGTAGTACTAGATTGTTGACAAATTCACAGAAAGATAATACTTGTAGTACTGAATTGTTGACAAATTCACGAACAAATAATACTTGTATTACTGGATTGTTAACAAATTCCTGGAAAGATAATACTTGTATTACTGAATTGTTAACAAATTCATGGAAAAATAATACTTGTATTACTGAATTGTTGACAAATTCATTGACAGATAATACTTGTATTACAGAATTGTTGACAAATTCCTGGAAAGATAATACTTTTATTACTGAATTGTTGACAAATTCACTGACAGATAATACTTGTAGTACTGGATTGTTGACAAATTCGCAGAAAGATAATACTTGTATTACAGAATTATTGACAAATTCCTGGAAAGATAATACTTGTATTACTGAATTGTTGACAAATTCATGAACAGATAATACGTGTATTACTGAATTGTTAACAAATTCACTGACAAATAATGCATTGTACTTGTATTACTGAATTGTTGACAAATTCACGGACAGATAATACTTGTAGTACTAGATTGTTGACAAATTCACAGAAAGATAATACTTGTAGTACTGAATTGTTGACAAATTCACGAACAAATAATACTTGTATTACTGGATTGTTAACAAATTCCTAGAAAGATAATACTTGTATTACTGAATTGTTGACAAATTCGCGGACAGATAATACTTGTATTACTGGATTGTTAACAAATTCCTGGAAAGATAATACTTGTATTATTGAATTGTTAACAAATTCCTGGAAAGATAATACTTGTATTACAGAATTCTTGACAAATTCCTGGAAAGATAATACTTGTATTACAGAATTGTTGACAAATTCCTGGAAAGATAATACTTGTATTACTGGATTGTTAACAAATTCCTGGAAAAATAATACTTGTATTACTGAATTGTTGACAAATTCCTGGAAAGATAATACTTGTATTACTGAATTGTTAACAAATTCCTGGAAAGATAATACTTGTATTACAGAATTGTTGACAAATTCCTGGAAAGATAATACTTGTATTACTGAATTGTTGACAAATTCACTGACAGATAATACTTGTATTACTGAATTGTTTACAAATTCATGGAAACATAATACTTGTATTACTGAATTGTTGACAAATTCATTGACAGATAATACTTGTATTACAGAATTGTTGACAAATTCCTGGAAAGATAATACTTGTATTACTGAATTGTTGACAAATTCACTGACAGATAATACTTGTATTACTGAATTGTTTACAAATTCATGGAAACATAATACTTGTATTACTGAATTGTTGACAAATTCATTGACAGATAATACTTGTATTACAGAATTGTTGACAAATTCCTGGAAAGGTAATACTTGTATTACTGAATTGTTGACAAATTCACTGACAGATAATACTTGTATTACTGAATTGTTTGCAAATTCACAGAAAGATAATACTTGTAGTACTGGATTGTTGACAAATTCACAGACAAATAATACTTGTATTACTGGATTGTTAACAAATTCCTGGAAAGATAATACTTGTATTACTGAATTGTTGACAAATTCATGGAATGATGATACTTGTATTACTGAATTGTTGACAAATTCCTGGAAAGATAATACTTGTATTACTGAATTGTTAACAAATTCCTGGAAAGATAATACTTGTATTACAGAATTGTTGACAAATTCCTGGAAAGATAATACTTGTATTACAGAATTGTTGACAAATTCCTGGAAACATAATACTTGTATTACTGGATTGTTAACAAATTCCTGGAAAGATAATACTTGTATTACTGAATTGTTGACAAATTCATGGAAAGATAATACTTGTATTACTGAAATGTTAACAAATTCACGGAAAGATAATACTTGTATTACAGAATTGTTGACAAATTCCTGGAAAGATAATACTTGTATTACTGAATTGTTGACAAATTCCTGGAAACATAATACTTGTATTACTGAATTGTTAACAAATTCCTGGAAAGATAATACTTGTATTACAGAATTGTTGACAAATTCCTGGAAAGATAATACTTGTATTACTGGATTGTTAACAAATTCCTGGAAAGATAATACTTGTATTATTGAATTGTTAACAAATTCCTGGAAAGATAATACTTGTATTACAGAATTGTTGACAAATTCCTGGAAAGATAATACTTGTATTACAGAATTGTTGACAAATTCCTGGAAAGATAATACTTGTATTACTGGATTGTTAACAAATTCCTGGAAAAATAATACTTGTATTACTGAATTGTTGACAAATTCCTGGAAAGATAATACTTGTATTACTGAATTGTTAACAAATTCCTGGAAAGATAATACTTGTATTACAGAATTGTTGACAAATTCCTGGAAAGATAATACTTGTATTACTGAATTGTTGACAAATTCACTGACAGATAATACTTGTATTACTGAATTGTTTACAAATTCATGGAAACATAATACTTGTATTACTGAATTGTTGACAAATTCATTGACAGATAATACTTGTATTACAGAATTGTTGACAAATTCCTGGAAAGGTAATACTTGTATTACTGAATTGTTGACAAATTCACTGACAGATAATACTTGTATTACTGAATTGTTTGCAAATTCACAGAAAGATAATACTTGTAGTACTGGATTGTTGACAAATTCACAGACAAATAATACTTGTATTACTGGATTGTTAACAAATTCCTGGAAAGATAATACTTGTATTACTGAATTGTTGACAAATTCATGGAATGATGATACTTGTATTACTGAATTGTTGACAAATTCCTGGAAAGATAATACTTGTATTACTGAATTGTTAACAAATTCCTGGAAAGATAATACTTGTATTACAGAATTGTTGACAAATTCCTGGAAAGATAATACTTGTATTACAGAATTGTTGACAAATTCCTGGAAACATAATACTTGTATTACTGGATTGTTAACAAATTCCTGGAAAGATAATACTTGTATTACTGAATTGTTGACAAATTCATGGAAAGATAATACTTGTATTACTGAAATGTTAACAAATTCACGGAAAGATAATACTTGTATTACAGAATTGTTGACAAATTCCTGGAAAGATAATACTTGTATTACTGAATTGTTGACAAATTCCTGGAAACATAATACTTGTATTACTGAATTGTTAACAAATTCATGGAAAGATAATACTTGTATTACAGAATTGTTGACAAATTCCTGGAAAGATAATACTTGTATTACTGAATTGTTGACAAATTCTATGACAGATAATACTTGTATTACTGAATTGTTTACAAATTCACAGAAAGATAATACTTGTATTACTGAATTATTGACCAATACACAGAAAGATAATACTTGCATTACTGAATTATTGACAAGTTAACTGACATATAATACTTGTATTACTGAATTGTTGACAAATTCACTGACAGATAATATTTGTATTACTGAATTATTGATACATTCACAGAAAAATAATACTTGTATTACTGAATTGTTGACAAATTCACTGACAGATAATATTTGTATTACTGAATTATTGATACATTCACAGAAAAATAATACTTGTATTACTGAATTGTTGATAAATTCACGGACAGATAAAACTTGTATTAATGAATTATTGACAAGTTCACTGACATTAAATACTGGTATTACTGAATTGTTGACATATTCATGGACAGATAATACTTGTATTACTGAATTGTTGATAAATTCACGGACAGATAATATTTGTATTACTGAATTATTGATACATTCACAGAAAAATAATACTTGTATTACTGAATTGTTGACATATTCATGGACAGATAATACTTGTTTTACTGAATTATTAACAAATCCACGGGAAGATAATACTAGTATTCGATATCTACGTTTTTATTACAGGTGATTTGATTTTTTGGAGATGTATTAATTTGAGAAGTCTAAATGTTTATATATAAATTGTGTGGTATATAAATATAGTGCTATCTTCCTGAAAATTCGACGTCTGCATCAGTTTTCTATACAAAAACAAACTTCAAAGTGTTAAACTAGTATGAAATGATATTTTACAGGAAGTACTTGATTATACCGGAAGTACTTGTCTAGGCTTTCCTGTTATTTATATATGCGTAATTTTGTTGTAATGTGAAGCATATTTCCTTGTTTTGACTCCATGTTGTTCGACAAACTGTCCTAACTAAGAAAAAACTTATGCGAAGTTTTCGTTCCAGGTTGTCTGGTAGGAGAGTTTCCTCCCCAAAGAGTCTGGAGGAGGATGCGTCATTATCATTACAAGTAAGTACAACTTAACTTCATCCCTTCCCCTTATTTTAAGGGGTTTAGAAGGGGTTCTAAAACCAGCAAGCTAATGTTATTATATTTGAAACAACCATCGCGGAACATGCGCACCTCGTCTGTCATTAGCCCTCTCTGTAAGACTCAACAAAGACTGGAACTGGCTACCACAGCCTATATAGTTATGAGTCGCTCGTTTGTAACATCCAAGGCTGCTGTCTCCTCTATTAAATGCTGGTTTATGAAACGTGTAAACAGTTTTAACCTTTTTTCAATTGTCATATGCAACTTCTGACACAATCTTTAACTTGTTGAAGGTTGTCATTATTTGTTAGAAATAGAAGCAGATGCACCCGAGGCGAACACAATAAAAAATAACCATTACGTCATCGAAGTGGTTGTATTTGGGAAAGACATGAATGTAACATGTGCATAAAACAAATGAATGCCAAGGGTAAGAAAAGTATGAAGATACCAAACAGGTAATAAAAAGCACAGGCACTCGAATTCCGGACCCCCCTTTTTCCTCATTTGGTACCTCCCGCGATTATGGTATGGATCTTTGTCTGGAAGTATATCTTTGAGCCATTTATCCATATTTTACAACATTTCGCGTTACAACTCTCTCGTTCTACTAACTTTTGTTTCTATTTTGCTTTTAGGTCCAGCTGCCGTTTTTTAAGTAAAACGGCAGCTGGACCTAAAAGCAAAATATTTAAGCAAAACGGCAGCTGGACCTAGAAACAAAAGTTAGTAGAACGAGAGAGTTGTAACACGAAATGTTGTAAAATATGGATAAATGGCTCAAAGATATACTTCCAGTCAAAGATCCATACCATAATCGCAGGAGGGACCAAATGAGAAAAAAGGGGGTCCGGAATTCGAGTGCCTGTGATAAAAAGCTCTAAATAGTAGAAGGACAAACAATACAATGGCCAAGAGAAACAAGACAAAATGATGTATAAAACACTACACAGAAAGCTACATAAACCCTACTAGACACCAGTGGTGAACACAGGCGCTCCGGAAGGGTTAGCAGTTCCTGCTCCAATAATCACATCCGTCGTGTTACTGTTAAGTCGAGCATAACATAGATGAACTTCATTAATCTCTAACAAGTTTATGTGCCTATTGGAATGCAAGATCGAGACCATCGCTAGACTAAGGACCATATGGGAAACTGTAAAAATGTTTCTTATACACTACTAAGCTGGTTTTATTTAACTGGTCATTGGTTGTCCATGTACACATTGTATGTTTTTGGTGCAGATAGGAAATCAAAGATTGCCACAGCCTATGAGGAAAATGTTTGAAAATTCCTCTTTGAAACCATAGTAACAATTGAAACCAAACATTTCATAAATGTCCTTCAAAGTCTTTACAATGTTTCTGGGTTTTTTTTGTGCCGATCGTCTCAAATCTAAGATGGCTATCACCACTGAACATCAATCGTAACTACTCGGCCATTATCGCTACCCTGCAAATAACCTCGTACGTACATAATAGAAATTCTTCTTAAATTGTTTGCCGGAAGTTAAGTTAAGTTAAGCCGCACAAAAATATAGTCCTCGAAAATCCAACATGGAAGACATACTAAGTAAAATCTAATCATGCAAAACTAATTGAAATATAGAAAATTGCTTAAAATATAACTTTATCAAACTTTCATGTAACTGACATGTGAAAAGTAGTGCGATTTATACGCCTAATGCATACGAGGTTATTTGCACTGAACATCATATTAGTAATAACACGGGACTCAATTGGCAAATGGTAAAATGTCGTTATGACAACTGTATGGCTTATTGAATCTTTGGTACTGGACTATCATTTGCAAAATATATTTTATGAATCTTAAGATACCCTTCACCACACAACAGAATTTACATAGAAAACAGACATGTTTCACGTCTATTTTTCTCTGAAATCATTGAACTATAAAGTAATTTCCATGTTTTCCCTTTGATGTTAATTTGTAATTCAACGTACACCGGATATAGTTTTAAAAGGACATGATATTCAAATGTTCATTGATAGGGTCCTCTCCAATAGCATGCGGTGATAGAAAGCTAAACGTATGAACATAATTTTATGTAGATTTTTCTTTCATCTATCACCGACAGAACCTTTACCGGACTTTATGAGTAAAACGGTGGATGTCTCTGCTTGCCCTTCGCGAGTACCGGGATTCCACCGTGGGTTTTTAGTTGACCGTCTTTTCAGTTTTCTGTGTTGTGTGTTTGTCCTAGTTCTGTGACTTGTGCCCCTGTGTTGCTTGTATCTCTGGATTATCCATTCTTGATTGCCCCTTCGGTTTCCTCTAACGTTTAATTTTGTCCAGTTTCTTGTGCCCAATGTTGCATATGCCCTTAGATTATCCATTCTTGATTGACCCTTCGGTTTCCTCTAACGTTTTTTTTTTTAAATATTTGTTATTTCGTTAGGTTTGTTATCATAAAATGTTACACCGCTAAAACGGAAGTACTTTTTTCATTTCTAGGATATAGACGGAACAGGAATGTCGGCACATATATTAATTACCCCCTACGAGGTATACTCCAAAGGTTTACTGGAAGGGATACAAAGACTATGGAATACGGGCGATCATTCTGACGTGACAATCCTCGTAGGAGAGAAAACGTTCAAATGTCACAAGTTTATACTCGCTGCCGTTTCGACATATTTCGACGCCATGTTTTGTTCAGGCATGCGCGAAAGTGTAAGTGGAGAGGTGACCTTTCCGGAAATGGATCCCGATCTTTTTGAATGTGTCATCAAATTTGTTTATACTGGAGATATAGAACTCACCATAGATAATGGAGTAGAAATTCTGAGTATCGCCTCAGTTTTACAAATTAAGATGCTGCAACAAATATGTGAAGACTTTCTGTATCCTCATATTACATCAGAAAATTGTCTTAAGATTTGGAAGCTGGCTTCATTTCATGACTGTCACAGTCTGGCAGCACATGCTATAAAAATAGTAGCTGCGAACTATCATGATATACGGAAAACAAGTGAATTTCTAGAACTAGAAGGAAAAGAGCTTGCAAGTATTATTCAAGAAGATAACCTTCAAATCGAAAGTGAGGATCGACTCTGTGATACTGTTTTTCAATGGCTTGAAAATGATTTAGAAAAGCGACAGAAATTTTGTGGAAATCTTTTCGAACATATCAGGTTATCGTTCCTCAATCCAGAATACTTATTGACTATTGAAGACAGGCATGATTTCCTCAAAGATGATTTGGAGACTATGAAATATGTCAATGAAGCCAAGAAATACCATCTTTTACCCGCTCGACAACAGGACATCTGCAACAAGCAGACGCGGTATAGACTTTCATCAGGCACAGAGGAAGTTGTCGTGTTGTTAGGTGGGTGTGAATCTACTACTCCGCCGTACATTCGAAGTCTACAGGTTATCTGTTACAGCTTTCAGAGCAAAGAATGGTATGAGTTGTCTGCTCTTCCTTATGACCCGGGAATCGAATTTGCATCGTGTACATACAAGAATGATATTTTTGTGTCCGGAGGTGGCTCTATGCAGAACTGTCTTTTAAGGTATGACGCAGATAAAAACAAATGGTGTCAAATGGTAACCATGAAAAGCGGTCGACGTCGTCATTCAGTAGTTGCTGTAACTGGTGCCCTGTATGCTCTTGGTGGCTATGACAACAAGCTGGAAGATGGCTGTCGGATGTTGTCCAGTATCGAAATGTACGATATTAGAGAAGATGAATGGTCTGAGGTCGGTCAGTTACCAATCGCCATTAGCTCGTTTTCAGCTGCTGTTGTAGGTGAGAGCATTTACACCTTCGGAGGAGAAAAGAATGACCGGAAGGATACGGCGTTTATTCAGTGTTTCGATACACGCATGCGTCAGTCTTGTAAACTTGATGCAAAGATACCAATGGCATGCAAGTTGACAAGATCTGTCACAGTAAATAGTCGAGTGTTTCTAATTTTTTATGATGGTCGAGTAGTCGAATTCTGTAAAGATAGTAAAGAAAGTAAAAAGACATACTGTCGAACCGTTGGTCGACTGACGGCCTATCAGAGGATCCATTTTGGAGTAATACATTACCAAGGCAATATAATTGTATTGGGAGGTGAAATCGAAAGTAACACGTTATGTAAAGACCTTATAATGTTTGACCCGTCAACTTCCGGTTGTACGACATTGAGCGATACACTTCCGGCACCAAGACTGATTGATGGATGTGTGAAAATAGCTGCACTGAAGAAACACATGAAACCATTACAAAAATAAACCGACTGTGCTTTAATGAATACTAAGAAATTAGTGCTTTAGATAGACTTTTTAAAAAAGTGTTGAAAGAAACATTTTCGTTAATGCTACGAATACTATGCAATTCATTTTCATTTTTACCTTCTGTGATTATGATCACATACCATAAGGGTGTGTCTTTTTACATATATTGTTTTTACAGTCACTTAGGCCATACTCTGCTGTAACTCGATTGGTTTAAAAATGTGCCCCTTGCTAATTTTTTTTTTTTTTAATATTTGTTTTGTTTCAGTTTTTTCTTTTATCGAAAATAAGCGTTTTTCAGATATTTAATAGCAAATAATAATTTGTCCCACCAGCTCAACTTTTGAGTCGCTACACAGCAGGCCTGAATTTATTTGAAGCTTGACCTACTTTTGTACTACCCCAGTATTTATTATTCATTTTTAATTACAGTATATATCAATTACGTTTTTGTATTAGTATTAATTGTCCATAAAACTAGTTTACCCCGCCGTTTTTTAGCTCACCTTGCCATCACTTGGCGTCCGTCGTCCATCGTCCGTTAACATTTTACATTTTAATCTTCTCCTCTAAAACCCCTTAGCCAAATGAACTGAAACTTGGTAGGAAGCATCTATGGAAGGCCCTCTATAAAGTTTGCTAATTTTGTCCTGATCCATTAACAAATATGGCCACCACAGGCAATTCTTGTTTCTGATTGGCCGATTTTTTAAATCTTCTCCTCTGAAACTGCTTGGCCAAATGAACTGAAACTTGGTAGGAAGCATCTATGGCAGGTCCTCTATAACGATGGCAAATGTCGTCCCAATCCGTTAGCAAACATGGTCACCACAGGCAATTCTTATTTCTGATTGGTTTATTTCTAAAAAATCTTCTCCTCTGAAACTGCTTGGCCAAATGAACCGAAACTTGGTAGGAAGCATCTATGGAAGGTTCTCTATTAAGATTGCTCATTTCGTCCTGATCCCTTAATAAACATGGCCGCCACAGGCAATTCTTGTTTCTGATTGATTGATTGATTTCTAAAAAAATCTTCTCCTCTGAAACCGCCTGGCCAAATGAACCGAAACTTAGTAGGAAGCATATATGGAAGGTTCTCTATAAAAATTTCTCTTTTCGTTCTGATCAATTAACAAACATGGCCGCCACACGCAATTCTTGTTTCCGATTGGTTGATTTCTAAAAAATCTTCTCCTCTGAAACAGCTTGACCAAATGAACCGAAACTTAGTAGGAAGCATCTATGGATGGTTCTCTATAAAGATTGCTCATTTGTTTCCGATCCGTTAGCAAACATGGCCGCCACAGGCAATTCTTGTTTCTTTTTGGTCAATTTCTTTAAAATCTTCTCTGAAACCGCTTTGCCAAATGAACCAAAACGTAGTAGGAAGCGTCTATGACAGGTCCTCTATAAATATTGCTCATTTCGTCCTGATCCGTTAACAAACATGGCTACCACAGGAAATTCTTGTTTCTGGTTGGTCGATTTCTAAATAGTCTTCTCCTCTGAAACCGAGTAGCCAAATGAACCGAAGCACAAAGAAATAAAGTGGTGACAACTAAATATTTGGCCCAATTTCAGAAATCCAAGGGCCATAACTCGGCCAAAAATCATTGAACCGGAACGAAATGTACACTTGATCTGTAATTCATCATTATACACCAACATGCCAAATATCAATGCAATATCTCAAAGCATAGCGGGAAAAAAGTGGTAACAACTGTTTTATTTCGGAATTACGGAATGACGGACATGGGTAACACTATATGTCCCGACCACTTAGTGGCGGGGACATAAAAACTAAAGATTCAGCAACTCGAACCCTACTAAAAACCGGGGATGAACTCCAGGGTTACGAAAGGGTTGGCAGTTCCAGTCTCACTAGTGGCACCCGTTAAATGACATGAACATCATCTGATATGGAAATAGTGTTGCCAAGTTTAGTTTCAATTGCCCCAGTAATTTAATAGTGGAAAGTCTACAAGGACGACGATAACGGATGTAAAGTAATGGCAACAACTCGCACGGCCCTTCAGATCAGGGGAGATAATCCGATTGGGTATAAATATTTTCCTAATCAAAACACAAAGTGCTTACATTTGTATAGCAGATTTATTTCGACTTAAATTAATCAAAATTAAATCTCCTTTGTCAGTGATCTTTTATGCCAAATTCATTCGGGTTTTCATTGCTAGTTTGTACGTAAATATAGTTTTCATTGCAGCATATGCGTTAGACCAACAAGCTCATCCAATAAACACTGGTGGTGCTGGATTTAAATGTTACACTTTCGAATCTGCATATAATGACGATATTCAGTTTAAAGGCTAAATCGGCTGCAGCATGATAAGCGGTCGCATCAAGTCGGCTAGGACTACATCCTGCTCCAGTTTTACCTTATTATACAGTGACTCGAAAGCCATAACTAATAAATTTAAAGGGAATCAACTGGAATACTGTCTGAGGCCATTGTCACAATCCACCAAATTTAAAGGATAAAAATGGATCAAAATAAGCCGCCCAAATATAACACTGTAAATATCTTTGAAATATGCGAAAATCCGGAATTTGGGTATCTTTTTATCCATTGTATTTTTGTTTTTAAAAATGGCTCATTCCATATCGTAACCCACATGGGCAACTGAAGGAAAATGTGTTTCTCCCATTATTACGGCGTTTCTCCCATTATTACGGCGCTTGACAACATGCGGGGAAAGCACGAGACATTTTAATCCTCTATAGAGGATTACAGATTTTTTTCACCACTGGTTCAGCGGGGTTAAAACTTCGTAATAATGGGAGAAGCGAAAATCTGGAATTTTGGTATCTTTTTATCCATTGTATTTTTGTTTTTAAAAATGGCTCATTTCTGTGTTCACTCAAATGTAACTCGTGCAGATGAGCATTTAGCAGAATAAAATAGAATGAAAAATTGAATTTGACATTTTTTGTCCTCTTTGGTCGGAAACCGTAATAGGTAGATTATATCCGTGGATATACAGCACTGAAAAAAATAACTAGTAAATTTTACTAGGCAAAGTAGTAAACTTACTGTCCATGGGAATACTTGATACTATCCATTAGTAATTTTACAAGATAAGATAAGTAGTTTTACTAAGAAAACCTAGTATAATCACTAGGATGCCTGGTAAAGTTACTTTTAAATACTAGGTATTTCTAGTAAATATACACTTTTGGTCTAGTGGAATAACTAGGAAACAGTATCATTACTAGGTACTTCTAGTAAATATCCTATTTTGGTCTAGTGGAATAACTAGGGAACAGTATCATTACTAGGTACTTCTAGTAAATATACACTTTTGGTCTAGTGGAATAACTAGGGAATAGTATCATTACTAGGTACTTCTAGTAAATATCCTCTTTTGGTCTAGTGGAATAACTAGGGAACAGTATCATTACTAGGTACTTCTAGTAAATATACACTTTTGGTCTAGTGGAATAACTAGGGAATAGTATCATTACTAGGTACTTCTAGTAAATATCCTCTTTTGGTCTAGTGGAATAACTAGGGAACAGAATCATTACTAGGTACTTCTAGTAAATATCCTCTTTTGGTCTAGTGGAATAACTAGGGAATAGTATCATTACAAGGTACTTCTAGTATATATCCTCATTTGGTCTAGTCGAATAACTAGGGAACAGTATCATTACAAGGTACTTCTAGTAAATATCCTCTTTTGGTCTAGTGGAATAACTAGGGAACAGTATCATTACAATGTACTTCTAGTAAATATCCTCTTTTGGTTTAGTCGAATAACTAGGGAATAGTATCATTACAAGGTACTTCTAGTAAATATCCTCTTTTGGTCTAGTGGAATAACTAGGGAATAGTATCATTACAAGGTACTTCTAGTAAATATCCTCTTTTGGTCTAGTGGAATAACTAGGGAATAGTATCATTACAAGGTACTTCTAGTAAATATCCTCTTTTGGTCTAGTGGAATAACTAGGGAATAGTATCATTACAAGGTACTTCTAGTAAATATCCTCTTTTGGTCTAGTCGAATAACTAGGGAATAGTATCATTACAAGGTACTTCTAGTAAATATACACTGTTGGTCTAGTGGAATAACTAGGGAATAGTATCATTACTAGGTACTTCTAGTAAATATCCTCATTTGGTCTAGTGGAATAACTAGGGAATAGTATCATTACAAGGTACTTCTAGTAAATATCCTCTTTTGGTCTAGTCGAATAACTAGGGAATAGTATCATTACAAGGTACTTCTAGTAAATATACACTTTTGGTCTAGTGGAATAACTAGGGAACAGTATCATTACTAGGTACTTCTAGTAAATATCCTCTTTTGGTCTAGTGGAATAACTAGGGAATAGTATCATTACTAGGTACTTCTAGTAAATATCCTCATTTGGTCTAGTGGAATAACTAGGGAATAGTATCATTACAAGGTACTTCTAGTAAATATCCTCTTTTGGTCTAGTCGAATAACTAGGGAATAGTATCATTACAAGGTACTTCTAGTAAAAATACACTTTTGGTCTAGTGGAATAACTAGGGAACAGTATCATTACTAGGTACTTCTAGTAAATATCCTCTTTTGGTCTAGTGGAATAACTAGGGAATAGTATCATTACTAGGTACTTCTAGTAAATATCCTCATTTGGTCTAGTGGAATAACTAGGGAATAGTATCATTACTAGGTACTTCTAGTAAATATCCTCTTTTGGTCTAGTGGAATAACTAGGGAATAGTATCATTACTAGGTATATCTAGCAAATATGCACCTCCGGTCTGGTGGAATTATACTAGTGAATTCGCTATTACTTGGTACTAAGTATATGTTTGTTGAAAATAATATGGACTGTGAGTGGCTAATATGTTTAGCTGCACATAAGATTAGATAACAATAGTATGCTCTGTGTGACAACTTCAATGTGGGTATTCATCCCAGTTTTTCCTTTTTATGATTATATCATGTGATGTCTCATCAATATTTATCCCTTATGCATTATTTGATAATTACAAAGTATAAATAAGAAATAAAAGTTACAAAATGATAATTTTATTACAAATCAAAAAAATCAAATATTTATTAATCCAATCATGATCCCACAGGGGGCAGTTACATAAATACAACAATTATAATTAATACAGTAGACAGTACATTGCTATAAACAGTAAATGTCAATAATTGAGATTATACTTGGTAGTGATACAGCATATTTGTTAGGATACTATAGTACCTGATCTCTGCCAAAGTGCAATCCAAGAAATTCAAAGAAACGATATCACACATATTATAAAAAAAAAATTAATTAAAAAATTATCAAATGTTCTCATCCATTAAAAAAAAAAAAGTTGCATTAGTAATATCATTGTCACAATCATTTACAACCTGTAAATCAACAATTATAGATCAGTGAAATAAAAAACTTTTTCTCACTCTTATTATACAAGTGTTCTACAATTTTTTTTAAACATACTACATATGAAATTACTTGTAGATCATATGAAACCAACACATACTCTGAACATCACAAAGCATCTACATTATGTGTATAAATGCAAAATCAAACAATTTGAATAAACAGCACCAACAAATTAATCTAACATAAACAGAGCAGTCTACATAATGTGTTCATGGTTTTACAAAAATGTTCAAATAATATAAAAATATACAAACATCTATACAAAAACAAAATATATGTATCTACATATTAAAGGTGTATATCTTTAATCAGCTGTCTTTCTTAAACATGTGCTTACACATTAAAAGGTCTTGTCTCCTAATTTCAACCCAACAACTGATGCATGAAAAACAAGATGAACTGTGAGCTACTGCTCACTTATGATACCCCCGCATATATGTTCAATGTGCATAAAAAACAACTAAGTCTCCAAAGCAGGAAGTAGGAATCTGACGAGTCCAAAACCGCTTCCCACAATATGGCATACCTATATAAAGCTTGTGACCAAATATCAGCTTTCTGCATTCAATAGTTGCTGAGAAAAATGTGACAAAAAATATCTTGGGACGGACGGAAGGACAGACGGAGGTAAAACAGTATACCCCCCCCCCCTCCGGTGGAGTGGGGTTATAAAAATATCTTGGGACGACGGAAGGACGGACAGAGGCAAAACAGTATACCCCCCTCCGGTGGAGCGGGGGTATAATTAGATTAATATCATATGCTGTGTGTCAAAAGGACATATGCTCATCAAAAACAAATCAAAATACCGAACATTGTTGAGAAGTAACACGAAAGTCTTGTCTGTGCTAAACATTGTTGAGAAGTAACACGAAAGTCTTGTCTGTGATAAAAGGGAAGTAACACGAAAGTCTTGTCTGTGCTAAACATTGTTGAGAAGTAACACGAAAGTCTTGTCTGTGCTAAACATTGTTGAGAAGTAACACGAAAGTCTTGTCTGTGTTAAACATTGTTGAGAAGTAACACGAAAGTCTTGTCTGTGCTAAACATTGTTGAGAAGTAACACGAAAGTCTTGTCTGTGCTAAAAGGGAAGTAACACGAAAGTCTTGTCTGTGCTAAACATTGTTGAGAAGTAACACGAAAGTCTTGTCTGTGCTAAACATTGTTGAGAAGTAACACGAAAGTCTTGTCTGTGCTAAACATTGTTGAGAAGTAACACGAAAGTCTTGTCTGTGCTAAACATTGTTGAGAAGTAACACGAAAGTCTTGTCTGTGCTAAACATTGTTGAGAAGTAACACGAAAGTCTTGTCTGTGCTAAACATTGTTGAGAAGTAACACGAAAGTCTTGTCTGTGCTAAAAGGGAAGTAACACGAAAGTCTTGTCTGTGCTAAACATTGTTGAGAAGTAACACGAAAGTCTTGTTTGTGCTAAACATTGTTGAGAAGTAACACGAAAGTCTTGTCTGTGCTAAACATTGTTGAGAAGTAACACGAAAGTCTTGTCTGTGCTAAAAGGGAAGTAACACGAAAGTCTTGTCTGTGCTAAACATTGTTGAGAAGTAACACGAAAGTCTTGTCTGTGCTAAACATTGTTGAGAAGTAACACGAAAGTCTTGTCTGTGCTAAAAGGGAAGTAACACGAAAGTCTTGTCTGTGCTAAACATTGTTAAGAAGTAACACGAAAGTCTTGTCTGTGCTAAACATTGTTGAGAAGTAACACGAAAGTCTTGTCTGTGCTAAACATTGTTGAGAAGTAACACGAAAGTCTTGTCTGTGCTAAAAGGGAAGTAACACGAAAGTCTTGTCTGTGCTAAACATTGTTGAGAAGTAACACGAAAGTCTTGTCTGTGCTAAACATTGTTGAGAAGTAACACGAAAGTCTTGTCTGTGCTAAAAGGGAAGTAACACGAAAGTCTTGTCTGTGCTAAACATTGTTGAGAAGTAACACGAAAGTCTTATCTGTGCTAAACATTGTTGAGAAGTAACACGAAAGTCTAGTCTGTGCTAAACATTGTTGAAAAGTAACACGAAAGTCTTGTCTGTGCTAAACATTGTTGAGAAGTAACACGAAAGTCGTGTCTGTGCTAAAAGGGAAGTAACAAGAAAGTCTTGTCTGTGATAAACATTGTTCAGAAGTAACACGAAAGTCTTGTATGTGCTAAACATTGTTGAGAAGTAACACGAAAGTCTTGTCTGTGCTAAACATTGTTGAGAAGTAACACGAAAGTCTTGTCTGTGCTAAAAGGGAAGTAACACGAAAGTCTTGTCTGTGCTAAACATTGTTGAGAAGTAACACGAAAGTCTTGTCTGTGCTAAACTTTGTTGAGAAGTAACACGAAAGTCTTGTCTGTGCTAAACATTGTTGAGAAGTAACACGAAAGTCTTGTCTGTGCTAAACATTGTTGAGAAGTAACACGAAAGTCTTGTCTGTGCTAAACATTGTTGAGAAGTAACACAAAAGTCTTGTCTGTGCTAAAAGGGAAGTAACACGAAAGTCTTGTCTGTGCTAAACATTGTTGAGAAGTAACACGAAAGTCTTGTCTGTGCTAAACATTGTTGAGAAGTAACACGAAAGTCTTGTCTGTGCTAAAAGGGAAGTAACACGAAAGTCTTGTCTGTGCTAAACATTGTTAAGAAGTAACACGAAAGTCTTGTCTGTGCTAAACATTGTTGAGAAGTAACACGAAAGTCTTGTCTGTGCTAAACATTGTTGAGAAGTAACACGAAAGTCTTGTCTGTGCTAAAAGGGAAGTAACACGAAAGTCTTGTCTGTGCTAAACATTGTTGAGAAGTAACACGAAAGTCTTGTCTGTGCTAAACATTGTTGAGAAGTAACACGAAAGTCTTGTCTGTGCTAAAAGGGAAGTAACACGAAAGTCTTGTCTGTGCTAAACATTGTTGAGAAGTAACACGAAAGTCTTGTCTGTGCTAAACATTGTTGAGAAGTAACACGAAAGTCTTGTCTGTGCTAAACATTGTTGAGAAGTAACACGAAAGTCTTGTCTGTGCTAAACATTGTTGAGAAGTAACACGAAAGTCTTGTCTGTGCTAAAAGGGAAGTAACACGAAAGTCTTGCCTGTGCTAAACATTGTTGAGAAGTAACACGAAAGTCTTGTCTGTGCTAAACATTGTTGAGAAGTAACACGAAAGTCTTGTCTGTGCTAAACATTGTTGAGAAGTAACACGAAAGTCTTGTCTGTGCTAAAAGGGAAGTAACACGAAAGTCTTGTCTGTGCTAAACATTGTTGAGAAGTAACACGAAAGTCTTATCTGTGCTAAACATTGTTGAGAAGTAACACGAAAGTCTTGTCTGTGCTAAACATTGTTGAGAAGTAACACGAAAGTCTTGTCTGTGCTAAACATTGTTGAGAAGTAACACGAAAGTCTTGTCTGTGCTAAAAGGGTTCCTAGTGGTTATTTAATACTTTTTTTTAATTCAGAATTTAATAGAGATAAAACATTTACAATCCTCTTGTCAATAGTGTTTGCATCTGCATTGTCAGGTAGTCCTAAAAGAATATTATGAACAAATGTAAAAGTTTTTTCTAATCCTTTTGGGTAAGCTAAATTCATAACATAAATACAAGCCAGTAAACTGCTATAAGCCTAAAAAAAAAGAGTCACATTTAAGATCCTCAGTTTCCTCTGCATATACACTGAAGGCATCATTATCCAATGTCATAATCTGATTATGAATTTTTATACTCATTGACAAGGCTTCATTTTCTTTTATGATCATGGTAGCAGGCTTTTCTTTGAACAGAACTGCAATATCAGCAAGGGACATGCAATCATCAGCATCTAAAATATTTTTAAAAACAATTATACAACTAATGTTTTTAAAACATATTAAAATCAGTTTCCGTTTTCTTAATTTTGAAAATAATATTTCCTTTTTTGTGAATTTCTTATTTGCCAGTATTGTTGCCTTATGTACTTTCTTGTGTGTGTTTTTGTTCATGAACATTTTATAAATCTGTGCAGCATTTACACTAATTATGACCTACTCATTTATTTTTTGAAAGAATTACAAATATTTTTCTTGCACAAACAGTTTTCAATTTTTTTCATTTTCAAATATCATTTATGCACCAGAATTATTTTTTGACTAACATTGTCACCCATCTCGAGCACCAGGATCTTTCAACAAAGACTTCACCCAACTCGAGCACCAGGATTACTTGTTAAACAATGACATCTGGAGCATTATCACCAAATAAAGTATTAATTGATATGCTGAATTGACACAATTTGTGTTTCATAATTAATATCTCATTCTTTTATACTTGAGGTTTTTTTTTATCTTACAAATGTAATGTATGAAAAATGTAGAAATATGGTACATTGTATATGCTAATGAGAGAGAACAGCAACTCAATGACACAAACAAAAGACATGTGTTTACAGAAAGCAAAACACTTAGATTTTTTTACTTTTCTTGACACCTAATGATAATAAAAAATTGTGATCTGTTGTTTTGAAATTTACTTACAATTTTTCTGACCTTCTGTTCTGTAATGTCTACAAACTTTGTCAATTTCTGAAAAAAAAATCTGGTTTCTTTTTGGATTTTAATAAACTGGTTATGGCTTTCCTGTACTCCTGCAGACCTGCTGTCAGCAGCTCAACCAGGTCTCTTATTGGGGTATTTGGCTCTAGCCTTTCAAATTCTTTCAGCAGCTGAAAAAAAAATGGAATTTTTAACCATACATTTAATAAAACTTGCAATATAAATCATTCTGCTGTCAAGGAATGAGTTATTCATTGCCTTTGTTAAAATAAAGCTTTTTGATGTTTTATCCACAAAATATTCTATGCAAGTCAGTTTTATTTATTTATTTTAGTTTTGGAAACATTTTATTCATATGCAACATCTGCAATATTCGTATTTTTTAATATATTTTTACAATATTTAACAAGATGAATGAGTTATTTCGCGGTCTCGTTTTCGAGGTCAAAATACTTAAGGAGCTAGACCTATTTAAAATTAATTTAACATTAAAATTTTCAGAAAACCTTTCATGAAATTTGCTGTCGACTCACACATAACATACCAAATATAAATATTAAATGAAATGAGTAAAATAGATTACACACGCGAACACGTGGCGTACATTACTTGTGTTTTGGTCAGTCAAGGTGTTTTAATATAAAACCTATAGTCTACCATAACGATTTTAATTTATTATTATAATCATTACTTTACAAATACAAACTTAAAGATAATATACTTACTAAAAATATCAATCCTGTGAACTAGCTGAAAGTGAAGTAGAAACACGTCTGCTCTCGATCAACCGCAATGTCTGTGTGTTTCTTTGTCTTTGTGGCGGGAACGGGAGCGTAATATGACGCTTTCAAGATAGTAAATATACTATCTTAATTAGTAATAGGATTAACTACTAGGAACTATTGCAGAAGTACTAACCAAACTAGTAGAATTTACTAGACATTTCTTTCAGTGTGCTAAAGGTCTTAACAAAACCAATTCAAAAGAAAAAAAAACCCCGACTATATCGGACGCGACATGGTACAACAAAAACTTGCCGTCGGACGCAACATGATACGACAGCAGCTTGCCTCCGAATGCAACATAACAAGAATACGACAGCAGCTTGCCTCCGAATGCAACATAACAAGAATACGACAGCAGCTTGTCGACAGGCGAAAGTTGTACAAGTGTAAACCCAGTCTGCAAAGTGACGTTGGTCCAACGTCGGTTAACGGTCGTCTCTGACGTTGGTTTGACGTCGAATGCCAACGTTGGCCCGTCGTCATTTTGCTCATCGGGTCGACGTTGGCGCGACTAATTGGCTCGACGTTGGCCCGACGTTGCAATGTCTTATTTCCAATGGTTTCCCGACCAATATCCAACGTTCAAATACTGTGCATTGGTCGGCAAGACGTCTGCCCCGACGGTATGTTTGATCGTTGGGCCGACGTCAAATCAGTATAATCCAACATCTTTCTTGTATAACCACAAAGCAAACCATCACCTTATTTGTAACATTTAGTGTACACACAAACGTTAGGGTGTATTAGTCTTGTATGCCTTTCTGATTCGTATAGTACTTAGCTTGCTCAATACTTATTGAATAACGGTACACTGCCGTCACTTTACTCCAATAAAGAGAACAATTTTGATGTCGTTTGTCTTACTTAATCTTTTTAGGAGGTTAATACTCCTTTTACTCATTTATAAACGTTAAATTATTACTAGGGGACCCGGGTGGCTCAATGAGTTAGGTCGTTGGATCTAACAACTCATACAAGCCTATCACCAATACGGAGTAGGTTCGCGCCCGGCTTTGTAAATTACAAAAAGGGTACACTCGACTCACAGCCGCAAGTGATAAAGTTTACCAATTGCTTGCCCATGGTCGGTGGTTCTCTCTGGGTACTCCGGCTTCCTCCACCACTAAATTTGGTCGCCATGATATAGCTGAAATATTGTTGAAAGTGGCGTTAAAACACCAAAAATCAAATCAAATCATAAATTGTTAATATCAATTCGGAAACCCTTTATAATTAATGTGCCATTAAATGAGAAGAAAGCACAGTTATGCATTTTTATTTACATGTTCTTGCCTTCCGGCCGCCGTTTCAGCCAGTTTTTTATTACACCTTCAATTCTGTCATCCGTTTCGTTTTTAGTCGTGTTGTTCTTTCGTACTGCAGCTGTAAAATAAGAAAATAGGATTTAGAAAAGATATCAAATGTATCTGTTAAACTAGCGATGGTTAAACTCGATAAATTAATGTAAAATGAAATGAAACATGATTTAACAAAAAGAGGTTAGGGATTTTTAACTTTGAACACTGCTCTTGGAAGGCAAATTCAAACAGATTTAGTTTTTAAATCAGCAAGGCTTCCATTGACGAAAACATTCTTTAAATAGCGCAGGTTTTATTAGATTTTTGACACTTCTAGGCTATTGTCTCCACGCTGATCAAGTCGACCTTGCATGTTTTGTAAAGGTGTAAAGATTCAAAAAGTAACAAACTGGTTAGGGAATTATTTTTACCTTTTACGATGCTGCATACATTTAGTGCCTCGAATGATTTTTTAACCCCTTTCCCTTTCCAGTTCAGGGTGATGGCAACATCTGTGGTCATCAGGGCGTTCAGAATCCGTCTCCCACAATCTCTTACATTGTCTCCACCAATTCTACCCAAATAGCTTATCTACAAAGTACCATAATTGTTACTAGGATATTATCAGAAAATGATTTAAAAAGATACAGTTGCAGTATTGATACAAATTTGTTCTGATTTGTTTTCTAAAAATGTTCAATGACATTGAATGTTCAAATAAACTGAAAGAGGCATTAGCTATGATTTTGACCCAAAAAAAATAAATGTTTTGGAAATTGGTAAATAGCTTTACAATGATGAAATAAAGGTAACTATTTCACATTAAGCAGCTTATCGTATCACTTTTCGCCTTTTGAGAACGAAAATTACCATCGATTTATTCCTTGCAAGCAAATAATTTGAAGTCGCTTTCTCTGTATGCAACTGACCTTACTAGTGACAGGTCAAAACGAATAATTTGCATTTTGTCGCTTATTATATATTATAAGACATTCATCTACGAGAATAAAAATAAATTTGAGTTAAAATATCATAACTATTATGTGTGCAGCCTCACTACATGGCCAATACTTTTAAACCGTTTACCACGAATTACGTTTACATGAGTAATCATTAATCACTTTAAAATATTCCCACAGGTATATTTTATATTTGATACACAACATCTGGAGATTTCCTGTAAAGCAAGATCAACGTCTGTTCGGTTTGGGATAAAGTAATAAGTTGTAATGTAATACCGCATCTACTATTTCACTTTAGTGCTGCATTTGTCTTATAGTTGTCACAGGTGCTTGCTATCCACAAGCACCTGTCATAGTTTGTGTCTTATTTACATAGTTACACATACAAATATATACACGACATACACATTGACTATAATATAAATGCTTAGACAGCATCCAATTGACCTCTTAAATATTAAATTGCATTAATTCCCCGAGATCCCTTCATAAATATGGTTGCTATGGCAACCTTTTGTGTATCTGACCCCTTAGTATTAAACAATATATTCTATCAGCTAAACTGTCTTGATCATTACACACACGCAATAAAACTCTGAAGCATTAAATTTCATGTTTGACCTTTGAGACGGTTACATTTATATAGCAATAAACTTTGAAGAATGTGACCCACCAGATTTATATTTTAGTAAATTGTAACTGCATAATCGCTCTCTGAATAATTTCAATTTCATAAACAAATTTGAAAAATAACGTATCAAATTCAAAATATCCCTAAAAGTTTTATAAAAACTCTCGATTTAAACTTCTATTTAAAGTTTTATTCAGAAAGGGGAAGTGTTGCAAATTAACTTCGCCTTTCTTAATATATTACTTAAATTTTGACAAAATTAGGCTATAATTAACCCATTTTTTTTCAGTCACTACTTGCAGGATCTATCATCACTCCTATATTTAAAATAGCTGGATCACCACAAGCTAAATAAATCAAAAGCCATTTTGGTTATATAAAAATCTTACTCAACCTTTTGTTTAAAAAAAAGTAGTCTTAATAAATCGTTGCTAACAAAATTCCATATAAATCAGTTACACGTATGACTTAAAGCATAAATAAAATTAAGAGATAACTTACATGAGTTTCTGCTAGCCGCGAGTCTCAAAATGAAAATGGCGTATGCGGTTTATTTGGTCGCGCGGGAAAACCACAGGAATCAGTATCGATGTTGTTAATGATGATAAATGAAATCCCCACGTACTAGATTTCATTTCATGGCCGTAACGCAATGGAGGCAAATGAGGCAAATGCCTCACTTTTGAAACGGCAAGTGTAACCTTTTGAAAGCAAATAAAATCTTTTTTTTATTCAAAATTTGTCTAAATTCACCCCTTTTGCCTCACTTTATTCAGACCCGGCCTACGGCCGTGCATTTACAATCATTGTTTTGTGTGTGTGTGTGTGTTTTAAATACGGGTTTTAAATCTAGAATTAAGATATAAACAATCATACGTCAAATATTCAAACCAAGCGTCGGCAAATAACCTAATGCCGACCGTCGTTTTGTCAAAGTTAACCCAACGTTGGTGAAAAGACGAGAACCCAACCGTTGGTCTGTCAAATCTAACCCGACATTGGCGAGGAACCGAGAACCCGACCGTCGTTATGCCATATCTAGCCCAACGTCGGCTGAAGAACGGAAACTCGACTGTCGCTTTGCCTACGCTAATCCTACGTTGGTTCAACGTCGTCAAGCTGACGCCGACCATTACGACCTTTTACCGACGTTGGTTCGACGTCACCCTGCAGACTGGGAAGTAACAAAATGAGTGGAGACAGTATTTTGCTCGACACAGTAATTTGCTTGATTCATATTGAACATTTTATAATTGGAAATGTTTTGGTATCTTTCAGCTGACTTTATCTCGGAACCCATAAGAGATATAAGAAATTCGTCAACATCAGACCGGAAGTCCTAAGCTCAATAATAACTTCAAAGAAAAAGAACAGGTCTTACACTGGTACCTGTTCTTATTTGTCTGTTATGTGCAAGGGGCCGTCGTGTTCGTGATCGTATGGGAGTTGGATTTATAACTACCGGTACATATATGCAACCAACGACTTGCCGCTAGTCACTGACAAAGTTTATCACATAATGGTGGGTCGAGTACACCTCGCCATGAGCGGGTTAAAACCCACAACGTTAGTGGTGATAGGCACTAATTGCACAGGTAGTTGTAAACCCAACTACCATACAATCATGACCACCACGGCACCTTGGGATGGGAAATATGATTGATTGATTATTGCTTAACTCCAACAAACAGTATAGCTATATTCAGGACGAGAACAATATATAAATAAAAGATAGAAAAGAGGAAGTGATGGGCTAACCGGGGCAACGGCTTCTGACTGTGGATAAATATCGATATTTCGGTTGGAACAAAAAAGACTTTCTGTAGATGAGAGAATGCTCTCCCTTTTTGAAATCTACAAAAGAGGTGTTTAGCTTAGTTTATAGTTTATAATTATTTTATTTGATCAATGATACAGAGGATCAGACACAAGTTTTACCAACTTATGGAGTCTTCTCCTATATATACAATCATTATTACATTATATTGAGAATGCACAAGAAAACAAGAAAAATACAATTTTATCATATAATATAGCTGAAAATAGTAAACGAGTAAAAAGAAATGAAGAAAAAGTATGTGTGTGTGTGTGTATGGATGCTGGATGATGTTTGGTTAGTACATTAAACGATTAGAAATCGTTTAGACCTTTTTATGAATCGGAAAACTGAATAAAAAATAAAGCAATTATCTGCATAGCTTAAGGTTTCACTTCCTGAAGTGAGAAGTGAAGTATTGATCGATTGAGACAAATCGCTTATGCTGAGAAACAGTTCATTTCTTATTAAAGAATATTTGGTACAAACAAAAAAGGTGTTTAGCGTACAGGGAGGGTGCACTAGACACTCGCCAATCATTTTACCCAATATGACCCACCGTCAGGCTCTCCGTATTACCCCCAACGAGAGCCCCATCCCCCTCCCTTTCCGCCACATGGGGACGCGATGAGTAGATGTTCGATTGAGCCCTGACAACCTTCTGAATGGAAAAAAACCCCAATTACATTGTATATTATACACAAAGAAAAAAGTTAAGCATCCCCTCCCCTGATATATTAAAACATAATAAGTTACACTAAGTTTAGATTCTAATATTTATATTGATTATAGCAAGAACAATGTTCCATTAAAAAGATGTGCTCACACAGGTGTGACCATTATGTCTAATATCGACTAGTCATGCACGCGAACCATGCCTCTCGCGCATTACTCAAAATTCAGTATGTTCACGCTTCGAATTTGGGTATTTAAGTCCGGTGTCTTAAAACAATTATTCATTCTCAGTAAACATGGTACGAAGGCGAATATCAGAAGCACAAAGATGGCAAATAATCGGCATGCATACAACAAGAATTTCCTTCAAAGCTATTGGACGTCAGATGGGCTACCACTATACAGTAGTCAGTCGACTGGTGAGAAAACACACACAAACCAACTATGTGAAAGACTTGCCAAGATCCGGCAGACCACGGGTAACATCTGATCGTGAGGACAGGGCATTGCAGCGTTTTGTTAGACGGATGTCATTCGCAATCAGCTCCGTACTCAAACAACACTGGCTGCCCAATGTCTAGGGTGACATACATGTGTGAGCTGAGAACCATTGTGATAAATGGAAGGAATGGAAATAAACAATTTGTATTGACCGATCAAATGAGTGTCCAAGGGACTACAGAATACTGCTTATACAGTTTGTATAGATACATTGTATATAACTTATATGCTGTGGTTATGGAAAATTCTATCTGCGGTGGCGGAATACATAATAATAATAATAATGTTATTGTTCCCATTAAGGGCCCCCGAAGAGGCAGAGTTACATGTAAAACAAATATTGATTCAATGTACATATAACAATACAACATTTTTATGCCGGACAGAATCAGAGACAAAGTAATGACATACACTATACATATAAACACTACTTATGACAACAATAATCCCCTCTTCTAATATCTAGACAATCAATAATATATTTTCCCAGAAGTTTAAGTACTGATATGTCTTCGTTTATAAAAAGCCATATAAATTTTGCCTCATTGAGTAGATCTTTAAATTTTGGACAAAGCTCGACTATATTATTGAACATGATTTCTCTATTGTCAATGTATAATGGACAGTTAATTATAAAATGAAGTTCATCTTCAGTTTGATTTTAAGAACATTTTTCACATATTCTTTGAGATCGTTCTACATAGGGTTTCTTATATCGATCCCTTTCTATTTTTAGTTCATGGGCATTTATTCTTATTTGACATAATGCCCTTCTCAATCGAAAATTGTTAATAGATAAATATGTTTCCCGAGAGAAACATTTTTTTAATTTTGAAATAAGTATCAAGTTTTCCCTCTGGTTCTTTTGACTTTGTATTCCAATAATTTAAAAAACTATGGCATAATTTTTTTCTTACAGATCTTACTAATTCATTCAACTGTATTCCTGTATGTTGAATATTTAATTTGTGTAAGATAAATTTAATAGAGGACAACCAGCATTCTGTGTTGTCTGAAACCATGCTTTGATTAGCGATATATGCATCAGACAATAGACCACTTTCCATTTTGTCTATTCTAAGCCAATATTTTAACATTGACAAGACAACAGAGAAATATAGAGGGTATCTGCCAAGTTCAGACAATACAGCTAAAATTGTGGATTTTTTATTTACACTCAAAATATATTTAAGGTATTTAAAATGAGATTTGTCTATAAAATCATTGATATAAATTTGTTGCAATAAATATTCATTTTCTTTTCTGCATGCTGCAGAACTGGTCTTAAACATCCCTGTAATTTCACTACCATACATCAGCTAGATTGGTTTAATTGTATGGTCGTACAAATGAAGAAATGTAGAGATACTTGGATTGGATGATGATAAGGCTCTTTGCGATTTGAATACAGCCTTCAAAGATTTCTTATACATAATGATATCTTCTTTTCCTTGTTTAAAAATTCCACTTGATGTGAATTTCATACCCAAATATTTATAATCATTTACACATTCTATCGTATTATTATTGAAAGTAAAGTTATCTTTAAGATGTTTGCCCGGTTTATTAAATATTAAAACCTGGGTTTTTGATAAATTAATCTCTAGGCACCACTCTTTACAATATTCATGTAGTTTATCAAGTTTCTTTTGTAAACCAGACTTGGTATTAGAAAAAATAACAATGTCATCAGCATACATAAGACAATCAATTATGCGACCATTTAGGTTAACAGCATCTGGACAAGGTTTAAAACATAAAACATATAAACGGTGGTGGTTATCGATACAATCTAGTGGTGGAGGTTATTAGTCATTTAAATTCCTGCAATATACTGAACTTAAATTCCTGAATTCTGAAATTGATGAACATTTTTCCTGAAATGATACATATAGTAGCACACTTGCCTAAGGGGGTTCTCCGAGTAGCGGAGGGATCTACAGATAAAGAAGAAGAATGAGCTAAATTTTTATTACCTCCTTACAGAAGAGCTCTTATTCGAGAAATGAAACGACAATTTCCTTAAAGTTAAACCATCTCTATAAACTAACCACCTGGAAATCGAAGATGACACTCAGGTAATTATAAATCATATCACTACGAGGTTTACCATGTCCTAGAGAGAATGGACACATGCACGTCTTGTTTTATATATGTCGGCAAAAAGCTCTAGACTAGAGCTTATGTTTGTAATTTTATGTACACTGTTACCACAGGAGTCGGAAGTTCTCTTCTTCTTCCCGTCAGGAGAATACTCTATATTGAGTGTTGACTATCAATAATAAGGCATAGAGGGGCACCTCGAAGATCGCCTATAGTTGCCCAGCGATTTTCGAGGTGCCCCTCTAATGGCTCTATATATGCCTTATTATTGATAGAACTTCCGACTCCTGTACATGTGCTGTTACTGTAATTGTAAACCGGACTTAGAATAGAATAGAATAGAAAACTTTATTTTATTACATAATCTCGTTGAGATTAGGATTCAGAAGAAATTTTCTGTCTGTATCTCCATCCTATACAGATGGAAAATTTCTTCGGAATCCTAATCTCAACGAGATTATTCTATTACAATGACCGATACTCATAGGCCATACAGTCTACATTGTTACTATCCTTGACTTGAGCAGCTTGAGTTAGAACTTAAAGAGTCTAGTCCTGTATTAGCTGCGGAACCGTAGCTCTTGATGGTCCTTTTGTTATACCTATGGAGATTCAGAATGCTGGCTGGTTGCACAGTCATGCACATAACAACTAAGAAGAACCCTATACATCACAAATACATACTCCATCAACATACTCTCCAAACTGAATCTTCAACAAAATATCTAGGCGTCACAATCCAATCAGATCTTAAATGGAATAAACACATAGACAACATCAGTTCAACAGCAAGCAAACATCTTTCCCGTAGCAGGAGATTCCGAATATTAGCTCGGAAAATAGAGTTCGGAGTATTCAGACTTTTCCGAATGAGAAAAAAAATATTTTCGTGAAAAAACAGAGGATTTTGATGAATTTCCATATTATTTCCGCATATAATTCGGAAATCAGTTCGGAATACTCCGAATGAGCTCGGAAAAAAATTCGGAATTGTCCGAATACTCCGAATTGACCTCGAAAAAAAAATTCGGAATTGTCCGAATGACCTCGGAAAAAAATTCGGAATTCCGAATTAAGGTCGGAAACTACCACCCTTATTCGGAAAATATTGTCAGATTCGGAAATTATTCCAAGCTAGCTCTGAGAAAATTTCCGCATTAGCTTTGCCACTTTTGGTGCAATTTCTGAACTTCATTCGGAAAAAAATTCCGAACTATATCTGGAAAAAATCCCCAAATTACATTTGTTAAAAAGTTTCAGAACTACATTCGGACAAAAATTCTGTATAGATTTTTTTATACATAAATTTCCATAAAATCAGAAAAAGTAGATTTATATCTGACAATGAAATCATTTAACATAATATACTTTTTGTTTTATTTTAATTCTTCAAAGAAAAAAACAATGTCCACTATCTTTGTAAAAAAGTGTTTTTGGCACTATTGTCTAAGTAGATATCTAATTTTAAAGCTCCTTGAACAGGTTTGGCTTCAAGGCTTCTGCCAACTTCCCAGTAACTAGCTGCAATAATGTAGCTCCTGTGACAAACTTGTGTCTCGGGCAGAGCTACAACGCGGTCCCATTCGTCACAATGGAGCAAAAAAAAAGTTGCAGTTGAAACGTAAAAACTCACTATTTACGCTTCAAACATTTCATTATAACAATTACTGATGATCCCAGTCCTTGTTAAATCGGTTTGGCTGAGAAATATATGCTTTTCAAAGTTAGCAACAACCTTGTTCAAATTTATCGATCGTTTTCCATAACCGGAAACTACGGAAGGCGGAGCTTTTCTAAATATGGTATTTCTTATTACAAGCTGATGTAAACATTCCAATCGTAACTACTCGGCCATTCTCGCTACCCTGTTAATTGCAGTGTAGCGAGAATGGCCGAGTAGTTACGATTGGTAAACATTCACGCCTAAATCGCCAAATATGGTATCGACATCCAAATAGTGAGGCCGGAAATGACGAAATTCAAAATTTTCAAAGAGGAGATTTTTATTTTGTGGGAATTACATTCTAAAATACTGGTAGGTGATACAAACTTGTTATAATAATGAACAAAAGGAAAGATTATGTCTTATTATTGATAAATGCAGGCGTCAGAAGCTCTGTAAGCGAGTGCAAAAAATCTCGGCGGCTGCTCCATTACGTGTAATGGCATCCCGTTATAACCCTTGCGAGTAAGCGAGCATTTAGGGTTTTATCATTAGAACTACCCAGTAACATCCTTTTTAGTTACATTTGGCCACCTTTTACCAATAATATCTGAAAAAGAAAGATTTTTTGTAATGCATGTAAATATCAAAGCATGTTTTTTTTATTCGTGCTTATCACTATCAGTATCAGTTTATAATGTGATTTTGTTTCATATACATTTATTGCACATCCACTCAGATTGAAATATTATTTGTTGTTATTTTACATCATGTACAGGAATATCAATTATATTAATTAATATTTTTAAACATTTAAAAGCTTATATCAACTTCCCTACATTAACATGTCTATCTCTTTCTCTCATAATTTGTTTACGACTTAGAAAATGTGATGTCATTTAATCATTTGCAGCATAGAAGACAAATTCTGGACATTTTATTTCTATATGGGGCTATAATGGTCATAATCGTATGCAAGTTGCAATTACCTATGCAAAACTTGCAACCCTGCTTATGGTGAGGTGTCTTCGATAAAACATCAATATCAAATTCACTTGCAGTATTATGTCAATTTTCCCAAATAATTTTGAACGAAATAATGTTATGTTTTGGTAATATATTGTCTTTTTAATGATTTATATGTAACAGAGAAGACATCGTAACTTTATAACTTGTGTCTAATTCATTGTCAATAAAATATGTCTTGAGTAAAGTACAACATTATGTGACAAAGATTGTTAGTGACTTATGACAGGTCGTGGTTTTCTCCAGGTCCTATGGCTTCCTTCACCAATAAAAGTGGCCGCCACAATGTAACTAAAATACTATTGAAAGTGGTGTTAAACATCATGATCAAAACCCTCTTTTACTATATGCAAGTATTAAACTATAATAAATTTAACAAAAACTGGTTTTTGTGGTAGATATTTTCATTCTTCTATCATTCATATTGCATTTATTAACATGATGGTTATCAAGAATTCATAATGGCAGCTCCCTTAGAGTAGAAGACAATCGAATGATAAGCAGATTTTGAACTTGACACCAAATGCATGCCAATGTATAATTTACCTGATGTTTATTCCACAACTAGTACTGTACCTAGTACCTCAAATTTACAAGTTGTTGCTGCATGTTCTGTGTGGTTATCTGTAAATACTGGTTCTCAATCTTGGGGGTATTGAGTTGATTCTGTAGTCATTGTATTTGTTGGTTGTTGCGTGTGACCTCCTCTTGTAGAATGGTACAATCTACACATACTTCGTGATTTTGCGTGCTGGTTGAAGGCTCTGGAGACATTAGGATGTCCATGGATTCTTTGAAGAGTTGACTTGCTGGTAAGTAACTATAATATAATTGTATTTGCATTCAGTTTTAGGATATATAATTGTTAACAAAGCTAATAATCAATTTAGAAATACAACTGTCTTTTAAGTTTTTCTGAAATATTTGTTTCAATATTTAGTGTTTGACATAACTAGTTGCTGCTTTTTTACTGATTATTGGTTTCCTAAGTAAGGTGTACTTGTGCATTATTTTTTGTCAACAAGCTTGTTTTTTATGTTTTAGTTACTACGGTATATTGGAAATTGTTGGGTATGTACATGTATAGATACAGTATGGGTGGGACTAAAATTCACGAGAAAGCTTTGCTTTCGAGTTAATTTTGTCCTACCCATCATTTCCAATATAGTAAGTCACATGTACCTTGGTCATTCGACTTTCCTTTGTTAAAAGTGTGATGATGAAATGGCAAATGCCTTGACCCCTCCTATGTGATACATTTATGTGCAGATATCATCACACTTTTAACAAAGGAAAGTCGAATGACCATGGTACATGTACATTGGGTAATATAGGATAAAGTTTGATTTAACACATTAGCATGTCATTGGCTTAAAGACAAAATCAATGCCAGAAAGTTTCAAAATCATAATTCTTGTGCATATTCTGCTAGTACATGTATACTTTAAAATTTACATAATAAGAATAGTTTATATAAATTAACCCAGCTTATATTACAATATATACATAATATATATGCACGACCTCATTTTTTAATTTTTTTTTACATGTTTCTTTTTTTTAACCTGGGTCCATTCGCCCTTATTTTGGTCAATAAAGAAAGTCATGAGTCTCACTTGTAAAAAAAAATAGTGAGTTCTAACTTAGAATCTAAGCACAAGTATTGAGCACAGGCACTTGTTTCTGGTAAACATTTTTTTTACCTAGAGGCTAGATACTGTGGTAATGAGTCCAGGATTTGCCCATACGAGTTGCAAGCATTTCTGGTTGGGTTAGGGTTAGTTTTGAATTATTTTTTATGATAATCCATTTACTGGATTTTATATCAATAAATAATTTGAATTTGGTCGGGAGTAGTTCGCCCCCCCCCCCCCCCCCCCCCCCTAATTTGACCTAAATGACAACACAGGGTAGTTGCATTACATTTTAAGAAAACTTGTTGAGCCAGATGGGTGTGTAGATAGCTTTTGAGAGATAAATCATCCAGTTCTTGGTCTATACATTGTTATAAATTACATATGATATATGATACTTACGACGAATCATTGATGCATTCCTAATCCTGGCCCTAGCCCTGGCCTAGGCTAGCTATGTCTGACTGCTTTTAACAAATCTAACAAGAAGTCAAGATTTTGCGAGACTCTATTATGTTGCTGACATTAAGAAAGTTGCCGGTAATTGGGTTGTCGTTTGTCCATATAATAAATTCAAATATGCGTGATATCCATACTGAACGTAGCGATAATTTTTGTTGTTTACATTTTTTATATTCAAAATATTTACAAAATTGGCGCCTCCCACGCTTCTCGATGATTGGTCGTTGAATCGGATTCCCTGCATTTCGTTAATTTCCGATGCGTGACTACGAAAGTTTGTTTAATCAACTCATAGATATGGATGTTTAAAGTAATATTAAATTTGATCTTTAGTAAAAAAAAAAATAAAAAAAAAAGAGTTTTAATTTGCTGGATTTTCTTTTTCAACAATATTTATTAAATATTTTTCTCCCATAATGCCATTTGTAAACAACCCGCCATCTTTAAATCTGTTAGTGTTAGATGAAAACACGAACTAGTACTAAAAACGTGTTCTTGGTAGCATCGAAGGTAATTTGTTTACAAAACGACTTATGAAGCACACAGTCAAGTCTATTCTTAGACATAAATTGAATCCCAAATGGATTCAAAGGCACTATAAACAACAGAAAATAGTAACCCCCCCCCCCCCCATTTGAATGGCCAATGAAACCTGGCTAGCGCCAGTAGCGGTCGTAGGGAATCTAATCATGCACAGACACCATTTGTAATTAGGTATCGTTTCTTTCCTTTGAAACTCTTTCTGCATTAAAGTAACATTTCAAGAGCCTATATATCATAACTTAACCCATTTTCGACGGTTTGTTTCACGTTAACTTATGATTGATCTTCTACATCCTACGATGTTCCATCACTCGTGATGATTATACATCGGCGCGAACAGACAAGATTAAAAATTCCAAATTGATAAAATAACAACATTTATATACACTACATAATAAATAGAAAATTAGAATTTTCAAACTCAAAGACAAAGGTAAAAGTATCACCTATCAATGGAATGCCATTTCCAATTGGATTAGTTTATATAAATCAAGGACGTATAATTCTATATACGGCCTTGTATAAATAATGATCTAAAAAAATAATCATATATACATTATATTTCAATGACCTCTGCAGTTCGTTATGCAAACAAATTGACACATTTATTTTTTTTGTCCTGTCATGAATGCATGATGCACAAATATAAAAAGCAAAGACTTGGTGTTTATCCATATTGGTCAAGTTCAGTGTTTACTATGATTATTTAGAAAGACATGACATTTCACTGTAATAATCTTTTATATATATATAGAACACCATAAGTTTTATGTAATATTTTAAATGTGTTTTATTTGTTTTCAGCTGGTACAAATTGTATGTAGCCAAAAGAAGATGTTCCCTTGCCCAAGACCCCTTATTATCGCAGGTATTTATTCATTGTGTATTTGTCTATGTTATGCCTGGTACATTTTCCACTGCTTCATGCTTAAGTGTATAGTGCATTATGGTGTGGTAGATCATGGGTTTGAGCTCCGGTAAGGTTAAAACAAAGACTCAAATTGGTTCTTGTGCTCCACTAATCACACAGCATAATGTTCCAGGTTGGAGAGGCATGCCTTATTCCAGACTGTTATTTCAGTGATCTGGCACTAAAAATCGTGTTGGTCTACAAGAAGCAGACACCATCTCATCAAATTGTAACTTGTTTTCGCCATGATATAGCTAAAACATTGCTCACTTGGCATTAAACAACTAAACAACAATCATTCACTTACTAAATGTGTAGATGTATAGTGTCTACAATTTTGGTTATTTGTTCCCATAAATATTTAAACTAGGACTTAACTTAGAGCAAGGTAAAATAATTATAAAATCTGATGATTAAGAAAATAATTGAGTTGCTAAATCAATTATTTGTAACTTACACAATATGATTTCAAAATGGAACAAATATATTATGAAAAAAACCAACTTAATTAGTGCTGGTCATGCAGAAATAAAACATGCAATTTTTTTTTTTAATATATTTAATTTCATTTTACCTATAAATTTCCATGTATAATTCTATTGTCTGAAGTTGTAATTTGACAGCAGGATACAACTGTAATAACCTACTATAGTGTATTAATATGTGAAATCTTTACATTTTGTATATTTAAATGTAATAAGTTATTTTAAGGTTTGTTTTTCTTACATATTTTGTAATTTTATTTCAGGAAAATTGAACAACAAGATGATCAGTCAGTCATAGAGGAACCACAACATACATATTTTCAATTCAGGGAATATTGACACGTGTGGATCAAGTGTAAATGTCTGTTGAAGACAGAAAAGCACGGCTAAATTTAACTGTAGTACAGACCAATCACTTGTTACAGATAGACATGGACATTTGAAGAAGAACTGGTTGAGAACTTTGTTGAGAGAGATTGAACTGGGACATACTCTTATTCTGAATGTTTGGGAGAATCTTGAGTTGGGGGAAAATCAATGAAAAATGATTAAGACACTTTATTATATTGAAGTGTTAGGGTGTTTATCGCCACTTTTAACAATCTTTCAGTTGTATCACAGTGCATGAAGCTCAGTTTTATTGGTGGAGGAAAACGGAAAAAACCACTGAGCAGGATTTGAACTCACAACTTTAGTGGTGATAGGCACTGATTGCACATGTAGTTGAAAATCAAACTACCATACGATCAAGATGGCCATTTTTATTATAATATTGAAAGCATGCAACAGACAATATAGTGACTTTTCCTGAAGTCTTTTTTTTTTAGAAGCCTTTGTATTCTATTTATTTTCTACTTTGTTATCCTATGTTTATGTACTATAAATATATAAATATTATTATCAGCAAGTAAAAGTTGCCATATTCAGATTTCTTCCTTTTGTTTTTATGAAAAAATGATTTTCTGTGCAATGAGGTTTGCTGAACAATGTTGAAAAGTGTTGTATATACAGTCATACCTGGTTATGTCAATATCAGATACACCTCGAGTGCGCTAAATTGTGGGTTCGAGCCCTGTTCGGGTCAAATTAAAGAATATAAAATTGGTATCTGTTGCTTCTCCACTAAGCAGGTTGGCTCGGAATCAGAATAATGTGTCCGAGTTGAGTGACATGTCTACCTGCAGATTGTTGTTTCAGTGAGCTAGCACTATAAAATTCAACTCGGCGTGTTGGTCTAGTACAAAGTGGACCTGAACATGTTCTCATTGAAAATTAACTTGTTCTTGCCATGATATAGCTGAAAAATTACTGAATTGGTGTTAAGCAACAATCACTCACTCAATCTCAGATAAGTTGTTTCTTTGGATAACTAAAAGTAAGAAGTTTGACATTATGAGGTTCGACTGTATACAATATTTAAACTTCAATCATCATTAGAAACCTCAAGACCTCAGTAATTGCATGTACATGATGAGTGATCAATATAGTACCTATTAACTTTCTTATGCATACTATGATGGAAACTTAATCTTATTTTGAATATTTGATGAGGAGTAAATTTTCAGAACCCAGAAAAAATGTAATCTGCATCCATCAAACTAATAACTATGTGTAGCACAGTGAATGCTCAATTTTCTGGAGAACACAAGTTTTCACTATTTTAGTGAAGTTCATGTTACTTTTTTTCAATTTTCTATGTTTTATGCTGGTCTTTGTCTAATTTTCTTTGAAAAAATTTGAATATACCAAAGAGTTGAACAGTTTTAACACCTGTTTCAGTGAAGATTAGAAACATCACTATTTATTAAATTTTTATTCTAACTGAAGACTTGGCAGTATTAATCAATTAGTTAATATTAGTTGGTATTCTTCATTCAATTAGATATTAATTAAATTTAAAAATAAAACCTTTAGAAATGACTAAATCAACTTTTCCACAAAAAAATGTTTTTTTCTGGCCTAAAAAATGACAGAGTCAAACTTTCTGAACTTTTTCCAACATTAAAAAAATCAAAGTCCAACTTTCCAAGCTTTATCCAACATAAAAAATGACAAAGACCTATTTTCCGAATTTATTCTAACCATAAAATATTGCAAAGTCTATTTTCCAAACTTTTCCGCCATCAAAAATGACAAAGTCCAACTTTCCGCATCTTTTTCCGCCATTAAAAATGATAAAGTTCAACTTTCCGAGCTTTTTCCGCCAATAAAAATGACAAAGTTCAAATTTCCGCACTTTTTCCGACCTAAAAAATGACAAAGTCCAAATTTCCGCATCTTTTTCCGCCATTAAAAATAATTAAGTCCAACTTTCCGAGCTTTTTCCGACATAAAAAATGACAAAGTTCAAATTTCCGCACTTCTTCCGACCTAAAAAATGGCAAAGTCCAAATTTCCAAGCTGTTTCCGAATGATTTCATTTGGAATTCCGAACTCTATTCGGAATCTCCTGCTACGGGTAACTTTATTAAACGTAATCTAAAAGTAAATTCAAAGTCAGTGACAGAGAAAGCATATAAATCTTTGATGCGGCCAAAATTAGAATACAGTAGCTGTGTCTGGGACCCTCATACCAAATCTAACATCAGTAAACTCGAAATGGTCCAACGCAGAGCGGCCAGATACACCTACAATAGATTCCATAACACCAGCTCTGTCACGAACATGCTTACAGAACTCAAATGGCCACAATTACAACTGAGAAGAACAAGAACACGCCTCATATTCTTCTACAAAATTATATATCATCTAATTGCTATATATCCAACCAACCTACTAGTACCATCTGACAGTAGAACACGACAATACACACACAGTCACTCATATAGACATATCCATACAAGCTTAGACTCATATAAATACTCCTTCTATCCGAAAACCATTGTACAGTGGAACCTGCTCCCAGCTGCTGCTGTACAATGCCCCACACTTGACAGCTTCAAAGAACAGATACCACTATCTGTTCTCCAACAACACATCTAATTACCAGTCAACTGTACATAGTTTTAACCACACTGCACCTCTATATAATTAACACATTTATTTGAACGTTATCAAAATTTTTTTTACCCCACGTATGCACGGCACATTATAATCGTCAATAAGATGACAGTGTGCCGAAATTGAAAGAAGAAGAAGAAGGTGCTTATGGCACGGACTTACATGTATATTACCACCCCCTTTTTTCTAACTTTCTGTTTACAAATTTATTTTCAATAAAATTTCTTTATTTCTTTATTATTTCATCTCTTTCCTTATTTTAACTTGTTCGTGTCAATATTCATACAATCTTATGTTAACATGTCAACCCTATATAGATATCGTGCAAGGTCCGGTTTTCGTGGGGGGTTCTCTTTCAACAAACATCCTTTTTTAGCTCACCTGGCCAAAGACCATGTGAGCTCTTGCCATAACTTGGCAAATTAAACCAAACCTGGCAGGGATGGTCCTTGGGTAGGTCCCTTTCAAAATTATGTCAGACAAACCTGCCCTCCATTCAAGATGGCTGCTGTTATTAAAAATAGAAATTTCTTCAATTGTCCATTGCTGCTTTATTATAAATCTTGGTGATTGGTTTGTATGAGTTGTTAGGTAACCTAACTACCTAACTCATTGGGCCACCCGGGCCCTCTGGTGTTAATTTAGTGTCTTTGTATTATTTATCAAAGATAGTTTTTAATCTTGGCATGTTTGAGTGTTAAATACTCTGTCATCTTAATAGATTTTTACATAGTGACATTTGTCAGTTAGGGAAACAATTTATTTTGGAAATTATGAAAATGAACTGGAACAGTTAGGATTCATACATTTTTGTGAGCACATGTTTATACAACTTTTGTTATTTATGAAATATTAACTTGTATATAATAAATTGTTATATAGAGGACTTGGACTTTCATATGTGGATTTAATATCAAAGGACTACATACAGATAAACATGTGGTCTAGCTAGTTCTCCAACAAACTATATGTGAACCAAGGTAGAGGATGCAACAACAACCTAACTATACCATCCTGCACCGTTGCTTTATATGTGGTCTAGCTAGCTATCATTCTCTAACAAACTATATGTGAACCAAGGTGATACAACAACAACTTAACTGTACCATCCTGCACCGTTGCTTTATATGTGGTCTAGCTAGCTATCATTCTCTAACAAACTATATGTGAACCAAGGTGATACAACAACAACCTAACTATACCATCCTGCACCGTTGCTTTATATGTGGTCTAGCTAGCTATCATTCTCTAACAAACTATATGTGAACCAAGGTGATACAACAACAACCTAACTGTACCATCCTGCACCATTACTTTATATGTGGTCTAGCCAGCTATCATTCTCTAACAAACTATATGTGAACCAAGGTTGAGAATGCAACAACAACCTAACTACCATCCTGCACCATTGCTTTATATGTGGTCTAGCTAGCTATCATTCTCTAACAAACTATATGTGAACCAAGGTTGAGGATGCAACAACAACCTAACTACCATCCTGCACCATTGCTTTATATGTGGTCTAGCTAGCTATCATTCTCTAACAAACTATATGTGAACCAAGGTTGAGGATGCAACAACAACCTAACTGTACCATCCTACACTGTTGCTTTATATGTGGTCTAGCCAGCTATCATTCTCTAACAAACTATATGTGAACCAAGGTTGAGAATGCAACAACAACCTAACTACCATCCTGCACCATTGCTTTATATGTGGTCTAGCTAGCTATCATTCTCTAACAAACTATATGTGAACCAAGATAGAGGATGCAACAACAACCTAACTGTACCATCCTGCACTGTTGCTTTATATGTGGTCTAGCTAGCTATCGTTCTCTAACAAACTATATGTGAACCAAGGTGATACAACAACAACCTAACTATACCATCCTGCACCATTGCTTTATATGTGGTCTAGCTAGCTATCATTCTCTAACAAACTATATGTGAACCAAGGTGATACAACAACAACCTAACTGTACCATCCTGCACCGTTACTTTATATGTGATCTAGCTAGCCATCATTCTCTAACAAACTATATGTGAACCAAGGTTGAGGATACAACAACAACCTAACTGTACCATCCTGCACCGTTACTTTATATGTGGTCTAGCTAGCTATCATTCTCTAACAAACTATATGTGAACCAAGGTAGAGGATACAACAACAACCTAACTGTACCATCCTGCACCGTTACTTTATATGTGGTCTAGCTAGCTATCATTCTCTAACAAACTATATGTGAACCAAGGTGATACAACAACAACCTAACTGTACCATCCTACACCGTTACTTTATATGTGGTCTAGCTAGCTATCATTCTCTAACAAACTATATGTGAACCAAGGTTGAGGATACAACAACAACCTAACTGTACCATCCTGCACTGTTGCTTTATATGTGGTCTAGCTAGCTATCATTCTCTAACAAACTATATGTGAACCAAGGTAGAGGATACAACAACAATCTAACTGTACCATCCTGCACCATTGCTTTATATGTGGTCTAGCTATCATTCTCTAACAAACTATATGTGAACCAAGGTGATACAACAACAACCTAACTGTACCATCCTGCACCATTGCTTTATATGTGGTCTAGCTAGCTATCATTCTCTAACAAACTATATGTGAACCAAGGTTGAGGATACAACAACAACCTAACTGTACCATCCTGCACCGTTACTTTATATGTGGTCTAGCTAGCTATCATTCTCTAACAAACTATATGTGAACCAAGGTAGAGGATACAACAACAACCTAACTGTACCATCCTGCACTGTTACTTTATATGTGGTCTAGCTAGCTATCATTCTCTAACAAACTATATGTGAACCAAGGTGATACAACAACAACCTAACTGTACCATCCTACACCGTTACTTTATATGTGGTCTAGCTAGCTATCATTCTCTAACAAACTATATGTGAACCAAGGTAGAGGATACAACAACAACCTAACTGTACCATCCTGCACCGTTGCTTTATATGTGGTCTAGCTAGCTATCATTCTCTAACAAACTATATGTGAACCAAGGTAGAGGATACAACAACAACCTAACTGTACCATCCTGCACTGTTACTTTATATGTGGTCTAGCTAGCTATCATTCTCTAACAAACTATATGTGAACCAAGGTGATACAACAACAACCTAACTGTACCATCCTACACCGTTACTTTATATGTGGTCTAGCTAGTTATCATTCTCTAACAAACTATATGTGAACCAAGGTTGAGGATACAACAACAACCTAACTGTACCATCCTGCACTGTTACTTTATATGTGGTCTAGCTAGCTATCATTCTCTAACAAACTATATGTGAACCAAGGTAGAGGATACAACAACAACCTAACTGTACCATCCTGCAATGTTACTTTATATGTGGTCTAGCTAGCTATCATTCTCTAACAAACTATATGTGAACCAAGGTAGAGGATACAACAACAACCTAACTGTACCATCCTGCACTGTTACTTTATATGTGGTCTAGCTAGCTATCATTCTCTAACAAACTATATGTGAACCAAGGTGATACAACAACAACCTAACTGTACCATCCTACACCGTTACTTTATATGTGGTCTAGCTAGCTATCATTCTCTAACAAACTATATGTGAACCAAGGTTGAGGATACAACAACAACCTAACTGTACCATCCTGCACTGTTACTTTATATGTGGTCTAGCTAGCTATCATTCTCTAACAAACTATATGTGAACCAAGGTAGAGGATACAACAACAACCTAACTGTACCATCCTACACCGTTACTTTATATGTGGTCTAGCTAGCTATCATTCTCTAACAAACTATATGTGAACCAAGGTAGAGGATACAACAACAACCTAACTATACCATCCTGCACCGTTACTTTATATGTGGTCTTGCTAGCTATCATTCTCTAACAAACTATATGTGAACCAAGGTAGAGGATACAACAACAACCTAACTGTACCATCCTGCACTGTTACTTTATATGTGGTCTAGCTAGCTATCATTCTCTAACAAACTATATGTGAACCAAGGTAGAGGATACAACAACAACCTAACTGTACCATCCTACACCGTTACTTTATATGTAGTCTAGCTAGCTATCATTCTCTAACAAACTATATGTGAACCAAGGTAGAGGATACAACAACAACCTAACTGTACCATCCTACACCGTTACTTTATATGTGGTCTAGCTAGCTATCATTCTCTAACAAACTATATGTGAACCAAGGTAGAGGATACAACAACAACCTAACTGTACCATCCTACACCGTTACTTTATATGTAGTCTAGCTAGCTATCATTCTCTAACAAACTATATGTGAACCAAGGTAGAGGATACAACAACAACCTAACTGTACCATCCTACACCGTTACTTTATATGTGGTCTAGCTAGCTATCATTCTCTAACAAACTATATGTGAACCAAGGTTGAGGATACAACAACAACCTAACTGTACCATCCTGCACCGTTGCTTTATATGTAGTCTAGCTAGCTATCATTCTCTAACAAACTATATGTGAACCAAGGTAGAGGATACAACAACAACCTAACTGTACCATCCTGCACCGTTACTTTATATGTGGTCTAGCTAGCTATCATTCTCTAACAAACTATATGTGAACCAAGGTTGAGGATACAACAACAACCTAACTGTACCATCCTGCACCATTGCTTTATATGTGGTCTAGCTAGCTATCATTCTCTAACAAAATATATGTGAACCAAGGTAGAGAATACAACAACAACCTAACTGTACCATCCTGCACCGTTACTTTATATGTGGTCTAGCTAGCCATCATTCTCTAACAAACTATATGTGAACCAAGGTAGAGGATACAACAACAACCTAACTGTACCATCCTACACCGTTACTTTATATGTGGTCTAGCTAGCTATCATTCTCTAACAAACTATATGTGAACCAAGGTTGAGGATACAACAACAACCTAACTGTACCATCCTGCACTGTTACTTTATATGTGGTCTAGCTAGCTATCATTCTCTAACAAACTATATGTGAACCAAGGTAGAGGATACAACAACAACCTAACTGTACCATCCTGCACCGTTACTTTATATGTGGTCTAGCTAGCTATCATTCTCTAACAAACTATATGTGAACCAAGGTAGAGGATACAACAACAACCTAACTGTACCATCCTGCACCGTTACTTTATATGTGGTCTAGCTAGCTAACATTCTCTAACAAACTATATGTGAACCAAGGTTGAGGATACAACAACAACCTAACTGTACCATCCTGCACTGTTACTTTATATGTGGTCTAGCTAGCTATCATTCTCTAACAAACTATATGTGAACCAAGGTGATACAACAACAACCTAACTGTACCATCCTGCACCGTTACTTTATATGTGGTCTAGCTAGCTATCATTCTCTAACAAACTATATGTGAACCAAGGTGATACAACAACAACCTAACTATACCATCCTGCACCGTTACTTTATATGTGGTCTAGCTAGCTATCGTTCTCTAACAAACTATATGTGAACCAAGGTAGAGGATACAACAACAACCTAACTGTACCATCCTGCACCGTTGCTTTATATGTGGTGTAGCTAGCTATCATTCTCTAACAAACTATATGTGAACCAAGGTGATACAACAACAACCTAACTGTACCATCCTGCACCGTTGCTTTATATGTGGTCTAGCTAGCTATCATTCTCTAACAAACTATATGTGAACTAAGGTAGAGGATACAACAACAACCTAACTGTACCATCCTGCACCGTTACTTTATATGTGGTCTAGCTAGCTATCATTCTCTAACAAACTATATGTGAACCAAGGTTGAAGATACAACAACAACCTAACTACCATCCTGCACCATTGCTTTATATGTGGTCTAGCTATCATTCTCTAACAAACTATATGTGAACCAAGGTAGAGGATACAACAACAACCTAACTGTACCATCCTGCACCGTTGCTTTATATGTGGTCTAGCTAGCTATCATTCTCTAACAAACTATATGTGAACCAAGGTAGAGGATACAACAACAACCTAACTATACCATCCTGCACCGTTACTTTATATGTGGTCTAGCTAGCCATCATTCTCTAACAAACTATATGTGAACCAAGGTAGAGGATACAACAACAACCTAACTGTACCATCCTACACCGTTACTTTATATGTGGTCTAGCTAGCTATCATTCTCTAACAAACTATATGTGAACCAAGGTTGAGGATACAACAACAACCTAACTGTACCATCCTGCACTGTTACTTTATATGTGGTCTAGCTAGCTATCATTCTCTAACAAACTATATGTGAACCAAGGTAGAGGATACAACAACAACCTAACTGTACCATCCTGCACCGTTACTTTATATGTGGTCTAGCTAGCTATCATTCTCTAACAAACTATATGTGAACCAAGGTAGAGGATACAACAACAACCTAACTGTACCATCCTACACCGTTACTTTATATGTGGTCTAGCTAGCTAACATTCTCTAACAAACTATATGTGAACCAAGGTTGAGGATACAACAACAACCTAACTGTACCATCCTGCATCGTTACTTTATATGTGGTCTAGCTAGCTATCATTCTCTAACAAACTATATGTGAACCAAGGTGATACAACAACAACCTAACTGTACCATCCTGCACCGTTACTTTATATGTGGTCTAGCTAGCTATCATTCTCTAACAAACTATATGTGAACCAAGGTGATACAACAACAACCTAACTATACCATCCTGCACCGTTACTGTATATGTGGTCTAGCTAGCTATCGTTCTCTAACAAACTATATGTGAACCAAGGTAGAGGATACAACAACAACCTAACTGTACCATCCTGCACCGTTGCTTTATATGTGGTGTAGCTAGCTATCATTCTCTAACAAACTATATGTGAACCAAGGTGATACAACAACAACCTAACTGTACCATCCTGCACCGTTGCTTTATATGTGGTCTAGCTAGCTATCATTCTCTAACAAACTATATGTGAACTAAGGTAGAGGATACAACAACAACCTAACTGTACCATCCTGCACCGTTACTTTATATGTGGTCTAGCTAGCTATCATTCTCTAACAAACTATATGTGAACCAAGGTTGAAGATACAACAACAACCTAACTACCATCCTGCACCATTGCTTTATATGTGGTCTAGCTATCATTCTCTAACAAACTATATGTGAACCAAGGTAGAGGATACAACAACAACCTAACTGTACCATCCTGCACCGTTGCTTTATATGTGGTCTAGCTAGCTATCATTCTCTAACAAACTATATGTGAACCAAGGTAGAGGATACAACAACAACCTAACTGTACCATCCTGCACTGTTACTTTATATGTGGTCTAGCTAGCTATCATTCTCTAACAAACTATATGTGAACCAAGGTGATACAACAACAACCTAACTGTACCATCCTACACCGTTACTTTATATGTGGTCTAGCTAGTTATCATTCTCTAACAAACTATATGTGAACCAAGGTTGAGGATACAACAACAACCTAACTGTACCATCCTGCACTGTTACTTTATATGTGGTCTAGCTAGCTATCATTCTCTAACAAACTATATGTGAACCAAGGTAGAGGATACAACAACAACCTAACTGTACCATCCTGCAATGTTACTTTATATGTGGTCTAGCTAGCTATCATTCTCTAACAAACTATATGTGAACCAAGGTAGAGGATACAACAACAACCTAACTGTACCATCCTGCACTGTTACTTTATATGTGGTCTAGCTAGCTATCATTCTCTAACAAACTATATGTGAAACAATATGATACAACAACAACCTAACTGTACCATCCTACACCGTTACTTTATATGTGGTCTAGCTAGCTATCATTCTCTAACAAACTATATGTGAACCAAGGTTGAGGATACAACAACAACCTAACTGTACCATCCTGCACTGTTACTTTATATGTGGTCTAGCTAGCTATCATTCTCTAACAAACTATATGTGAACCAAGGTAGAGGATACAACAACAACCTAACTGTACCATCCTACACCGTTACTTTATATGTGGTCTAGCTAGCTATCATTCTCTAACAAACTATATGTGAACCAAGGTAGAGGATACAACAACAACCTAACTATACCATCCTGCACCGTTACTTTATATGTGGTCTAGCTAGCTATCATTCTCTAACAAACTATATGTGAACCAAGGTAGAGGATACAACAACAACCTAACTGTACCATCCTGCACTGTTACTTTATATGTGGTCTAGCTAGCTATCATTCTCTAACAAACTATATGTGAACCAAGGTAGAGGATACAACAACAACCTAACTGTACCATCCTACACCGTTACTTTATATGTAGTCTAGCTAGCTATCATTCTCTAACAAACTATATGTGAACCAAGGTAGAGGATACAACAACAACCTAACTGTACCATCCTACACCGTTACTTTATATGTGGTCTAGCTAGCTATCATTCTCTAACAAACTATATGTGAACCAAGGTAGAGGATACAACAACAACCTAACTGTACCATCCTACACCGTTACTTTATATGTAGTCTAGCTAGCTATCATTCTCTAACAAACTATATGTGAACCAAGGTTGAGGATACAACAACAACCTAACTGTACCATCCTGCACCATTGCTTTATATGTGGTCTAGCTAGCTATCATTCTCTAACAAACTATATGTGAACCAAGGTAGAGGATACAACAACAACCTAACTGTACCATCCTGCACCGTTACTTTATATGTGGTCTAGCTAGCCATCATTCTCTAACAGACTATATGTGAACCAAGGTAGAGGATACAACAACAACCTAACTGTACCATCCTACACCGTTACTTTATATGTGGTCTAGCTAGCTATCATTCTCTAACAAACTATATGTGAACCAAGGTTGAGGATACAACAACAACCTAACTGTACCATCCTGCACTGTTACTTTATATGTGGTCTAGCTAGCTATCATTCTCTAACAAACTATATGTGAACCAAGGTAGAGGATACAACAACAACCTAACTGTACCATCCTGCACCGTTACTTTATATGTGGTCTAGCTAGCTATCATTCTCTAACAAACTATATGTGAACCAAGGTAGAGGATACAACAACAACCTAACTGTACCATCCTACACCGTTACTTTATATGTGGTCTAGCTAGCTAACATTCTCTAACAAACTATATGTGAACCAAGGTTGAGGATACAACAACAACCTAACTGTACCATCCTGCACCGTTACTTTATATGTGGTCTAGCTAGCTATCATTCTCTAACAAACTATATGTGAACCAAGGTGATACAACAACAACCTAACTGTACCATCCTGCACCGTTACTTTATATGTGGTCTAGCTAGCTATCATTCTCTAACAAACTATATGTGAACCAAGGTGATACAACAACAACCTAACTATACCATCCTGCACCGTTACTTTATATGTGGTCTAGCTAGCTATCGTTCTCTAACAAACTATATGTGAACCAAGGTAGAGGATACAACAACAACCTAACTGTACCATCCTGCACCGTTGCTTTATATGTGGTGTAGCTAGCTATCATTCTCTAACAAACTATATGTGAACCAAGGTGATACAACAACAACCTAACTGTACCATCCTGCACCGTTGCTTTATATGTGGTCTAGCTAGCTATCATTCTCTAACAAACTATATGTGAACTAAGGTAGAGGATACAACAACAACCTAACTGTACCATCCTGCACCGTTACTTTATATGTGGTCTAGCTAGCTATCATTCTCTAACAAACTATATGTGAACCAAGGTTGAAGATACAACAACAACCTAACTACCATCCTGCACCATTGCTTTATATGTGGTCTAGCTATCGTTCTCTAACAAACTATATGTGAACCAAGGTAGAGGATACAACAACAACCTAACTGTACCATCCTGCACCGTTACTTTATATGTGGTCTAGCTAGCTATCATTCTCTAACAAACTATATGTGAACCAAGGTTGAGGATACAACAACAACCTAACTGTACCATCCTGCACCATTGCTTTATATGTGGTCTAGCTAGCTATCATTCTCTAACAAACTATATGTGAACCAAGGTAGAGGATACAACAACAACCTACCTGTACCATCCTGCACCATTGCTTTATATGTGGTCTAGCTAGCTATCATTCTCTAACAAACTATATGTAAACCAAGGTAGAGGATACAACAACAACCTAACTGTACCATCCTACACCGTTACTTTATATGTGGTCTAGCTAGCTATCATTCTCTAACAAACTATATATGAACCAAGGTGATACAACAACAACCTAACTGTACCATCCTGCACTGTTACTTTATATGTGGTCTAGCTAGCTATCATTCTCTAACAAACTATATGTGAACCAAGGTAGAGGATACAACAACAACCTAACTGTACCATCCTGCACCGTTACTTTATATGTGGTCTAGCTAGCTATCATTCTCTAACAAACTATATGTGAACCAAGGTGATACAACAACAACCTAACTGTACCATCCTGCACTGTTACTTTATATGTGGTCTAGCTAGCTATCATTCTCTAACAAACTATATGTGAACCAAGGTGATACAACAACAACCTAACTGTACCATCCTACACTGTTGCTTTATATGTGGTCTAGCTAGCTATCATTCTCTAACAAACTATATGTGAACCAAGGTAGAGGATACAACAACAACCTAACTGTACCATCCTACACCGTTACCTTATATGTGGTCTAGCTAGCTATCATTCTCTAACAAACTATATGTGAACCAAGATAGAGGATACAACAACAACCTAACTGTACCATCCTGCAGCGTTACTTTATTTGTGGTCTAGCTAGCTATCATTCTCTAACAAACTATATGTGAACCAAGGTAGAGGATACAACAACAACCTAACTGTACCATCCTGCACCGTTACTTTATATGTGGTCTAGCTAGCTATCATTCTCTAACAAACTATATGTGAACCAAGGTTGAGGATACAACAACAACCTAACTGTACCATCCTGCACCATTGCTTTATATGTGGTCTAGCTAGCTATCATTCTCTAACAAACTATATGTGAACCAAGGTGATACAACAACAATCTAACTGTACCATCCTGCACCGTTACTTTATATGTGGTCTAGCTAGCTATCATTCTCTAACAAACTATATGTGAACCAAGGTGATACAACAACAACCTAACTGTACCATCCTGCACTGTTGCTTTATATGTGATCTAGCTAGCTATCATTCTCTAACAAACTATATGTGAACCAAGGTAGAGGATACAACAACAACCTAACTGTACCATCCTGCACCATTGCTTTATATGTGGTCTAGCTAGCTATCATTCTCTAACAAACTATATGTGAACCAAGGTGATACAACAACAATCTAACTGTACCATCCTGCACCGTTACTTTATATGTAGTCTAGCTAGCTATCATTCTCTAACAAACTATATGTGAACCAAGGTGATACAACAACAACCTAACTGTACCATCCTGCACCGTTACTTTATATGTGGTCTAGCTAGCTATCATTCTCTAACAAACTATATGTGAACCAAGGTAGAGGATACAACAACAACCTAACTGTACCATCCTACACCGTTACTTTATATGTGGTCTAGCTAGCTATCACTCTCTAACAAACTATATGTGAACCAAGGTAGAGGATACAACAACAACCTAACTGTACCATCCTACACTGTTACTTTATATGTGGTCTAGCTAGCTATCATTCTCTAACAAACTATATGTGAACCAAGGTAGAGGATACAACAACAACCTAACTGTACCATCCTGCACCATTACTTTATATGTGGTTTAGCTAGCCATCATTCTCTAACAAACTATATGTGAACCAAGGTAGAAGATACAACAACAACCTAACTGTACCATCCTGCACTGTTACTTTATATGTGGTCTAGCTAGCTATCATTCTCTAACAAACTATATGTGAACCAAGGTAGAGGATACAACAACAACCTAACTGTACCATCCTGCACCGTTGCTTTATATGTAGTCTAGCTAGCTATCATTCTCTAACAAACTATATGTGAACCAAGGTGATACAACAACAACAACCTAACTGTACCATCCTACACCGTTACTTTATATGTGGTCTAGCTAGCTATCGTTCTCTAACAAACTATATGTGAACCAAGGTAGAGGATACAACAACAACCTAACTGTACCATCCTGCACCGTTGCTTTATATGTGGTCTAGCTAGCTATCATTCTCTAACAAACTATATGTGAACCAGGATAGAGGATACAACAACAACCTAACTGTACCATCCTGCACCATTGCTTTATATGTGGTCTAGCTAGCTATCGTTCTCTAACAAACTATATGTGAACCAAGGTGATACAACAACAACCTAACTACCATCCTGCACCGTTGCTTTATATGTGGTCTAGCTAGCTATCGTTCTCTAACAGACTATATGTGAACCAAGGTTGAAGATACAACAACAACCTAACTGTACCATCCTGCACCGTTACTTTATATGTGGTCTAGCTAGCTATCATTCTCTAACAAACTATATGTGAACCAAGGTAGAGGATACAACAACAACCTAACTGTACCATCCTGCACCGTTGCTTTATATGTGGTCTAGCTAGCTATCGTTCTCTAACAGACTATATGTGAACCAAGGTTGAAGATACAACAACAACCTAACTGTACCATCCTACACTGTTGCTTTATATGTGGTCTAGCTATCTATCATTCTCTAAAAAACTATATGTGAACCAAGGTAGAGGATACAACAACAACCTAACTGTACCATCCTACACCGTTACGTTATATGTGGTCTAGCTAGCTATCATTCTCTAACAAACTATATGTGAACCAAGGTAGAGGATACAACAACAACCTAACTGTACCATCCTGCACCGTTACTTTATATGTGGTCTAGCTAGCTATCATTCTCTAACAAACTATATGTGAACCAAGGTAGAGGATACAACAACAACCTAACTGTACCATCCTGCACCGTTACTTTATATGTGGTCTAGCTAGCTATCGTTCTCTAACAGACTATATGTGAACCAAGGTTGAAGATACAACAACAACCTAACTGTACCATCCTGCACCGTTACTTTATATGTGGTCTAGCTAGCTATCATTCTCTAACAAACTATATGTGAACCAAGGTGATACAACAACAACCTAACTGTACCATCCTGCACTGTTGCTTTATATGTGGTCTAGCTAGCTATCATTCTCTAACAAACTATATGTGAACCAAGGTAGAGGATACAACAACAACCTAACTGTACCATCCTGCACCATTGCTTTATATGTGGTCTAGCTAGCTATCATTCTCTAACAAACTATATATGAACCAAGGTGATACAACAACAATCTAACTGTACCATCCTGCACCGTTACTTTATATGTGGTCTAGCTAGCTATCATTCTCTAACAAACTATATGTGAACCAAGGTGATACAACAACAACCTAACTACCATCCTGCACCGTTACTTTATATGTGGTCTAGCTAGCTATCATTCTCTAACAAACTATATGTGAACCAAGGTAGAGGATACAACAACAACCTAACTGTACCATCCTACACCGTTGCTTTATATGTGGTCTAGCTAGCTATCATTCTCTAACAAACTATATGTGAACCAAGGTAGAGGATACAACAACAACCTAACTGTACCATCCTACACCGTTACTTTATATGTGGTCTAGCTAGCTATCATTCTCTAACAAACTATATGTGAACCAAGGTAGAGGATACAACAACAACCTAACTGTACCATCCTACACTGTTACTTTATATGTGGTCTAGCTAGCTATCATTCTCTAACAAACTATATGTGAACCAAGGTAGAGGATACAACAACAACCTAACTGTACCATCCTGCACCATTACTTTATATGTGGTCTAGCTAGCCATCATTCTCTAACAAACTATATGTGAACCAAGGTAGAGGATACAACAACAACCTAACTGTACCATCCTGCACCGTTGCTTTATATGTGGTCTAGCTAGCTATCATTCTCTAACAAACTATATGTGAACCAAGGTAGAGGATACAACAACAACCTAACTGTACCATCCTGCACTGTTACTTTATATGTGGTCTAGCTAGCTATCATTCTCTAACAAACTATATGTGAACCAAGGTGATACAACAACAACCTAACTGTACCATCCTACACCGTTACTTTATATGTGGTCTAGCTAGCTATCGTTCTCTAACAAACTATATGTGAACCAAGGTAGAGGATACAACAACAACCTAACTGTACCATCCTGCACCGTTGCTTTATATGTGGTCTAGCTAGCTATCATTCTCTAACAAACTATATGTGAACCAAGATAGAGGATACAACAACAACCTAACTGTACCATCCTGCACCATTGCTTTATATGTGGTCTAGCTAGCTATCGTTCTCTAACAAACTATATGTGAACCAAGGTGATACAACAACAACCTAACTACCATCCTGCACCGTTGCTTTATATGTGGTCTAGCTAGCTATCGTTCTCTAACAGACTATATGTGAACCAAGGTTGAAGATACAACAACAACCTAACTGTACCATCCTGCACCGTTACTTTATATGTGGTCTAGCTAGCTATCATTCTCTAACAAACTATATGTGAACCAAGGTAGAGGATACAACAACAACCTAACTGTACCATCCTGCACCGTTGCTTTATATGTGGTCTAGCTAGCTATCATTCTCTAACAAACTATATGTGAACCAAGATAGAGGATACAACAACAATCTAACTGTACCATCCTGCACCGTTGCTTTATATGTGGTCTAGCTAGCTATCGTTCTCTAACAGACTATATGTGAACCAAGGTTGAAGATACAACAACAACCTAACTGTACCATCCTGCACCGTTACTTTATATGTGGTCTAGCTAGCTATCATTCACTAACAAACTATATGTGAACCAAGGTAGAGGATACAACAACAACCTAACTGTACCATCCTGCACCGTTACTTTATATGTGGTCTAGCTAGCTATCATTCTCTAACAAACTATATGTGAACCAAGGTGATACAACAACAACCTAACTGTACCATCCTGCACCGTTACTTTATATGTGGTCTAGCTAGCTATCATTCTCTAACAAACTATATGTGAACCAAGGTGATACAACAACAACCTAACTACCATCCTGCACCGTTGCTTTATATGTGGTCTAGCTAGCTATCGTTCTCTAACAGACTATATGTGAACCAAGGTTGAAGATACAACAACAACCTAACTGTACCATCCTGCACCGTTACTTTATATGTGGTCTAGCTAGCTATCATTCTCTAACAAACTATATGTGAACCAAGGTGATACAACAACAATCTAACTGTACCATCCTGCACCGTTACTTTATATGTGGTCTAGCTAGCTATCATTCTCTAACAAACTATATGTGAACCAAGGTGATACAACAACAACCTAACTGTACCATCCTGCACTGTTGCTTTATATGTGGTCTAGCTAGCTATCATTCTCTAACAAACTATATGTGAACCAAGGTAGAGGATACAACAACAACCTAACTGTACCATCCTGCACCATTGCTTTATATGTGGTCTAGCTAGCTATCATTCTCTAACAAACTATATGTGAACCAAGGTGATACAACAACAATCTAACTGTACCATCCTGCACCGTTACTTTATATGTGGTCTAGCTAGCTATCATTCTCTAACAAACTATATGTGAACCAAGGTAGAGGATACAACAACAACCTAACTGTACCATCCTGCACCGTTACTTTATATGTGGTCTAGCTAGCTATCATTCTCTAACAAACTATATGTGAACCAAGGTTGAGGATACAACAACAACCTAACTGTACCATCCTGCATCGTTACTTTATATGTGGTCTAGCTAGCTATCATTCTCTAACAAACTATATGTGAACCAAGGTGATACAACAACAATCTAACTGTACCATCCTGCACCGTTACTTTATATGTGGTCTAGCTAGCTATCATTCTCTAACAAACTATATGTGAACCAAGGTGATACAACAACAACCTAACTGTACCATCCTGCACTGTTGCTTTATATGTGGTCTAGCTAGCTATCATTCTCTAACAAACTATATGTGAACCAAGGTAGAGGATACAACAACAACCTAACTGTACCATCCTGCACCATTGCTTTATATGTGGTCTAGCTAGCTATCATTCTCTAACAAACTATATATGAACCAAGGTGATACAACAACAATCTAACTGTACCATCCTGCACCGTTACTTTATATGTGGTCTAGCTAGCTATCATTCTCTAACAAACTATATGTGAACCAAGGTGATACAACAACAACCTAACTACCATCCTGCACCGTTACTTTATATGTGGTCTAGCTAGCTATCATTCTCTAACAAACTATATGTGAACCAAGGTAGAGGATACAACAACAACCTAACTGTACCATCCTACACCGTTGCTTTATATGTGGTCTAGCTAGCTATCATTCTCTAACAAACTATATGTGAACCAAGGTAGAGGATACAACAACAACCTAACTGTACCATCCTACACCGTTACTTTATATGTGGTCTAGCTAGCTATCATTCTCTAACAAACTATATGTGAACCAAGGTAGAGGATACAACAACAACCTAACTGTACCATCCTACACTGTTACTTTATATGTGGTCTAGCTAGCTATCATTCTCTAACAAACTATATGTGAACCAAGGTAGAGGATACAACAACAACCTAACTGTACCATCCTGCACCATTACTTTATATGTGGTCTAGCTAGCCATCATTCTCTAACAAACTATATGTGAACCAAGGTAGAGGATACAACAACAACCTAACTGTACCATCCTGCACCGTTGCTTTATATGTGGTCTAGCTAGCTATCATTCTCTAACAAACTATATGTGAACCAAGGTAGAGGATACAACAACAACCTAACTGTACCATCCTGCACTGTTACTTTATATGTGGTCTAGCTAGCTATCATTCTCTAACAAACTATATGTGAACCAAGGTGATACAACAACAACCTAACTGTACCATCCTACACCGTTACTTTATATGTGGTCTAGCTAGCTATCGTTCTCTAACAAACTATATGTGAACCAAGGTAGAGGATACAACAACAACCTAACTGTACCATCCTGCACCGTTGCTTTATATGTGGTCTAGCTAGCTATCATTCTCTAACAAACTATATGTGAACCAAGATAGAGGATACAACAACAACCTAACTGTACCATCCTGCACCATTGCTTTATATGTGGTCTAGCTAGCTATCGTTCTCTAACAAACTATATGTGAACCAAGGTGATACAACAACAACCTAACTACCATCCTGCACCGTTGCTTTATATGTGGTCTAGCTAGCTATCGTTCTCTAACAGACTATATGTGAACCAAGGTTGAAGATACAACAACAACCTAACTGTACCATCCTGCACCGTTACTTTATATGTGGTCTAGCTAGCTATCATTCTCTAACAAACTATATGTGAACCAAGGTAGAGGATACAACAACAACCTAACTGTACCATCCTGCACCGTTGCTTTATATGTGGTCTAGCTAGCTATCATTCTCTAACAAACTATATGTGAACCAAGATAGAGGATACAACAACAATCTAACTGTACCATCCTGCACCGTTGCTTTATATGTGGTCTAGCTAGCTATCGTTCTCTAACAGACTATATGTGAACCAAGGTTGAAGATACAACAACAACCTAACTGTACCATCCTGCACCGTTACTTTATATGTGGTCTAGCTAGCTATCATTCACTAACAAACTATATGTGAACCAAGGTAGAGGATACAACAACAACCTAACTGTACCATCCTGCACCGTTACTTTATATGTGGTCTAGCTAGCTATCATTCTCTAACAAACTATATGTGAACCAAGGTGATACAACAACAACCTAACTGTACCATCCTGCACCGTTACTTTATATGTGGTCTAGCTAGCTATCATTCTCTAACAAACTATATGTGAACCAAGGTGATACAACAACAACCTAACTACCATCCTGCACCGTTGCTTTATATGTGGTCTAGCTAGCTATCGTTCTCTAACAGACTATATGTGAACCAAGGTTGAAGATACAACAACAACCTAACTGTACCATCCTGCACCGTTACTTTATATGTGGTCTAGCTAGCTATCATTCTCTAACAAACTATATGTGAACCAAGGTGATACAACAACAATCTAACTGTACCATCCTGCACCGTTACTTTATATGTGGTCTAGCTAGCTATCATTCTCTAACAAACTATATGTGAACCAAGGTGATACAACAACAACCTAACTGTACCATCCTGCACTGTTGCTTTATATGTGGTCTAGCTAGCTATCATTCTCTAACAAACTATATGTGAACCAAGGTAGAGGATACAACAACAACCTAACTGTACCATCCTGCACCATTGCTTTATATGTGGTCTAGCTAGCTATCATTCTCTAACAAACTATATGTGAACCAAGGTGATACAACAACAATCTAACTGTACCATCCTGCACCGTTACTTTATATGTGGTCTAGCTAGCTATCATTCTCTAACAAACTATATGTGAACCAAGGTGATACAACAACAACCTAACTGTACCATCCTGCACCGTTACTTTATATGTGGTCTAGCTAGCTATCATTCTCTAACAAACTATATGTGAACCAAGGTAGAGGATACAACAACAACCTAACTGTACCATCCTACACCGTTGCTTTATATGTGGTCTAGCTAGCTATCATTCTCTAACAAACTATATGTGAACCAAGGTAGAGGATACAACAACAACCTAACTGTACCATCCTACACCGTTACTTTATATGTGGTCTAGCTAGCTATCATTCTCTAACAAACTATATGTGAACCAAGGTAGAGGATACAACAACAACCTAACTGTACCATCCTACACTGTTACTTTATATGTGGTCTAGCTAGCTATCATTCTCTAACAAACTATATGTGAACCAAGATAGAGGATACAACAACAACCTAACTGTACCATCCTGCACCATTACTTTATATGTGGTCTAGCTAGCCATCATTCTCTATCAAACTATATGTGAACCAAGGTAGAGGATACAACAACAACCTAACTGTACCATAACAGACTATATGTGAACCAAGGTTGAAGATACAACAACAACCTAACTGTACCATCCTGCACCGTTACTTTATATGTGGTCTAGCTAGCTATCATTCACTAACAAACTATATGTGAACCAAGGTAGAGGATACAACAACAACCTAACTGTACCATCCTGCACCGTTACTTTATATGTGGTCTAGCTAGCTATCATTCTCTAACAAACTATATGTGAACCAAGGTGATACAACAACAACCTAACTGTACCATCCTGCACCGTTACTTTATATGTGGTCTAGCTAGCTATCATTCTCTAACAAACTATATGTGAACCAAGGTGATACAACAACAACCTAACTACCATCCTGCACCGTTGCTTTATATGTGGTCTAGCTAGCTATCGTTCTCTAACAGACTATATGTGAACCAAGGTTGAAGATACAACAACAACCTAACTGTACCATCCTGCACCGTTACTTTATATGTGGTCTAGCTAGCTATCATTCTCTAACAAACTATATGTGAACCAAGGTGATACAACAACAATCTAACTGTACCATCCTGCACCGTTACTTTATATGTGGTCTAGCTAGCTATCATTCTCTAACAAACTATATGTGAACCAAGGTGATACAACAACAACCTAACTGTACCATCCTGCACTGTTGCTTTATATGTGGTCTAGCTAGCTATCATTCTCTAACAAACTATATGTGAACCAAGGTAGAGGATACAACAACAACCTAACTGTACCATCCTGCACCATTGCTTTATATGTGGTCTAGCTAGCTATCATTCTCTAACAAACTATATGTGAACCAAGGTGATACAACAACAATCTATCTGTACCATCCTGCACCGTTACTTTATATGTGGTCTAGCTAGCTATCATTCTCTAACAAACTATATGTGAACCAAGGTGATACAACAACAACCTAACTGTACCATCCTGCACCGTTACTTTATATGTGGTCTAGCTAGCTATCATTCTCTAACAAACTATATGTGAACCAAGGTAGAGGATACAACAACAACCTAACTGTACCATCCTACACCGTTGCTTTATATGTGGTCTAGCTAGCTATCATTCTCTAACAAACTATATGTGAACCAAGGTAGAGGATACAACAACAACCTAACTGTACCATCCTACACCGTTACTTTATATGTGGTCTAGCTAGCTATCATTCTCTAACAAACTATATGTGAACCAAGGTAGAGGATACAACAACAACCTAACTGTACCATCCTACACTGTTACTTTATATGTGGTCTAGCTAGCTATCATTCTCTAACAAACTATATGTGAACCAAGATAGAGGATACAACAACAACCTAACTGTACCATCCTGCACCATTACTTTATATGTGGTCTAGCTAGCCATCATTCTCTATCAAACTATATGTGAACCAAGGTAGAGGATACAACAACAACGTAACTGTACCATCCTGCACCGTTGCTTTATATGTGGTCTAGCTAGCTATCATTCTCTAACAAACTATATGTGAACCAAGGTAGAGGATACAACAACAACCTAACTGTACCATCCTGCACTGTTACTTTATATGTGGTCTAGCTAGCTATCATTCTCTAACAAACTATATGTGAACCAAGGTGATACAACAACAACCTAACTGTACCATCCTACACCGTTACTTTATATGTGGTCTAGCTAGCTATCGTTCTCTAACAAACTATATGTGAACCAAGGTAGAGGATACAACAACAACCTAACTACCATCCTGCACCGTTGCTTTATATGTGGTCTAGCTAGCTATCATTCTCTAACAAACTATATGTGAACCAAGGTAGAGGATACAACAACAACCTAACTGTACCATCCTACACCGTTGCTTTATATGTGGTCTAGCTAGCTATCATTCTCTAACAAACTATATGTGAACCAAGGTAGAGGATACAACAACAACCTAACTGTACCATCCTACACCGTTACTTTATATGTGGTCTAGCTAGCTATCATTCTCTAACAAACTATATGTGAACCAAGGTAGAGGATACAACAACAACCTAACTGTACCATCCTACACTGTTACTTTATATGTGGTCTAGCTAGCTATCATTCTCTAACAAACTATATGTGAACCAAGATAGAGGATACAACAACAACCTAACTGTACCATCCTGCACCATTACTTTATATGTGGTCTAGCTAGCCATCATTCTCTATCAAACTATATGTGAACCAAGGTAGAGGATACAACAACAACCTAACTGTACCATCCTGCACCGTTGCTTTATATGTGGTCTAGCTAGCTATCATTCTCTAACAAACTATATGTGAACCAAGGTAGAGGATACAACAACAACCTAACTGTACCATCCTGCACTGTTACTTTATATGTGGTCTAGCTAGCTATCATTCTCTAACAAACTATATGTGAACCAAGGTGATACAACAACAACCTAACTGTACCATCCTACACCGTTACTTTATATGTGGTCTAGCTAGCTATCGTTCTCTAACAAACTATATGTGAACCAAGGTAGAGGATACAACAACAACCTAACTACCATCCTGCACCGTTGCTTTATATGTGGTCTAGCTAGCTATCATTCTCTAACAAACTATATGTGAACCAAGATAGAGGATACAACAACAACCAAACTGTACCATCCTGCACCATTGCTTTATATGTGGTCTAGCTAGCTATCGTTCTCTAACAAACTATATGTGAACCAAGGTGATACAACAACAACCTAACTACCATCCTGCACCGTTGCTTTATATGTGGTCTAGCTAGCTATCATTCTCTAACAAACTATATGTGAACCAAGGTAGAGGATACAACAACAACCTAACTGTACCATCCTGCACTGTTGCTTTATATGTGGTCTAGCTTTCTTTTTTTATTATTTATCTATTTCTATCTTTCTTTATCTAGCTAGCTATCATTCTCTAACAAACTATATGTGAACCAAGGTGATACAACAACAACCTAACTGTACCATCATACACCGTTACTTTATATGTGGTCTAGCTAGCTATCGTTCTCTAACAAACTATATGTGAACCAAGGTAGAGGATACAACAACAACCTAACTGTACCATCCTGCACCGTTGCTTTATATGTGGTCTAGCTAGCTATCATTCTCTAACAAACTATATGTGAACCAAGATAGAGGATACAACAACAACCTAACTGTACCATCCTGCACCATTGCTTTATATGTGGTCTAGCTAGCTATCGTTCTCTAACAAACTATATGTGAACCAAGGTGATACAACAACAACCTAACTACCATCCTGCACCGTTGCTTTATATGTGGTCTAGCTAGCTATCGTTCTCTAACAGACTATATGTGAACCAAGGTTGAAGATACAACAACAACCTAACTGTACCATCCTGCACCGTTACTTTATTCTCTAACAAACTATATGTGAACCAAGGTAGAGGATACAACAACAACCTAACTGTACCATCCTACACCGTTGCTTTATATGTGGTCTAGCTAGCTATCATACTCTAACAAACTATATATGAACGAAGGTAGAGGATACAACAACAACCTAACTGTACCATCCTACACCGTTACTTTATATGTGGTCTAGCTAGCTATCATTCTCTAACAAACTATATGTGAACCAAGGTAGAGGATACAACAACAACCTAACTGTACCATCCTACACTGTTACTTTATATGTGGTCTAGCTAGCTATCATTCTCTAACAAACTATATGTGAACCAAGGTAGAGGATACAACAACAACCTAACTGTACCATCCTGCACCATTACTTTATATGTGGTCTAGCTAGCCATCATTCTCTAACAAACTATATGTGAACCAAGGTAGAGGATACAACAACAACCTAACTGTACCATCCTGCACCGTTGCTTTATATGTGGTCTAGCTAGCTATCATTCTCTAACAAACTATATGTGAACCAAGGTAGAGGATACAACAACAACCTAACTGTACCATCCTGCACTGTTACTTTATATGTGGTCTAGCTAGCTATCATTCTCTAACAAACTATATGTGAACCAAGGTGATACAACAACAACCTAACTGTACCATCCTACACCGTTACTTTATATGTGGTCTAGCTAGCTATCGTTCTCTAACAAACTATATGTGAACCAAGGTAGAGGATACAACAACAACCTAACTGTACCATCCTGCACCGTTGCTTTATATGTGGTCTAGCTGCTATCATTCTCTAACAAACTATATGTGAACCAAGATAGAGGATACAACAACAACCTAACTGTACCATCCTGCACCATTGCTTTATATGTGGTCTAGCTAGCTATCGTTCTCTAACAAACTATATGTGAACCAAGGTGATACAACAACAACCTAACTACCATCCTGCATCGTTGCTTTATATGTGGTCTAGCTAGCTATCGTTCTCTAACAGACTATATGTGAACCAAGGTTGAAGATACAACAACAACCTAACTGTACCATCCTGCACCGTTACTTTATATGTGGTCTAGCTAGCTATCATTCTCTAACAAACTATATGTGAACCAAGGTAGAGGATACAACAACAACCTAACTGTACCATCCTGCACCGTTGCTTTATATGTGGTCTAGCTAGCTATCATTCTCTAACAAACTATATGTGAACCAAGGTGATACAACAACAACCTAACTACCATCCTGCACCGTTGCTTTATATGTGGTCTAGCTAGCTATCGTTCTCTAACAGACTATATGTGAACCAAGGTTGAAGATACAACAACAACCTAACTGTACCATCCTGCACCGTTACTTTATATGTGGTCTAGCTAGCTATCATTCTCTAACAAACTATATGTGAACCAAGGTGATACAACAACAACCTAACTGTACCATCCTGCACCGTTACTTTATATGTGGTCTAGCTAGCTATCATTCTCTAACAAACTATATGTGAACCAAGGTGATACAGCAACAACCTAACTACCATCCTGCACCGTTGCTTTATATGTGGTCTAGCTAGCTATCGTTCTCTAACAGACTATATGTGAACCAAGGTTGAAGATACAACAACAACCTAACTGTACCATCCTGCACCGTTACTTTATATGTGGTCTAGCTAGCTATCATTCTCTAACAAACTATATGTGAACCAAGGTAGAGGATACAACAACAACCTAACTGTACCATCCTACACCGTTACTTTATATGTGGTCTAGCTAGCTATCATTCTCTAACAAACTATATGTGAACCAAGGTAGAGGATACAACAACAACCTAACTGTACCATCCTGCACCGTTGCTTTATATGTGGTCTAGCTATCGTTCTCTAACAAACTATATGTGAACCAAGGTAGAGGATACAACAACAACCTAACTGTACAATCCTGCACTGTTGCTTTATATGTGGTCTAGCTAGCTATCATTCTCTAACAAACTATATGTGAACCAAGGTAGAGGATACAACAACAACCTAACTACCATCCTGCACCGTTGCTTTATATGTGGTCTAGCTAGCTATCATTCTCTAACAAACTATATGTGAACCAAGGTAGAGGATACAATAACAACCTAACTGTACCATCCTGCACCGTTACTTTATATGTGGTCTAGCTAGCTATCATTCTCTAACAAACTATATGTGAACCAAGGTTGAAGATACAACAACAACCTAACTGTACCATCCTGCACCATTGCTTTATATGTGGTCTAGCTAGCTATCATTCTCTAACAAACTATATGTGAACCAAGGTAGAGGATACAACAACAACCTAACTGTACCATCCTGCACCGTTGCTTTATATGTGGTCTAGCTAGCTATCATTCTCTAACAAACTATATGTGAACCAAGATAGAGGATACAACAACAACCTAACTGTACCATCCTGCACCGTTGCTTTATATGTGGTCTAGCTAGCTATCATTCTCTAACAAACTATATGTGAACCAAGGTGATACAACAACAACCTAACTGTACCATCCTGCACCGTTGCTTTATATGTGGTCTAGCTAGCTATCATTCTCTAACAAACTATATGTGAACCAAGGTTGAGAATGCAACAACAACCTAACTACCATCCTGCACCGTTACTTTATATGTGGTCTAGCTAGCTATCATTCTCTAACAAACTATATGTGAACCAAGGTTGAGGATACAACAACAACCTAACTGTACCATCCTGCACCATTGCTTTATATGTGGTCTAGCTAGCTATCGTTCTCTAACAAACTATATGTGAACCAAGGTGATACAACAACAACCTAACTGTACCATCCTGCACCGTTACTTTATATGTGGTCTAGCTAGCTATCGTTCTCTAACAAACTATATGTGAACCAAGGTAGAGGATACAACAACAACCTAACTGTACCATCCTGCACTGTTACTTTATATGTGGTCTAGCTAGCTATCATTCTCTAACAAACTATATGTGAACCAAGGTAGAGGATACAACAACAACCTAACTGTACCATCCTGCACCGTTACTTTATATGTGGTCTAGCTAGCTATCATTCTCTAACAAACTATATGTGAACCAAGATAAAGGATACAACAACAACCTAACTGTACCATCCTCCACTGTTACTTTATATGTGGTCTAGCTAGCTATCATTCTCTAACAAACTATATGTGAACCAAGGTAGAGGATACAACAACAACCTAACTACCATCCTGCACCGTTACTTTATATGTGGTCTAGCTAGCTATCATTCTCTAACAAACTATATGTGAACCAAGGTAGAGGATACAACAACAACCTAACTGTACCATCCTGCACTGTTACTTTATATGTGGTCTAGCTAGCTATCATTCTCTAACAAACTATATGTGAACCAAGGTAGAGGATACAACAACAACCTAACTACCATCCTGCACCGTTACTTTATATGTGGTCTAGCTAGCTATCATTCTCTAACAAACTATATGTGAACCAAGGTTGAGGATACAACAACAACCTAACTGTACCATCCTGCACCGTTGCTTTATATGTGGTCTAGCTAGCTATCATTCTCTAACAAACTATATGTGAACCAAGGTAGAGGATGCAACAACAACGTAGCTACCATCCTGCACCGTTACTTTATATGTGGTCTAGCTAGCTATCATTCTCTAACAAACTATATGTGAACCAAGGTAGAAGATACAACAACAACCTAACTGTACCATCCTACACCGTTACTTTATATGTGGCCTAGCTAGCTATCATTCTCTAACAAACTATATGTGAACCAAGGTTGAAGATACAACAACAACCTAACTGTACCATCCTACACCGTTACTTTATATGTGGTCTAGCTAGCTATCATTCTCTAACAAACTATATGTGAACCAAGGTAGAGGATACAACAACAACCTAACTGTACCATCCTGCACCGTTACTTTATATGTGGTCTAGCTAGCTATCGTTCTCTAACAAACTATATGTTAACCAAGGTGATACAACAACAACCTAACTGTACCCTCCGGCACCATTGCTTTATATGTGGTCTAGCTATCGTTCTCTAACAAACTATATGTGAACCAAGATAGAGGATACAACAACAACCTAACTGTACCATCCTGCACCGTTGCTTTATATGTGGTCTAGCTAGCTATCATTCTCTAACAAACTATATGTGAACCAAGGTAGAGGATACAACAACTTAACTGTACCATCCTGCACCATTACTTTATATGTGGTCTAGCTAGCTATCATTCTCTAACAAACTATATGTGAACCAAGGTGATACAACAACAACCTAACTGTACCATCCTGCACCGTTACTTTATATGTGGTCTAGCTAGCTATCATTCTCTAACAAACTATATGTGAACCAAGGTAGAGGATACAACAACAACCTAACTGTACCATCCTGCACTGTTACTTTATATGTGGTCTAGCTAGCTATCATTCTCTAACAAACTATATGTGAACCAAGGTAGAGGATACAACAACAACCTAACTGTACCATCCTACACCGTTACTTTATATGTGGTCTAGCTAGCTATCATTCTCTAACAAACTATATGTGAACCAAGGTAGAGGATACAACAACAACCTAACTGTACCATCCTGCACCATTGCTTTATATGTGGTCTAGCTAGCTATCATTCTCTAACAAACTATATGTGAACCAAGGTAGAGGATACAACAACAACCTAACTGTACCATCCTACACCGTTACTTTATATGTGGTCTAGCTATCATTCTCTAACAAACTATATGTGAACCAAGATAGAGGATACAACAACAACCTAACTGTACCATCCTGCACCGTTACTTTATATGTGGTCTAGCTAGCTATCATTCTCTAACAAACTATATGTGAACCAAGGTAGAGGATACAACAACAACCTAACTATACCATCCTGCACCGTTACTTTATATGTGGTCTAGTTATCGTTCTCTAACAAACTATATGTGAACCAAGATAGAGGATACAACAACAACCTAACTGTACCATCCTGCACCGTTGCTTTATATGTGGTCTAGCTAGCTATCATTCTCTAACAAACTATATGTGAACCAAGGTTGAGAATACAACAACAACCTAACTACCATCCTGCACCGTTGCTTTATATGTGGTCTAGCTAGCTATCATTCTCTAACAAACTATATGTGAACCAAGGTAGAGGATACAATAACAACCTAACTGTACCATCCTGCACCGTTACTTTATATGTGGTCTAGCTAGCTATCATTCTCTAACAAACTATATGTGAACCAAGGTTGAAGATACAACAACAACCTAACTGTACCATCCTGCACCATTGCTTTATATGTGGTCTAGCTAGCTATCATTCTCTAACAAACTATATGTGAACCAAGGTAGAGGATACAACAACAACCTAACTGTACCATCCTGCACCGTTGCTTTATATGTGGTCTAGCTAGCTATCATTCTCTAACAAACTATATGTGAACCAAGATAGAGGATACAACAACAACCTAACTGTACCATCCTGCACCGTTGCTTTATATGTGGTCTAGCTAGCTATCATTCTCTAACAAACTATATGTGAACCAAGGTGATACAACAACAACCTAACTGTACCATCCTGCACCGTTGCTTTATATGTGGTCTAGCTAGCTATCATTCTCTAACAAACTATATGTGAACCAAGGTTGAGAATGCAACAACAACCTAACTACCATCCTGCACCGTTACTTTATATGTGGTCTAGCTAGCTATCATTCTCTAACAAACTATATGTGAACCAAGGTTGAGGATACAACAACAACCTAACTGTACCATCCTGCACCATTGCTTTATATGTGGTCTAGCTAGCTATCGTTCTCTAACAAACTATATGTGAACCAAGGTGATACAACAACAACCTAACTGTACCATCCTGCACCGTTACTTTATATGTGGTCTAGCTAGCTATCGTTCTCTAACAAACTATATGTGAACCAAGGTAGAGGATACAACAACAACCTAACTGTACCATCCTGCACTGTTACTTTATATGTGGTCTAGCTAGCTATCATTCTCTAACAAACTATATGTGAACCAAGGTAGAGGATACAACAACAACCTAACTGTACCATCCTGCACCGTTACTTTATATGTGGTCTAGCTAGCTATCATTCTCTAACAAACTATATGTGAACCAAGATAAAGGATACAACAACAACCTAACTGTACCATCCTCCACTGTTACTTTATATGTGGTCTAGCTAGCTATCATTCTCTAACAAACTATATGTGAACCAAGGTAGAGGATACAACAACAACCTAACTACCATCCTGCACCGTTACTTTATATGTGGTCTAGCTAGCTATCATTCTCTAACAAACTATATGTGAACCAAGGTAGAGGATACAACAACAACCTAACTGTACCATCCTGCACTGTTACTTTATATGTGGTCTAGCTAGCTATCATTCTCTAACAAACTATATGTGAACCAAGGTAGAGGATACAACAACAACCTAACTACCATCCTGCACCGTTACTTTATATGTGGTCTAGCTAGCTATCATTCTCTAACAAACTATATGTGAACCAAGGTTGAGGATACAACAACAACCTAACTGTACCATCCTGCACCGTTGCTTTATATGTGGTCTAGCTAGCTATCATTCTCTAACAAACTATATGTGAACCAAGGTAGAGGATGCAACAACAACGTAGCTACCATCCTGCACCGTTACTTTATATGTGGTCTAGCTAGCTATCATTCTCTAACAAACTATATGTGAACCAAGGTAGAAGATACAACAACAACCTAACTGTACCATCCTACACCGTTACTTTATATGTGGCCTAGCTAGCTATCATTCTCTAACAAACTATATGTGAACCAAGGTTGAAGATACAACAACAACCTAACTGTACCATCCTACACCGTTACTTTATATGTGGTCTAGCTAGCTATCATTCTCTAACAAACTATATGTGAACCAAGGTAGAGGATACAACAACAACCTAACTGTACCATCCTGCACCGTTACTTTATATGTGGTCTAGCTAGCTATCGTTCTCTAACAAACTATATGTTAACCAAGGTGATACAACAACAACCTAACTGTACCCTCCGGCACCATTGCTTTATATGTGGTCTAGCTATCGTTCTCTAACAAACTATATGTGAACCAAGATAGAGGATACAACAACAACCTAACTGTACCATCCTGCACCGTTGCTTTATATGTGGTCTAGCTAGCTATCATTCTCTAACAAACTATATGTGAACCAAGGTAGAGGATACAACAACTTAACTGTACCATCCTGCACCATTACTTTATATGTGGTCTAGCTAGCTATCATTCTCTAACAAACTATATGTGAACCAAGGTGATACAACAACAACCTAACTGTACCATCCTGCACCGTTACTTTATATGTGGTCTAGCTAGCTATCATTCTCTAACAAACTATATGTGAACCAAGGTAGAGGATACAACAACAACCTAACTGTACCATCCTGCACTGTTACTTTATATGTGGTCTAGCTAGCTATCATTCTCTAACAAACTATATGTGAACCAAGGTAGAGGATACAACAACAACCTAACTGTACCATCCTACACCGTTACTTTATATGTGGTCTAGCTAGCTATCATTCTCTAACAAACTATATGTGAACCAAGGTAGAGGATACAACAACAACCTAACTGTACCATCCTGCACCATTGCTTTATATGTGGTCTAGCTAGCTATCATTCTCTAACAAACTATATGTGAACCAAGGTAGAGGATACAACAACAACCTAACTGTACCATCCTACACCGTTACTTTATATGTGGTCTAGCTATCATTCTCTAACAAACTATATGTGAACCAAGATAGAGGATACAACAACAACCTAACTGTACCATCCTGCACCGTTACTTTATATGTGGTCTAGCTAGCTATCATTCTCTAACAAACTATATGTGAACCAAGGTAGAGGATACAACAACAACCTAACTATACCATCCTGCACCGTTACTTTATATGTGGTCTAGTTATCGTTCTCTAACAAACTATATGTGAACCAAGATAGAGGATACAACAACAACCTAACTGTACCATCCTGCACCGTTGCTTTATATGTGGTCTAGCTAGCTATCATTCTCTAACAAACTATATGTGAACCAAGGTTGAGAATGCAACAACAACCTAACTACCATCCTGCACCGTTGCTTTATATGTGGTCTAGCTAGCTATCATTCTCTAACAAACTATATGTGAACCAAGGTTGAGGATGCAACAACAACCTAACTGTACCATCCTGCACCGTTGCTTTATATGTGGTCTAGCTAGCTATCATTCTCTAACAAACTATATGTGAACCAAGGTAGAGGGTACAACAACAACCTAACTGTACCATCCTGCACCATTGCTTTATATGTGGTCTAGCTAGCTATCATTCTCTAACAAACTATATGTGAACCAAGGTAGAGGATACAACAACAACCTAACTGTACCATCCTACACCGTTACTTTATATGTGGTCTAGCTAGCTATCATTCTCTAACAAACTATATGTGAACCAAGGTAGAGGATACAACAACAACCTAACTGTACCATCCAGCACCATTGCTTTATATGTGGTCTAGCTAGCTATCATTCTCTAACAAACTATATGTGAACCAAGGTAGAGGATACAACAACAACCTAACTGTACCATCCTACACCGTTACTTTATATGTGGTCTAGCTATCATTCTCTAACAAACTATATGTGAACCAAGGTAGAGGATACAACAACAACCTAACTGTACCATCCTGCACCATTGCTTTATATGTGGTCTAGCTAGCTATCATTCTCTAACAAACTATATGTGAACCAAGATAGAGGATACAACAACAACCTAACTGTACCATCCTGCACCATTGCTTTATATGTGGTCTAGCTAGCTATCATTCTCTAACAAACTATATGTGAACCAAGATAGAGGATACAACAACAACCTAACTGTACCATCCTGCACCGTTACTTTATATGTGGTCTAGCTAGCTATCATTCTCTAACAAACTATATGTGAACCAAGGTAGAGGATACAACAACAACCTAACTGTACCATCCTGCACCATTGCTTTATATGTGGTCTAGCTAGCTATCATTCTCTAACAAACTATATGTGAACCAAGGTGATACAACAACAACCTAACTGTACCATCCTACACCGTTACTTTATATGTGGTCTAGCTATCATTCTCTAACAAACTATATGTGAACCAAGGTAGAGGATACAACAACAACCTAACTGTACCATCCTGCACCATTGCTTTATATGTGGTCTAGCTAGCTATCATTCTCTAACAAACTATATGTGAACCAAGATAGAGGATACAACAACAACCTAACTGTACCATCCTGCACCATTGCTTTATATGTGGTCTAGCTAGCTATCATTCTCTAACAAACTATATGTGAACCAAGATAGAGGATACAACAACAACCTAACTGTACCATCCTGCACCGTTACTTTATATGTGGTCTAGCTAGCTATCATTCTCTAACAAACTATATGTGAACCAAGGTAGAGGATACAACAACAACCTAACTGTACCATCCTGCACCATTGCTTTATATGTGGTCTAGCTAGCTATCATTCTCTAACAAACTATATGTGAACCAAGATAGAGGATACAACAACAACCTAACTGTACCATCCTGCACCGTTACTTTATATGTGGTCTAGCTAGATATCATTCTCTAACAAACTATATGTGAACCAAGGTAGAGGATACAACAACAACCTAACTGTACCATCCTACACCGTTACTTTATATGTGGTCTAGCTAGCTATCATTCTCTAGCAAACTATATGTGAACCAAGGTAGAGGATACAACAACAACCTAACTGTACCATCCTGCACCGTTGCTTTATATGTGGTCTAGCTAGCTATCATTCTCTAACAAACTATATGTGAACCAAGGTAGAGGATACAACAACAACCTAACTATACCATCATGCACCGTTACTTTATATGTGGTCTAGCTATCGTTCTCTAACAAACTATATGTGAACCAAGATAGAGGATACAACAACAACCTAATTGTACCATCCTGCACCGTTGCTTTATATGTGGTCTAGCTAGCTATCATTCTCTAACAAACTATATGTGAACCAAGGTAGAGGATACAACAACAACCTAACTATACCATCCTGCACCGTTACTTTATATGTGGTCTAGCTATCGTTCTCTAACAAACTATATGTGAACCAAGATAGAGGATACAACAACAACCTAACTGTACCATCCTGCACCGTTACTTTATATGTGGTCTAGCTAGCTATCATTCTCTAACAAACTATATGTGAACCAAGGTAGAGGATACAACAACAACCTAACTATACCATCCTGCACCGTTACTTTATATGTGGTCTAGGTAGCTATCATTCTCTAACAAACTATATGTGAACCAAGATAGAGGATACAACAACAACCTAACTGTACCATCCTGCACCGTTACTTTATATGTGGTCTAGCTAGCTATCATTCTCTAACAAACTATATGTGAACCAAGGTGATACAACAACAACCTAACTGTACCATCCTGCACCGTTACTTTATATGTGGTCTAGCTAGCTATCATTCTCTAACAAACTATATGTGAACCAAGGTGATACAACAACAACCTAACTGTACCATCCTGCACCGTTGCTTTATATGTGGTCTAGCTAGCTATCATTCTCTAACAAACTATATGTGAACCAAGGTTGAGAATGCAACAACAACCTAACTACCATCCTGCACCGTTGCTTTATATGTGGTCTAGCTAGATATCATTCTCTAACAAACTATATGTGAACCAAGGTTGAGGATGCAACAACAACCTAACTGTACCATCCTGCACCGTTGCTTTATATGTGGTCTAGCTAGCTATCATTCTCTAACAAACTATATGTGAACCAAGGTGATACAACAACAACCTAACTGTACCATCCTGCACCATTGCTTTATATGTGGTCTAGCTAGCTATCATTCTCTAACAAACTATATGTGAACCAAGGTTGAGAATGCAACAACAACCTAACTACCATCCTGCACCGTTGCTTTATATGTGGTCTAGCTAGCTATCATTCTCTAACAAACTATATGTGAACCAAGGTTGAGGATGCAACAACAACCTAACTGTACCATCCTGCACCGTTGCTTTATATGTGGTCTAGCTAGCTATCATTCTCTAACAAACTATATGTGAACCAAGGTAGAGGATGCAACAACAACCTAACTACCATCCTGCACCGTTACTTTATATGTGGTCTAGCTAGCTATCATTCTCTAACAAACTATATGTGAACCAAGGTAGAAGATACAACAACAACCTAACTGTACCATCCTACACCGTTACTTTATATGTGGTCTAGCTAGCTATCATTCTCTAACAAACTATATGTGAACCAAGGTAGAGGATACAACAACAACCTAACTGTACCATCCTGCACCATTACTTTATATGTGGTCTAGCTAGCTATCATTCTCTAACAAACTTTATGTGAACCAAGGTGATACAACAACAACCTAACTGTACCATCCTGCACCGTTACTTTATATGTGGTCTAGCTAGCTATCATTCTCTAACAAACTATATGTGAACCAAGGTGATACAACAACAACCTAACTGTACCCTCCGGCACCATTGCTTTATATGTGGTCTAGCTATCGTTCTCTAACAAACTATATGTGAACCAAGATAGAGGATACAACAACAACATAACTGTACCATCCTGCACCGTTGCTTTATATGTGGTCTAGCTAGCTATCATTCTCTAACAAACTATATGTGAACCAAGGTAGAGGATACAACAACAACCTAACTGTACCATCCTGCACCATTACTTTATATGTGGTCTAGCTAGCTATCATTCTCTAACAAACTTTATGTGAACCAAGGTGATACAACAACAACCTAACTGTACCATCCTGCACCGTTACTTTATATGTGGTCTAGCTAGCTATCATTCTCTAACAAACTATTTGTGAACCAAGGTAGAGGATACAACAACAACCTAACTGTACCATCCTGCACTGTTACTTTATATGTGGTCTAGCTAGCTATCATTCTCTAACAAACTATATGTGAACCAAGGTAGAGGATACAACAACAACCTAACTGTACCATCCTACACCGTTACTTTATATGTGGTCTAGCTAGCTATCATTCTCTAACAAACTATATGTGAACCAAGGTAGAGGATACAACAACAACCTAACTGTACCATCCTGCACCATTGCTTTATATGTGGTCTAGCTAGCTATCATTCTCTAACAAACTATATGTGAACCAAGGTAGAGGATACAACAACAACCTAACTGTACCATCCTACACCGTTACTTTATATGTGGTCTAGCTATCATTCTCTAACAAACTATATGTGAACCAAGATAGAGGATACAACAACAACCTAACTGTACCATCCTGCACCGTTACTTTATATGTGGTCTAGCTAGCTATCATTCTCTAACAAACTATATGTGAACCAAGGTAGAGGATACAACAACAACCTAACTATACCATCCTGCACCGTTACTTTATATGTGGTCTAGCTATCGTTCTCTAACAAACTATATGTGAACCAAGATAAAGGATACAACAACAACCTAACTGTACCATCCTGCACCGTTGCTTTATATGTGGTCTAGGTAGCTATCATTCTCTAACAAACTATATGTGAACCAAGGTTGAGAATGCAACAACAACCTAACTACCATCCTGCACCGTTGCTTTATATGTGGTCTAGCTAGCTATCATTCTCTAACAAACTATATGTGAACCAATGTTGAGGATGCAACAACAACCTAACTGTACCATCCTGCACCGTTGCTTTATATGTGGTCTAGCTAGCTATCATTCTCTAACAAACTATATGTGAACCAAGGTAGAGGATACAACAACAACCTAACTGTACCATCCTGCACCATTGCTTTATATGTGGTCTAGCTAGCTATCATTCTCTAACAAACTATATGTGAACCAAGGTAGAGGATACAACAACAACCTAACTGTACCATCCTACACCGTTACTTTATATGTGGTCTAGCTAGCTATCATTCTCTAACAAACTATATGTGAACCAAGGTAGAGGATACAACAACAACCTAACTGTACCATCCTGCACCATTGCTTTATATGTGGTCTAGCTAGCTATCATTCTCTAACAAACTATATGTGAACCAAGGTAGAGGATACAACAACAACCTAACTGTACCATCCTACACCGTTACTTTATATGTGGTCTAGCTATCATTCTCTAACAAACTATATGTGAACCAAGGTAGAGGATACAACAACAACCTAACTGTACCATCCTGCACCATTGCTTTATATGTGGTCTAGCTAGCTATCATTCTCTAACAAACTATATGTGAACCAAGATAGAGGATACAACAACAACCTAACTGTACCATCCTGCACCATTGCTTTATATGTGGTCTAGCTAGCTATCATTCTCTAACAAACTATATGTGAACCAAGATAGAGGATACAACAACAACCTAACTGTACCATCCTGCACCGTTACTTTATATGTGGTCTAGCTAGCTATCATTCTCTAACAAACTATATGTGAACCAAGGTAGAGGATACAACAACAACCTAACTGTACCATCCTGCACCATTGCTTTATATGTGGTCTAGCTAGCTATCATTCTCTAACAAACTATATGTGAACCAAGGTGATACAACAACAACCTAACTGTACCATCCTACACCGTTACTTTATATGTGGTCTAGCTATCATTCTCTAACAAACTATATGTGAACCAAGGTAGAGGATACAACAACAACCTAACTGTACCATCCTGCACCATTGCTTTATATGTGGTCTAGCTAGCTATCATTCTCTAACAAACTATATGTGAACCAAGATAGAGGATACAACAACAACCTAACTGTACCATCCTGCACCATTGCTTTATATGTGGTCTAGCTAGCTATCATTCTCTAACAAACTATATGTGAACCAAGATAGAGGATACAACAACAACCTAACTGTACCATCCTGCACCGTTACTTTATATGTGGTCTAGCTAGCTATCATTCTCTAACAAACTATATGTGAACCAAGGTAGAGGATACAACAACAACCTAACTGTACCATCCTGCACCGTTACTTTATATGTGGTCTAGCTAGCTATCATTCTCTAACAAACTATATGTGAACCAAGGTAGAGGATACAACAACAACCTAACTGTACCATCCTACACCGTTACTTTATATGTGGTCTAGCTAGCTATCATTCTCTAACAAACTATATGTGAACCAAGGTAGAGGATACAACAACAACCTAACTGTACCATCCTGCACCGTTGCTTTATATGTGGTCTAGCTAGCTATCATTCTCTAACAAACTATATGTGAACCAAGGTTGAGGATACAACAACAACCTAACTATACCATCCTGCACCGTTACTTTATATGTGGTCTAGCTATCGTTCTCTAACAAACTATATGTGAACCAAGATAGAGGATACAACAACAACCTAACTGTACCATCCTGCACCGTTGCTTTATATGTGGTCTAGCTAGCTATCATTCTCTAACAAACTATATGTGAACCAAGGTAGAGGATACAACAACAACCTAACTATACCATCCTGCACCGTTACTTTATATGTGGTGTAGCTATCGTTCTCTAACAAACTATATGTGAACCAAGATAGAGGATACAACAACAACCTAACTGTACCATCCTGCACCGTTGCTTTATATGTGGTCTAGCTAGCTATCATTCTCTAACAAACTATATGTGAACCAAGATAGAGGATACAACAACAACCTAACTGTACCATCCTGCACCGTTACTTTATATGTGGTCTAGCTAGCTATCATTCTCTAACAAACTATATGTGAATCAAGGTGATACAACAACAACCTAACTGTACCATCCTGCACCGTTACTTTATATGTGGTCTAGCTAGCTATCATTCTCTAACAAACTATATGTGAACCAAGGTGATACAACAACAACCTAACTGTACCATCCTGCACCGTTGCTTTATATGTGGTCTAGCTAGCTATTATTCTCTAACAAACTATATGTGAACCAAGGTTGAGAATGCAACAACAACCTAACTACCATCCTGCACCGTTGCTTTATATGTGGTCTAGCTAGCTATCATTCTCTAACAAACTATATGTGAACCAAGGTTGAGGATGCAACAACAACCTAACTGTACCATCCTGCACCGTTGCTTTATATGTGGTCTAGCTAGCCATCATTCTCTAACAAACTATATGTGAACCAAGGTTGAGGATGCAACAACAACCTAACTGTACCATCCTGCACCGTTACTTTATATGTGGTCTAGCTAGCCATCATTCTCTAACAAACTATATGTGAACCAAGGTTGAGGATGCAACAACAACCTAACTGTACCATCCTGCACCGTTGCTTTATATGTGGTCTAGCTAGCCATCATTCTCTAACAAATTATATGTGAACCAAGGCTGAGGATGCAACAACAACCTAACTGTACCATCCTGCACCGTTGCTTTATATGTGGTCTAGCTAGCTATCATTCTCTAACAAACTATATGTGAACCAAGGTTGAGGATGCAACAACAACCTAACTGTACCATCCTGCACCATTGCTTTATATGTGGTCTAGCTAGCTATCATTCTCTAACAAACTATATGTGAACCAAGGTTGAGGATGCAACAACAACCTAACTGTACCATCCTGCACCATTGCTTTATATGTGGTCTAGCTAGCTATCGTTCTCTAACAAACTATATGTGAACCAAGGTTGAGGATGCAACAACAATCTAACTGTACCATCCTGCACCATTGCTTTATATGTGGTCTAGCTAGCCATCATTCTCTAACAAACTATATGTGAACCAAGATAGAGGATACAACAACAACCTAACTGTACCATCCTGCACCGTTACTTTATATGTGGTCTAGCTAGCTATCATTCTCTAACAAACTATATGTGAACCAAGGTGATACAACAACAACCTAACTGTACCATCCTGCACCGTTACTTTATATGTGGTCTAGCTAGCTATCATTCTCTAACAAACTATATGTGAACCAAGGTGATACAACAACAACCTAACTGTACCATCCTGCACCGTTGCTTTATATGTGGTCTAGCTAGCTATCATTCTCTAACAAACTATATGTGAACCAAGGTTGAGAATGCAACAACAACCTAACTACCATCCTGCACCGTTGCTTTATATGTGGTCTAGCTAGCTATCATTCTCTAACAAACTATATGTGAACCAAGGTTGAGGATGCAACAACAACCTAACTGTACCATCCTGCACCGTTGCTTTATATGTGGTCTAGCTAGCTATCATTCTCTAACAAACTATATGTGAACCAAGGTGATACAACAACAACCTAACTGTACCATCCTGCACCGTTGCTTTATATGTGGTCTAGCTAGCTATCATTCTCTAACAAACTATATGTGAACCAAGGTTGAGAATGCAACAACAACCTAACTACCATCCTGCACCGTTGCTTTATATGTGGTCTAGCTAGCTATCATTCTCTAACAAACTATATGTGAACCAAGGTTGAGGATGCAACAACAACCTAACTGTACCATCCTGCACCGTTGCTTTATATGTGGTCTAGCTAGCCATCATTCTCTAACAAACTATATGTGAACCAAGGTTGAGGATGCAACAACAACCTAACTGTACCATCCTGCACCATTGCTTTATATGTGGTCTAGCTAGCCATCATTCTCTAACAAACTATATGTGAACCAAGGTTGAGGATGTAACAACAACCTAACTGTACCATCCTGCACCGTTGCTTTATATGTGGTCTAGCTAGCCATCATTCTCTAACAAATTATATGTGAACCAAGGCTGAGGATGCAACAACAACCTAACTGTACCATCCTGCACCGTTGCTTTATATGTGGTCTAGCTAGCTATCATTCTCTAACAAACTATATGTGAACTAAGGTTGAGGATGCAACAACAACCTAACTGTACCATCCTGCACCGTTGCTTTATATGTGGTCTAGCTAGCCATCATTCTCTAACAAACTATATGTGAACCAAGGTTGAGGATGCAACAACATCCTAACTGTACCATCCTGCACCATTGCTTTATATGTGGTCTAGCTAGCTATCGTTCTCTAACAAACTATATGTGAACCAAGGTTGAGGATGCAACAACAACCTAACTGTACCATCCTGCACCATTGCTTTATATGTGGTCTAACTAGCTATCATTCTCTAACAAACTATATGTGAACCAAGGTTGAGGATGCAACAACAACCTAACTGTACCATCCTGCACCATTGCTTTATATGTGGTCTAGCTAGCTATCGTTCTCTAACAAACTATATGTGAACCAAGGTTGAGGATGCAACAACAATCTAACTGTACCATCCTGCACCATTGCTTTATATGTGGTCTAGCTAGTTATCATTCTCTAACAAACTATATGTGAACCAAGGTAGAGGATGCAACAACAACCTAACTGTACCATCCTGCACCGTTGCTTTCACCTTTTGTCACATATGCATGTAGCGAAAATTGTCGACTATCCTTGTATGTTAATGTTACTATCCGTGCCTATACACAAGCAAAGGCAGATATCTTTTTTACCCCTTGTCGCTTCTAGTTCTTTAACAAATAATATAAATAGTAAGCTGAAGCCTAATCAAGAAGGTGTCGTTGTGGCTGTGATCGTATGGTAGTTGGATTTATAAATGCCTATGTAATCAGTGCCTATCACCACTTACGTTGTGAGGTCGAATATAGCTCAGACGAAGTGTACTCGATACAACATTATGTGATAAAGTTTGTCAGGGACCGTCGTGATCCTATGGTAGTTGGATTTACAACTACCTGTGCAATCAGTGCATATCACCACTAAATTTGTGAGTTCGAACCACATTCATGGCGAGATGTACTCGATACAACATATTGTGATAAAGTTTGTCAGTGACTTATGGCAGGTCGGTGGTTTTCTCCTGGTACTCTGGTTTCCTCCACCAATAAAACTGACCGACACGATATAACTGAAATCTTAACTTTTGGGGTTTAGGGCTATGTTTTTCTCCGGAGCCCGAAGTTATTTTTCTTACAAAACAAAAATCAGGGATAAAAAAAAATCAGTATTTTTTATACCCCCGCTCCCCGAAGGGGGAGGGGGGTATATTGTTTTACGTCTGTCCGTCCTTCCGTCCGTCCAAGATATTTTTCGTCGCATTTTTCTCAGTAACTGTTGATGGCAGAAATCTGATATTTGGTCACAAGCTTCATATAGGTACCCCATATCGTTTTTGGACCCGTCAGATTCCTACTTCCTGTTTGCCGAAGAGCGGGGGTATCATAAGTGAGCATTAGCTCACAGTTCATCTTGTTTTCTCAAAATTTTACTAAAATTACTCGTTATTATTTTTCAGAAATATATGTCTGTCCAATGTGTAGAATGAGCTTTATTAGTGAACAGTACATGTGTCAAATGATCTGAACTAATTATGACACTACAGGTATACCATACAGTTTCATCACAAACAGCATCTAAAATTTAGTCAAAAAGTTAAATATAAATGGTGAAATAAATGTTATAACAGTATACATGTGATTTAATAGTAAAGAGTTAGATGTTACAAATAACATCAAAGAACATCAAATTCTAGATCTGGTGTGAAACAAAAACAAAAAGGTGAAAGTTTCTTCATATGCAGTAAAAAAATATATTCTGAATAATATGGAAGTGAAAACTGAAGATGAATGGCAGTCTAGTGATGCTTCAGATGATAGGAGATTACATGCTGGAGATGAATGGCAGTCTAGTGATGCTTCAGATGATAGGAGATTACATATTGGAGATGGATGGCAGTCTGGTGATGCTTCAGATGATTGGAGATTACATGCTGGAGATGAATGGCAGTTTGGTGATGCTTCAGATGATAGCAGATTACATACTGGAGATGAATGGCAGTCTAGTGATACTTCAGATGATAGCAGATTACATACTGGAGATGGATGGCAGTCTAGTGATGCTTCAGATGATTGGAGATTACATGCTGGAGATGGATTGCAGTCTATTGATGGAAATTGTAAACAGTTAGCAACCAGTGATGTGGTACAAGCTCATGTAAGGACAAAAACATGTGTTAAACCTTATAAATGTGATATATGTAGTAAAGGATTTAGTCAGAATTCTCACTTACAGGCACACATTAGAATACATACAGGTGATAAACTATATACATGTGATATATGTGGTAAAGTGTTTAGTCAGAATTCTAACTTACAGACACACATAAGAACACATAATGGTGATAAACCATATAAATGTGGTATATGTGGTAAAGTGTTTAGTCATAAACATTGCTTACAGAGACACATTATAACACATACTGGTGATAAACCTTATAAATGTGATATATGTGGTAGAGTGTTTAGTCAGAATGGTAGCTTACAGAAACACATTAGCACACATACTGGTGAGAAACCTTATAAATGTGATATATGTGGTAGAGTGTTTAGTCAGAATGGTAGCTTACAGAAACACATAAGAACACATACTGGTGATAAACCTTATAAATGTGATATATGTGGTAAAGGATTTAGTCAGAATGGTAGCTTACAGAAACACATAAGAACACATACTGGTGATAAACCTTATAAATGTGATATATGTGGTAGAGCGTTTAGTCAGAATGGTAGCTTACAGAAACATATAAGAACACATACAGGTGATAAACCTTATAAATGTGATATATGTGGTAGAGGATTTAGTCTCAATCAATCCTTGCAAAAGCATTTTAGAATACATACGGGTGATAAACCTTATAAATGTAAAATAGGTGGTAAAGGATTTAATGATTGATTGATTGATTTTTTGGTGTTTAGTGCCATTTTCAGCAATATTTTAGCTATATCATGGCAACCAGTTTTAGTGGTGGAAGAAGCCGGAGAGAACCACCGACCATGGGCAAGCAACTGGTAAACTTCATGCGGCTGCAAGTCGAGTGCACCCTTTTTTTTGTAATTTACAAAGCCGGACGCGAACCCATGCTGTATTGGTGATATGCTTGTACGAGTTGTTAGGTAATCCAACTGCCTAATTCATTGACCCACCCGGGCCTTGCAATGAGTCGCATATCATGATCTATGACAGTAGTGGTAATGTCTAGACCCTTTTTTGTTGCCGAGTGGGAGATCGAACAACATTACATTAGAGTCAGAGGTAAAATTGCTCATCTAATCGGTGCATCCCAAATCTTCACTGTGAAGTAGACTGACCTTATTTAGATAGAAATGTCTTACAAATTCCTAGAAAAGGGGGGAGCAATTAACATCAATAAAATAACAAAATGGTAGCTCCCACATTGTCCAATTAAATGAAATGTTCAACAAAAATGGAATCTGGTGAGGTTTTGATGTTCCTTCACGACGAACTGAGGTAGAATTTTACTGCTCACTTCTTCTATCCTTTGGAAGTCTAGTTTCCTTCCGTAACCGAATATCGGTAAAGAAACGACTGCTGATTGGATACAAAATCACCCCATGAAATATTTTCATTGGTTAAGATAATGTTGTAACCTACATGTATTATAAACTCTGAACTCCGACGTGAATTCTAACGCGATATTTTATCTCCCACATAGCGACAAAGAAAAGAGTGAACAAATGAGGAGATCTAATCTTAATTCGATTGGTTGAGACCTTCAAAATAACGTCATTGTTTTGTCGTTGGTTGGTTTGTTGGATTTCCAGTCAAATCGGCCCCAAGTCAAATCGGCTCCAGTCAAATCGGCCCCAATTCAAATCGGCCTCAAGTCAAATCGACCCCAAATCAAATCGGCCTCAAAATGAAAGTCATATCGACCCAAAAAAAATAAAAATAAAAAAAGAATAAATAAATAAAAATTATATATTAATATAAATTAATATTTTTAGTTAATTGGCTGAGTTAGTTGATTGGCGGCAATTATATAATGATCTTTATGTTGATTAGGAACATTCTTTGATGATTTTTTTCTATTTTCTATGGACAATGTACATGGAGGAAATGTGCATCATATATATGCAGACACTGAACTTTTATCGGCAAGATTATTGATTATTTTAAGCATGGCTAGTTATAGTCAGACGTTTATATTTAGTTTATTTTCGTATCAATGGTAAACATTTACTGGTACAAAACACAACTGTACTTACTAGACAGTTTTAATTCTTCAATAATTAAAACGTATTGGATATATTTAAATATTTTGCTGAATAGTGTTCAAACTATTTAACTTTGCATGTTGACAATAGTAAACAACAAAAATGGAGCCGATTTGACTTGGGGCCGATTTGACTTTGGGCCGATTTGGTTTGGGGCCGATTTGACCTGCTTCCGTTTGTTGTATGGTGCTTAACGCCACTTTCAACAGTATTTCAGTTATATTGTGGCAGTCAGTTTCATTAGTGGAGGAAATCAGAGTACCCTGAGAAAACCACAAACTTGCCGCAGCAAGTCACTGACAAACTTTATCACAACATGTTGTATCGAGTACACCTCACCATGAACAGGGTTCGAACTCACGACTTTAGTGGTGATAGGCACTAACTATCACATGTGTAGTTATAAATCCAACTACCATATGACCACAACGACCCATATTGTTTTGTCTATTATATCAAATGAAGAATAACAAGACAGTAGTGTAGTATGTTTGTATAGTATTGATATGTTTAGAACATATATGCAAAAACAGTTCGTGTAAATTGGAGCTATGCACACTGCATATATGCTAGCAGACGATTTAGAACTTGGTCTAAAACCGTCTGCTAAAAGCATAAGGATCGACCAATCAGTTGAAAGCAGATACAGAAAACATACCGTGTAAGCGTAGCGTCTGCTTTGCATATATGCAAAAGCAGATCGTGTACATTTGTAAATAGGCCTTTAATCTTGCTTTTTACAATAAAAACGTATATTAAAATATACAGTATACACATTTCGAAAATTTGGTAAAAATCATCAAAAGTCAATAAGTTTATGTTATTACTGGAAATAAAACATAATGCTTGTTATTTTTTATCTTGTTTATTTCTGTGTTTTTAGCTCATCTTGTCACTTGGCGTCCGTCATCCGTTAGCTTTTCACATTTTAATATTCTCAAAAATCGCTTAGCCAAATAAACTGAAACTTGGTAGGAAGCATCTATGGCAGGTCCTTTAGAAGGATTGCTTATTTCATACTGATCCGTTAACAAACATAACCGTCGTAGGCAATTCTTGTTTCTGGTTGGTCAATTTCTTTAAATATATTCTATTTTGAAACCGCTGGACCAAAAGAATCAAAACTTTGTAGGAAGCATCTCTGGAAGGTCCTCTATAAATATTTCTCATCTCGTCTCGATTTGTTTAGAAACATGGCTGCCATATGGAATTCTTGTTTCTGGTTGCTCAGTTTTGAAGAAAAAAATTGAAACCGCAAAGCCTGAACAAAATGTCCATGGTAGGAAGCATCTATGGAAGGTTCTGCATAAAGTTTCCTCAAAACAGAATGACAGGTGAGCGACACAGGCTTAGCTCATTGAGAGTTAGTTTGTTTCTGTAAGACCACGACATTTTTTGAGGGCGTATTACGTTATGGGTCTGTTGATCGTCTGTAGTGGGCAACATTTATTGTCGTGTGATAACTAGTTCTGGTTTACCGACTCTTTTTGAATTTGTATAGTATTGGAGGTCGGCACAGATTTTAAGTATTGTGGTCGCCCTCGTTTCCAAACAAGATTCCCCTAGGTACAAGAAGAGTTTGAAGATACAAAAGGGATAATCAGAATCCGTAAATCGCAGAACAGACAACACAATGACCAAAAGAAAAAGTACAAAAGGATTTGATTGATTTTTGGTGTTTAACGCCACTTTCAGCTATATCATGGCAAACAGTCTTAGTGGTGGAAGAAGCCGGAGTATCCGGAGAGAACCACCGACCATGGGCAAGCAACTGGTAAACTTTATCACTTGTGGCTGTTAGTCGAGTGCACCCTTTTTGTAATTTACAAAGCCGGGCGCGCACCCACGCTGTATTTGGTGATAGACTCACAAGTATGAGTTGTTAGGTAATCCAACTACCTAACTCACGTGAGCCACTCGGGCCCTTACAAAAGGACAAACAACGATATACAAAACATACACATAAAACTAAAGATCGAGTAACACGAACCCCACTAAAAACCGGGGGAACTCGGCTGCTCAGGAAGGGTAAGCAGTTCATGTTCCACTAGTGGCACCCGTCGTGTTAATCTAGTTACAAACCCGGTGATAAGTGATCATGGATGAGGAAAGGGCCGGGAAGTGTTTAAGACAAGTGGAACATATCTGTGGGTGTTTCAGTTTTTGATGACTTCTTAAATGAATTTCTTTCGAGAAATTCTTCTAAAAAATGTATAACGTTATAATGTAACCATTACCGTGACATAAAAGGGATAAAGGGTTTTTTTTCAGAAATTTTATTTGTATATTCCTCATCCAATATTAATGCAGATTTTTGCGAAATAATCATCGTTATGGATTATTGAAGGTTTTTTTTTTTAAGTTAGCAGCTATTTTATTTCTAAAAGGGATAAAAAAAAAATGCTAAAAATCCGAAATTTCGTACATTTGGAAGTTATATAGAATTCTAATTTTTCTCACATTTTTAATGCAGATTTCTTTTTTGCAAAAGTAATCCTCTTGGTGGGTTATTTATCGACCATAAATTAAACATTTAGGTATTTCATTTCAGGGTCTAAGTGGTCTAATTGTATATTTTGAGGTATTTATTAAAACATTATTTTCACCCACATTTAATGGGGGTTTTTATGAATTGATTGTTTTTTAAATTACATTGTATATTATAACAGTCCCTACCTTTGTTTTTTTCAATCTGATCAGTTCATTTGACTATATATTTTATATATTTACATAATTGTCTTCACACAATTTCATGTTTTCTCAAAGATGTTTATCCTTTTAAAGAAGAGATTCCGTCATATAGATTTCCTCATTAACCGCATCGGAGGTGTAATGTTTAGAGTACTAGCCTCTAGTGTGATAGATCGGAGGTGTAATGTTTAGAGTACTAGCCTCTAGTGTGATAGATCGGAGGTGTAATGTTTAGAGTACTCGCCTCTAGTGTGATAGATCGGAGGTGTAATGTTTAGAGTACTAGCCTCTAGTGTGATAGATCGTGGGTGTAATGTTTAGAGTACTCGCCTCTAGTGTGATAGATCAGAGGTGTAATGTTTAGAGTACTAGCCTCTAGTGTGATAGATCGGAGGTGTAATGTTTAGAGTACTCGCCTCTAGTGTGATAGATCAGAGGTGTAATGTTTAGAGTACTCGCCTCTAGTGTGATAGATCAGAGGTGTAATGTTTAGAGTACTCGCCTCTAGTGCGATAGATCGGTGGTGTAATGTTTAGAGTACTCGCCTCTAGTGTGATAGATCGGAGGTGTAATGTTTAGAGTACTCGCCTCTAGTGTGATAGATCGGAGGTGTAATGTTTAGAGTACTCGCCTCTAGTGTGATAGATCGTGGGTGTAATGTTTAGAGTACTAGCCTCTAGTGTGATAGATCGGTGGTGTAATGTTTAGAGTACTCGCCTCTAGTGTGATAGATCGGAGGTGTAATGTTTAGAGTACTCGCCTCTAGTGTGATAGATCGGAGGTGTAATGTTTAGAGTACTCGCCTCTAGTGTGATAGATCAGAGGTGTAATGTTTAGAGTATTCGCCTCTAGTGTGATAGATCAGGGGTGTAATGTTTAGAGTACTCGCCTCTAGTGTGATAGATCGGTGGTGTAATGTTTAGAGTACTCGCCTCTAGTGTGATAGATCGGTTGTGTAATGTTTAGAGTACTCGCCTCTAGTGTGATAGATCGTGGGTGTAATGTTTAGAGTACTCGCCTCTAGTGTGATAGATCGGTGGTGTAATGTTTAGAGTACTCGCCTCTAGTGTGATAGATCGTGGGTGTAATGTTTAGAGTACTAGCCTCTAGTGTGATAGATCGTGGGTGTAATGTTTAGAGTACTCGCCTCTAGTGTGATAGATCGGAGGTGTAATGTTTAGAGTACTAGCCTCTAGTGTGATAGATCGTGGGTGTAATGTTTAGAGTACTCGCCTCTAGTGGGATAGATCGGTGGTGTAATGTTTAGAGTACTCGCCTCTAGTGTGATAGATCGTGGGTGTAATGTTTAGAGTACTAGCCTCTAGTGTGATAGATCGTGGGTGTAATGTTTAGAGTACTCGCCTCTAGTGTGATAGATCGGTGGTGTAATGTTTAGAGTACTCGCCTCTAGTGTGATAGATCGTGGGTGTAATGTTTAGAGTACTCGCCTCTAGTGTGATAGATCAGAGGTGTAATGTTTAGAGTACTAGCCTCTAGTGTGATAGATCGGAGGTGTAATGTTTAGAGTACTCGCCTCTAGTGTGATAGATCAGAGGTGTAATGTTTAGAGTACTCGCCTCTAGTGTGATAGATCAGAGGTGTAATGTTTAGAGTACTCGCCTCTAGTGCGATAGATCGGTGGTGTAATGTTTAGAGTACTCGCCTCTAGTGTGATAGATCGGAGGTGTAATGTTTAGAGTACTCGCCTCTAGTGTGATAGATCGGAGGTGTAATGTTTAGAGTACTCGCCTCTAGTGTGATAGATCGTGGGTGTAATGTTTAGAGTACTAGCCTCTAGTGTGATAGATCGGTGGTGTAATGTTTAGAGTACTCGCCTCTAGTGTGATAGATCGGAGGTGTAATGTTTAGAGTACTCGCCTCTAGTGTGATAGATCGGTGGTGTAATGTTTAGAGTACTCGCCTCTAGTGTGATAGATCGGAGGTGTAATGTTTAGAGTACTCGCCTCTAGTGTGATAGATCAGAGGTGTAATGTTTAGAGTATTCGCCTCTAGTGTGATAGATCAGGGGTGTAATGTTTAGAGTACTCGCCTCTAGTGTGATAGATCGGTGGTGTAATGTTTAGAGTACTCGCCTCTAGTGTGATAGATCGGTTGTGTAATGTTTAGAGTACTCGCCTCTAGTGTGATAGATCGTGGGTGTAATGTTTAGAGTACTCGCCTCTAGTGTGATAGATCGGTGGTGTAATGTTTAGAGTACTCGCCTCTAGTGTGATAGATCGTGGGTGTAATGTTTAGAGTACTAGCCTCTAGTGTGATAGATCGTGGGTGTAATGTTTAGAGTACTCGCCTCTAGTGTGATAGATCGGAGGTGTAATGTTTAGAGTACTAGCCTCTAGTGTGATAGATCGTGGGTGTAATGTTTAGAGTACTCGCCTCTAGTGGGATAGATCGGTGGTGTAATGTTTAGAGTACTCGCCTCTAGTGTGATAGATCGTGGGTGTAATGTTTAGAGTACTAGCCTCTAGTGTGATAGATCGTGGGTGTAATGTTTAGAGTACTCGCCTCTAGTGTGATAGATCGTGGGTGTAATGTTTAGAGTACTAGCCTCTAGTGTGATAGATCGTGGGTGTAATGTTTAGAGTACTCGCCTGTAGTGTGATAGATCGGTGGTGTAATGTTTAGAGTACTCGCCTCTAGTGTGATAGATCGGTGGTGTAATGTTTAGAGTACTAGCCTCTAGTGTGATAGATCGTGGGTGTAATGTTTAGAGTACTCGCCTCTAGTGTGATAGATCGTGGGTGTAATGTTTAGAGTACTCGCCTCTAGTGTGATAGATCGGTGGTGTAATGTTTAGAGTACTCGCCTCTAGTGTGATAGATCGGTGGTGTAATGTTTAGAGTACTCGCCTCTAGTGTGATAGATCGTGGGTGTAATGTTTAGAGTACTAGCCTCTAGTGTGATAGATCGTGGGTGTAATGTTTAGAGTACTCGCCTCTAGTGTGATAGATCGTGGGTGTAATGTTTAGAGTACTCGCCTCTAGTGTGATAGATCGGTGGCGTAATGTTTAGAGTACTCGCCTCTAGTGTGATAGATCAGAGGTGTAATGTTTAGAGTACTCGCCTCTAGTGCGATAGATCGGTGGTGTAATGTTTAGAGTACTCGCCTCTAGTGTGATAGATCGGAGGTGTAATGTTTAGAGTACTCGCCTCTAGTGTGATAGATCGGAGGTGTAATGTTTAGAGTACTCGCCTCTAGTGTGATAGATCGGAGGTGTAATGTTTAGAGTACTCGCCTCTAGTGTGATAGATCGGAGGTGTAATGTTTAGAGTACTCGCCTCTAGTGTGATAGATCGGAGGTGTAATGTTTAGAGTACTCGCCTCTAGTGTGATAGATCGGAGGTGTAATGTTTAGAGTACTAGCCTCTAGTGTGATAGATCGAGGGTGTAATGTTTAGAGTACTCGCCTCTATTGTGATAGATCGTGGGTGTAATGTTTAGAGTACTAGCCTCTAGTGTGATAGATCGTGGGTGTAATGTTTAGAGTACTCGCCTCTAGTGTGATAGATCGTGGGTGTAATGTTTAGAGTACTCGCCTCTAGTGTGATAGATCGGAGGTGTAATGTTTAGAGTACTCGCCTCTAGTGTGATAGATCAGGGGTGTAATGTTTAGAGTACTCGCCTCTAGTGTGATAGATCGGTGGTGTAATGTTTAGAGTACTCGCCTCTAGTGTGATAGATCGGAGGTGTAATGTTTAGAGTACTCGCCTCTAGTGTGATAGATCGGAGGTGTAATGTTTAGAGTACTCGCCTCTAGTGTGATAGATCGGAGGTGTAATGTTTAGAGTACTCGCCTCTAGTGTGATAGATCGGTGGTGTAATGTTTTGAGTACTAGCCTCTAGTGTGATAGATCGGAGGTGTAATGTTTAGAGTACTCGCCTCTAGTGTGATAGATCGGTGGTGTAATGTTTAGAGTACTCGCCTCTAGTGTGATAGATCGGTGGTGTAATGTTTAGAGTACTAGCCTCTAGTGTGATAGATCGGTGGTGTAATGTTTAGAGTACTCGCCTCTAGTGTGATAGATCGGTGGTGTAATGTTTAGAGTACTCGCCTCTAGTGTGATAGATCGGTGGTGTAATGTTTAGAGGACTCGCCTCTAGTGTGATAGATCAGAGGTGTAATGTTTAGAGTACTCGCCTCTAGTGTGATAGATCGGAGGTGTAATGTTTAGAGTACTCGCCTCTAGTGTGATAGATCGGTGGTGTAATGTTTAGAGTACTCGCCTCTAGTATGATAGATCGTGGGTCAAACCAAAGACCATCAAACTCAGGATAATGTGTTCGAGTGGGGCGGGCACGTCTATCGGTAGACTGTTGTTTCTCCACTAAGCACGCAGGAGGAAGAGCAAAGACTGGTTGGCTCGGAATCAGGATAATGTGTCCGAGTGGGGCGGGCACGTCTATCGGTAGACTGTTGTTTCTCCACTAAGCACGCAGGAGGAAGAGCAAAGACTGGTTGGCTCGGAATCAGGATAATGTGTCCGAGTGGGGCGGGCACGTCTATCGGTAGACTGTTGTTTCTCCACTAAGCACGCAGGAGGAAGAGCAAAGACTGGTTGGCTCGGAATCAGGATAATGTGTCCGAGTGGGGCGGGCACGTCTATCGGTAGACTGTTGTTTCTCCACTAAGCACGCAGGAGGAAGAGCAAAGACTGGTTGGCTCGGAATCAGGATAATGTGTCCGAGTGGGGCGGGCACGTCTATCGGTAGACTGTTGTTTCTCCACTAAGCACACAGGAGGAAGAGCAAAGACTGGTTGGCTCGGAATCAGGATAATGTGTCCGAGTGGGGCGGGCACGTCTATCGGTAGACTGTTGTTTCTCCACTAAGCACGCAGGAGGAAGAGCAAAGACTGGTTGGCTCGGAATCAGGATAATGTGTCCGAGTGGGGCGGGCACGTCTATCGGTAGACTGTTGTTTCTCCACTAAGCACGCAGGAGGAAGAGCAAAGACTGGTTGGCTCGGAATCAGGATAATGTGTCCGAGTGGGGCGGGCACGTCTATCGGTAGACTGTTGTTTCTCCACTAAGCACGCAGGAGGAAGAGCAAAGACTGGTTGGCTCGGAATCAGGATAATGTGTCCGAGTGGGGCGGGCACGTCTATCGGTAGACTGTTGTTTCTCCACTAAGCACGCAGGAGGAAGAGCAAAGACTGGTTGGCTCGGAATCAGGATAATGTGTCCGAGTGGGGCGGGCACGTCTATCGGTAGACTGTTGTTTCTCCACTAAGCACGCAGGAGGAAGAGCAAAGACTGGTTGGCTCGGAATCAGGATAATGTGTCCGAGTGGGGCGGGCACGTCTATCGGTAGACTGTTGTTTCTCCACTAAGCACGCAGGAGGAAGAGCAAAGACTGGTTGGCTCGGAATCAGGATAATGTGTCCGAGTGGGGCGGGCACGTCTATCGGTAGACTGTTGTTTCTCCACTAAGCACGCAGGAGGAAGAGCAAAGACTGGTTGGCTCGGAATCAGGATAATGTGTCCGAGTGGGGCGGGCACGTCTATCGGTAGACTGTTGTTTCTCCACTAAGCACGCAGGAGGAAGAGCAAAGACTGGTTGGCTCGGAATCAGGATAATGTGTCCGAGTGGGGCGGGCACGTCTATCGGTAGACTGTTGTTTCTCCACTAAGCACGCAGGAGGAAGAGCAAAGACTGGTTGGCTCGGAATCAGGATAATGTGTCCGAGTGGGGCGGGCACGTCTATCGGTAGACTGTTGTTTCTCCACTAAGCACGCAGGAGGAAGAGCAAAGACTGGTTGGCTCGGAATCAGGATAATGTGTCCGAGTGGGGCGGGCACGTCTATCGGTAGGAGGAAGAGCAAAGACTGGTTGGCTCGGAATCAGGATAATGTGTCCGAATGGGGCGGGCACGTCTATCGGTAGACTGTTGTTTCTCCACTAAGCACGCAGGAGGAAGAGCAAAGACGGGTTGGCTCGGAATCAGGATAATGTGTCCGAGTGGGGTGGCACGTCTATCGGTAGACTGTTGTTTCAATGAGCTAGCACTATAAAAATTCAACTAAGCGTATAATTTAGTACAAAGCGAACCTCATCATCATTTCATTGAAAATTAACTTGTACTCGCCATGATATAGCTGAAAAATTGCTGAGTTGACGTTAAACAACAATCACTCGCTCGCTCATTCATTTTATATGAGGAAGTATCTCAGTTGGTGCGTGTGTGACTGGTTGTTATTTAATGCCAAGTAAACAATTCTTCAGACATATCATAATGAGAACAAGCTGTATATATTTAGATGAAAAGATTATGTTCTATAAGTATCAGATCAACATGCTTAGTTAGTGCTAGCTTACTGAAACAAGAGGCCCACGTGATGAAAGGATTATGTTCTATATGTATCAAATCAACATGCTTAGTTAGTGCTAGCTTACTGAAACAAGAGGCCCACGTGATGAAAGGATTATGTTCTATATGTGTCAAATCAACATGCTTAATTAGTGCTAGCTTACTGAAACAAGAGGCCCACATGATGAAAGGATTATGTTCTATATGTATCAGATCAACATGCTTAGTTAGTGCTAGCTTACTGAAACTAGAGGCCCACATGATGAAAGGATTATGTTCTATTTGTATCAGATCAACATGCTTAGTTAGTGCTAGCTTACTGAAACAAGAGGTCCACATGATGAAAGGATTATGTTCTATATGTATCAGATCAACATGCTTAGTTAGTGCTAGCTTACTGAAACAAGAGGTCCACATGATGAAAGGATTATGTTCTATATGTATCAGATCAACATGCTTAGTTAGTGCTAGCTTACTGAAACAAGAGGCCCACATGATGAAAGGATTATGTTCTATATGTATCAGATCAACATGCTTAGTTAGTGCTAGCTTACTGAAACAAGAGGTCCACATGATGAAAGGATTATGTTCTATATGTATCAGATCAACATGCTTAGTTAGTGCTAGCTAACTGAAACAAGAGGCCCACGTGATGAAAGGATTATGTTCTATGTGTATCAGATCAACATGCTTAGTTAGTGCTAGCTTACTGAAACAAGAGGTCCACATGATGAAAGGATTATGTTCTATATGTATCAGATCAACATGCTTAGTTAGTGCTAGCTTACTGAAACAAGAGGTCCACGTGATGAAAGGATTATGTTCTATATGTATCAGATCAACATGCTTAGTTAGTGCTAGCTTACTGAAACAAGAGGCCCACATGATGAAAGGATTATGTTCTATATGTATCAGATCAACATGCTTAGTTAGTGCTAGCTTACTGAAACAAGAGGCCCACGTGATGAAAGGATTATGTTCTATATGTATCAGATCAACATGCTTAGTTAGTGCTAGCTTACTGAAACAAGAGACCCACGTGATGAAAGGATTATGTTCTATATGTATCAGATCAACATGCTTAGTTAGTGCTAGCTTACTGAAACAAGAGGCCCACGTGATGAAAGGATTATGTTCTATATGTATCAGATCAACATGCTTAGTTTAGTGCTAGCTTACTGAAACAAGAGGCCCACGTGATGAAAGGATTATGTTCTATATGTATCAGATCAACATGCTTATATATTTGACCATTGACATTGAAAATAAACATTCATACAATCTCAACGATTAATATTTACAAGTTTGATTGAAATCCATTGAAAAACACAAGGTTTGTTGTGTCAACAAGGCTGTAAAAGAAATTAAAAATATAGCGGGGACCTTGTCATTTTGACCTATGATATTAAAAATACGATAAACTTCTTGCTCTCTAAATGGTTAATGTTCTAACCAAGTTTGATCGAAACCAATTGAAAAAGCTATGTTGTGTCCGCTAGGCTATATATGAAAAGACAAAATGTCAACATGTCCCTGACCTCTGAATTTAAAAATTAAAAGGCTACTTGCATTCTCAGTTGTTGATGTATTCTCCAAGTTTAATTGAAATCCATCGAATGAAATAAGGAATAAGGAATAAGTAATGAATAAGGAATAACTTACGAGCCAGGAATAAGCAACCAACTTGCGGTCGGTTGAAAAAATAATCTTTGTTGTGTTCACATAGCTGTTAAAGAAATGCAAAATAGGACGACGAATTGGACATTTGACCTACACGTAGAAAACCAACTAGTTTGTTCCACTCTCAATGAAAAATATTTTCAGAGAGTGGAACAAAGTCCGATTGAAATCCAAGGAAAAAAAGCTATGTTGTGTCCACAACGCTGTAAACTTAGCAAATATGTATTCATGATCTTAACCTTTAGCCTCTGACCTTGAAACTCGAATAGGGTTTGCTGCTATTATACTGAATATGTTTACTAAATTTGATTAAGATTGGTTGAGAAACATCCAGGATATCCTCAAGAATTAATGTTATGGACGGACACACAACAGGACTGGTATTGGTATGCAGGGAGTGAGGACAGTCCAGATACGATACACCCTGTGCAACCTCGCTGCTTGGGGATAACTAAGGTGCTGATAAATACATGCATGTTGGACACGTTATGAGGACCGTATAAGATCTATTTCTGTCATGTTTGGTTTCAATCCATGCAGTGGTTCTTTTGTAACATATTTCAAAAGGGTCCAATTTTAAACTCTATTCCAAGAATTTAAAATATTTTTAAACTCTATTCCAGGGCCTTGGTGGCTCAATGAGTTAGGTAGTTGGATTATCTAACAACTCGTACAAGCCTATCACCAATACGGCGTGGGTTCGCGCCCGGCTTTGTAAATTACAAAAAATGGTGCACTCGACTCGCAGTTGCTTGCCCATGGTCGGTGGTTGTCTCTGGGTACTCCGGCTTCTTCAACCACTAAAACTGGTCGCCATGATATAGCTGAATATTGCTGAGAGTGGTGTTAAACACCAAAAATCAAATCATTAAACTCTATTCCAATTTGGCGGCCATGTTAGATTGGCATAGTACTGATGATGTGGATATTTGTATTTACTTCACTGAGGTGACGCAGAGCTCGCTTTATAGAGGGTTTTACATTGTTAAAGACTGGTGACCTCTGGGTGACCTTTTTTGTGAGGAAGTTTCCTTCATGGCACAACTTCTTATTCGTTCTTTTTTTCAGAGTTGGACGGCCTATCGGTACCAAAGTATCAATACTTGGAAAGGTTCTCATGGAACATCTCTTAACAGTTTCGTTGAATTTTGTTCGATGGTTCTAATATCATAAGGGGCCCGGGTGGCTCAGTGAGTTAGGTCGTTAGATCTAACAGCTCATACAAGCCTATCACCAATACGGCGTGGGTTCGTGCCCGGCTTTGTAAATTACAAAAAGGGTGCATTCGACTGGCAGCCGCAAGTGATAAAGTTTACCAGTTGCTTGCCCATGCTCGGTGGTTCTCTCCGGGTACTCCGGCTTCATCCACCACTAAAACTGGTCGCCATGATATAGCTGAAATATTGTTGAAAGTGGCGTTAAAACACCAAAAATCAAATCAAATCAAATCTAATATCACAAAGTTCAAGTAATCACCAGACGGACGACGAACGCAAAGTGATGGGGGGTCTTTTGTCTTATAATCTAAAGATTAAAAGCTAAAAAGCACTAATGTTTTAATGCCAAACTCCTGTAGCAGTCGAAAAGAATTACAGTGAAATGCCGGAAGAAAATACAACTATTTGTTTATACAATGCAACATGTATTAATAGGTCCACATTAATTCCCATTGCTTTCAACTTTTCCAAAATTTCTGCGGGTATGATTGGCTTACTAAAAGTTACTTACTCCTGAAATTTTAAGCTGTTCTTTCTTGTATTCCGGAAATTTCTTCCGGGCACATGTGCTTTTCAGATGAAAGTATGCAAATTGCCACTTTGATTTCTTTTCACCCCGAACAACATATTCTCTTTCACAATATATAATGCCTAATTATTAATGTATTTTGTTCAGCTTTACGGACAAATTTGATCCCACAACCATAACATAAAGATGCCCGGGTCAGATAAAGGTCAATCACTTCAATCCACAACCATAACATAAAGATGCCCGGGTCAGATAAAGGTCAATCACTTCAATCCACAACCATAACATAAAGATGCCCGGGTCAGATAAAGGTAAATCACTTCAATCCACAACCATAACATAAAGATGCCCGGGTCAGATAAAGGTAAATCACTTCAATCCACAACCATAACATAAAGATGCCCGGGTCAGATAAAGGTAAATCACTTCAATCCACAACCATAACATAAAGATGCCCGGGTCAGATAAAGGTCAATCACTTCAATCCACAACCATAACATAAAGATGCCCGGGTCAGATAAAGGTCAATCACTTCAATCCACAACCATAACATAAAGATGCCCGGGTCAGATAAAGGTCAATCACTTCAATCCACAACCATAACATAAAGATGCCCGGGTCAGATAAAGGTCAATCACTTCAATCCACAACCATAACATAAAGATGCCCGGGGCAGATAAAGGTCAATCACTTCAATGGGATGATTTTCATCAATATTTTCAAGCGACTCAAGTGTCGCTTTAACGGACAGGTCTGCAACTATTGACTGTCTTTGGATTTCTGCTCGGGTATCTCTTTTTCAAGTGGTGTTCGCACTCCTTTTCTCGGTTTCGCTACTTTCTTGCCCTTATGACCAGACTCAATTTCTCCCATCACCAAAGATGTGATATCAACTTGTTGTTGATTTCTGCCTCCAATCCAAATACTTGTCTAAAATACCAATTGTCTCTGCGACGCAAAGAGCGTGGGGACATAGTTTTAAGTCCTTTGTATGTCACACAGTCATCACATGTGACCTTCCCGTTTAGACCTACTGTTACTAAGTGTGGTTGTAATTTTTTACCCAAAGAATGTCGTACAAAGTAACCATCAAAACCAGGCGCTTTGACAACTGAGTCTGGTTCTAACAAAAGTGCTTTTGATTTAACCCAAATTTCCTCCAAAATGTTCCGATATTCCTACTAACTTAACTGTATCGTGAGAAACGTGACAACTTTGAAGTGACCCCTGATATTGCACCTTTGTTATCCTCTCCACGTAACTCCTCTCCGTACTGCAGAGGTTCCAGTATATGGCTTTTCACCGCCGATTTCTGCACTCCAAAACCTGTGAAGAGCTTTCTGTCGATCATAAGCTGACAGCCCGTTCCAAATATGCCTTTCTTTCATGAAAGCTAAATAACTGTCTGAAAGTTCATAGGTCCCACTAGCATTAATACTCATCTCAAATTCCTGTTGTTGTGCCTCAACTACTTCTTTAATCTTGTTATTGAGCTGTGGAAAACTAAGATTTCCCGTTCTACCTATCCAATCTTTGATATTGTCGTTGATGCTTTCCGTTCTATTATTGGAAAAGCGTTCATCTAATCTGGCGGACCTTGTTTGCTCCCTTATTAAGTGCGATTTGAATAATTCCGCTTCGTTTGCGATAAACCAAGTATGGAAGGTAGGTACCAAATTTTCCCATGTTGCCTTGAAATCGCGAACACATTTGTCAAATTGCCTCGTGTCTTCCGAGTCGATGAGTCCCTTTTCGTATACGCTTCCCAATTTTCTACCGAAGATATCAGATAATACGTGTTTTGTTGCAGCTTTCGTTGCCTTGTATTCACCAAGTTTTCTCTCAATGTTAGATTTCTTGTGATCTGAACATGTTAAATGCAAGGGCGAAGGATAATAAATTGCTACTACATTCAACAATGCTAGATCGCCATCAGACCTAAAAGCTTGTATATCTTTGAATTCACTATTCAATTTCTTCAGGACTTCAAAAAAATTAACATAATTGTTCGCCTCCCTGTTAGCATGAACAAACGTAGGACCAATTTCAAAGGGATACTTTCCTCTGTATGCCCCGGCTGCGTGTACTACCTCTAGATTTGGAAAACAAGTGGTTGTCACATAGTAATTACCAATGTAAAATGTGGAATCAAATGAGAAGACAGAAACTTTAAATGGGTTTGTACAACAGATTCTCATATCATTTAAATGTTTTAGTACATTAGCAAGTATATATTCCACATTTCTGGAATCCATGCAGAAATTCCTCACAAATGAATCATCTTTCAACTGGGAAACAAAATGCAAAAAGTCATCTGGCTTTTGCCTTTGCGATGCCCTAATGTTATATATTTGTTTCATATTTCTAGGCTCAGACGCTGCTGACGTGGTATGCAGTGGACCGCCTGCTTGTTCAACTAATGTTTTGAAAAGCCTTTTTGGTTTAGTTTCTAATAGGTCGTCTTTCACGCTTTGAAGGACGGATGGGTCGCTTTTAAGAAAAGGTTGTTTCCGCTTGTGGGCATTTCCATGTGGTTGGAGAACAACATCGTGCTCAGTACCGTCCCGATGAATATACTGTGCAACAGCATATCGACCCCGTTCGTTATTTTTGGTTGTAAACGAAGAAATTATTCTTTGAAAAGTCACACCTTTAGATATTAAAGTTCATTGGTGAGTCCCATATTGTCTTTTAATGAAATGGGTATAGTTTACTGCGCTTGACATTTCAACACGTTCTACCTTTCCTTCGTTAAAACAAACCATAAGATAACTCTTGGGACAATATGTCTTCCATACTCCGTTATCGTCCACGTAAAGGGACTTCATGTCAACTTTGTGTAGGTCTATAACAAAAACCGCATTGAATCTGACGCTTACAGGTTTGGTTTTGCATATGTATTTATCTTCTACTCCCCCTACACACAACTCAACAATTTCTTTAGACGTCAAACGTTTTGATGGCTTGGAATATATAGGTACACTGCCATTGTGCAGTTCGACTGTGGAAGTATAATCTTTGGGGTCCTCAATGCAAAATGTCGACGTTGGCATCATGACAGTTGGAAAATCATCATCCACATCAGTTGGTTCACATTTAAACTGCTGAACAGGAGTTGATGTCAACCCTGGGCGAAAATCGTACTCCTGGTCGCATTCATAGTCACGGCGAACTTTCTTCGGAGGCTCAAGTATTGGCAAATCGCCCAAGCTTGCGTCAGAGTTCGGGTCTTCAATCGTGATGTGCTTTGGGTCCGGTGCATCCGAGTCTGAACTTCCAATTTTAATGTGCTTTGAATTTGGTGCATCTGAGTCTGAACTTTCAATTTTTATATATTTTTGATCCGGTTCATCCGAGTCTGAATTTTCAGTTTGTGTATGCTTTTGGTCCGGTACATCGGAGTCGGAAACTTCTATTTTTATTTGTTTTGGACCATGTGCATCGGATGCTGATTTTAAGTATCGCAGAGCTGGAGATGCATCATCTAACTCCAGGAGTTATTGCCCTTTATCAAATTTTGAATATTGCTGGGAGGGGTATCTGTGATCATTCGATCACTAAATATAGTTTAATACTGTTATCTATTTCTTTGTATGTCCGTAGCAATTTATTGTGTGGTTTATGTCACAAACTATGGCAACAAAGTTTGATCTTATTTGGCTTTAATTGATATATCACGTGTGTATTTATTATCCTTTTTTGGACACATTCCTCATCGTGCTACCGTCGCGCGAAATAATTAAATTAGATCCCAAGTACATAGAATTTTTTTTTATTCATAAGCCGACCCCCCCCCCCCCCCCTCCCCCCAATCGAATGGTCGTCGCCTTATGAAATACAATAGCCAGCGACCGCGCGACAGTCGGTGCGACGGTCTTACGCGAGTTAAAATATAAGAGGCAATATATAGATGTGTAGTACATTTATATTTACCTACATGTACGTCTACATCTTTCCTTCTAAAATATTTACCTTGTTTGCCCGGAATCCTGATCTTCCATCTTGGGATTCATTGTTTTTATTGAAAATCAAAAATATTCACATCTCTTTATATACCATAATCGGAAAAAACGCAACATATGGCGCTATTTACTTCAAAGAAATTATAGATGCCGAATGGCTGTATCCGTTTCAATGACTGAAATTTTCACCAAGCCACGTTCGCTGACTATTCTTGTCCAATTCGTCTGAGGGGGGCCCGGTAGGTATATTCAAATGTGGCAGTCGAAAAGAGATATATCTCGGGAGTGTAACGATATAATTGGGTCAGCGAAAGGATCACAAATAACCGACAAATATTGAGGCGAAGTGGGGAAGGGGAAAAGGGCAGATGTTTACCTTGAAGTAAGGAAGAGGAGGGGACATATATTTTTTGAATGAAACAAGTGCCTGTGGCTTCACATACTTATGGATATATTTTTTTTCTGCACATTGTAAACACGTTCAGTGTAACACACTTACTCACTCTACTAATGAAGATCTTCTTAACATAAAGCGCAAAGGTGACTGCAGTTTCAAGCTTGATGGATCGTTTATTAGATTTGTCAAATAATAGCACGGAAATTCAATGTGTCCGTCAATGATTCGAAAAATAAAAGTTATTGTTTATTTCCGCAAAGTTTTTCGTCTGCTAAAATACAAATTTAGTTTTGTTGTTTTCTTTCAAATTTAGCCATTTTTTTGAACTTACGTGCTTGCAAAAATGATCGTTTTTTATTTATCATGGGAACCTCGAGTTTAGAAGCTAGAAATATAAGGTTTGTGAATAGTAATTTATCCAGAGTTCAGGAATCCAAATTAATTCCGGCAAGTTGACCAAAAAATATTATTCGTTGATAAATTTGGTGTCGAACTCCTCCAATTTCATGTATTTCAGACATTTTACATAGACTGTTATATTTCACGGTTGTCATTCATTTTTATCTTATTTAATTTGGCTTAATTCAAAGTCCCATTTTCAATTCCGGCAATTAAATGCATGCAGTTATAAAGATTATCTTCTATAGATCATATGGAAATTGCAGACGTCCCGGCGTCGCCATCTTAGATATGCAAATGAGCAAAGTACCCATCATTTCTGGATATGCGATATCACTGAAACCCGGAACCCATGTGTAATAAAAGTCATTTTGTTAGCTTGTTCTACTTATATTGATATTTTCAAATTTTATTAAATCTCTTCTGACATACGGACAAGAATTTTGTTTTCTGCATGGATGTTAACTCGAATAATACTGCGCCCTCTATTGGCACTATCGCTAGACCCTAAAAAAAAGTCGTCCCCGATATATTTCGGCCCAAAAAATCTCGATATTATTTTGATGCTCTGGATGAGCGTGAAATTGGCAGATAATTTTCAGATTCGCGAGCATTCTGGCCGTGCCTGTTTCATATTAATTTTATGACTATTATCTTTTATGCAAATTCTCTACTTTATTTGTATAATGTTCATGTATTGAACTTTCTTTAATAACGAATTTATTATTATTATATACAACAGAAGAAAAAATGAATTGATATCCTTATCATACATGAATATGCATATACAAGACCGCTGACTTTCCTGGCTAGCTCTGGGTTCTTATGTTTCTGCTAGCTTGGAATAATATGGGACGAAGTCCCAACTATGGTAGAAATAGCAATATTTTTATTCCAGATCCATTCCATTCCAGACTGGTTCCCGATTTTCCTTTTCTCTGGCTCCGTAAATTAAAAAAATATTTCAAACTAAAACCTGCAATATTTCCTTTGAAGTTGTAAACACATTATCAGCTGTTCAGAATGCTGTTTTATCGAGTGTTTGTTTTACTACTGTCTGCCAATTTTTATCAACAATATGAACAGATCAGAAATCCAAATTTGTTTCTAGTGTCAACGCATAATTACAGTCGAGATTTCACACTTAACAAGCTGTCTGAAAGTGCATATGAGGTAACATTTGCCAATGACCTATATATTGACATTTTTACCACACTTTTCTACCACCTAAAACACAACAGGATAGTTCCACTCTCAATCCCTGTTGAGTTTAAACAAAGACACCATAGACTTTTACTTATCTTGATACTCAGTGGTGACATTTCGGTAAATCCTGGACCACCCAAACATCCATGCGGCTATTGCTATAAGCCAGTTGCGAAAAATCATCGTGCTGTATTGTGCGAGGCCTGCAACTACTGGAGCCACATCAAATGTGCTAAGGTTTCACCAACCGAGTATATATCGTTGAGTAATTCTGATGAGCCATGGCTATGCGGTGAATGCAACTCCTTCAAATTCACTGATTCATTTTTTGACAATTCGTTACAAAATGCAGATATAAGCTCTCTGTCGTTATCTTCAGAAGGTTCAAATATTAACATCTTCACCGAACTAATAGATGCCAGAAAGAAACATACGAAAAACTTTCTAATTTGTCACCTGAATATAAACAGTCTGAGATACAAATATGATGAAATCAAAGATATTTTATTAGATAAAGTTGTTGACTGTCTCATAATATCAGAAACTAAATTAGATTCATCTTTTAAAGATTCCATATTTGAGGTTGATGGCTACAAACTTCAGCGGAGAGACCGTACTGACCACGGAGGGGGCATAGCTACTTTCATGCGTGCCGACATACCAGCACGGAGACGTTTTGACATTGAATGTAAGACTCTTGAAAATATTGTGTATGAAGTTACTCTTGATAAAACCAAATGGTTAATATATGCTATTTATAGACCCCCATCAATGGCTAATGATATTTTCACTAACCATATGAACATTTTATTAGATAAAGGTTCTAAATTTATAGAAAATTACATGGTTATTGGTGATCTTAACTATGATATTTTGACTCCTGATAAATCGCAGGTACTTGATGATTTATGTGATATTTTTGATTTAAGAAATATTGTTAAAAATCCTACATGTTTTATGAAAGGATATGAACCATCATTAGTAGATGTTATACTTACTAATAAAAACAATCTTTGTTTTAAGACACTTAATTTTAATACTGGAGTCAGTGATTGTCATCATATGATATCGACATTTATTAAAGGTAATACACCAAATTGTGTAAACAGCAAGATACAATATAGAAGTTTTAAAGATTTTGATGTTAATAAATATATTAGTGATCTAGATAATACTGTTTATCTACATGATTCTAGTGAGTGTGTAGATGATATAAACACTATGTATAATGATTTTGAAACTAAAGTCTCGCAGGTCATTGATCATCATGCACCCATAAAATATAGATACCCTCGAAAAAACTCAGTACCGTATATGAACAGAGAGCTGAGAAAAGCCATATACAAAAAACAAATGCTACGATCGAAATTTGAGAAATACAAAACAAATAAAACCTGGGAAGCATACAGAAAACAAAGAAATCTTGTTACCAAACTAAAAAGAAAATCTATCAACACATATTTTCAAGAAAGATGTACTGGTGGACAAAAATCTAAACATTTTTACACCACAGTCAAACCATTTCTATCAAAAAAATCTACAGGTAGTCAACAGAAAATTGTTCTAGTAGAAAATGATAAGATTGTGAACAACACTAAAGATATATGTGATACCTTTAACACCTTTTTTGTAAATGTTGCAAATGACATTGGCAAAGATGTTATTTTTGATGGAAATAGTCACCCTAGTATATTGAAAATTAAGAACAATACACAACATAATACACTGTTTGATTTTAAACCTACAGATGTTGACACTATAAACAAACTGGTTAGCAAAATAAACATCAAGAAAGCTACTGGTGTAGATCAGATCTCATCTAAACTTTTACGTGCTGGTGCACCTGTACTTAACAAGCATATAACAACACTTGTTAATAACACTATCAAAACCAGTGTTTTTCCAACCAGGTTAAAAGAAGCTCAGGTTGTTCCACTACATAAAAAAAATGACCCTTTAGACAAAAAGAACTACCGGCCAGTTAGCATCTTACCCACAATTTCTAAAGTTTATGAAATGGTTTTATCTGACCAACTAACTGATTTATTTGAAAATATTTTTCATACTTTTTTATGCGCTTTTAGAAAGGGTCATGGTTGTCAGACAACTTTGCTGAGACTCCTTGAAGATTGGAAAACAGCTCTAGATAAAAATCAGTATGTGGCAGCAATTCTTATGGATCTTTCGAAGGCTTTTGACTGTCTGCCACATGACATTCTCCTTTGTAAGCTGTCTGCATACGGCCTATCTCCAAAATCTGTGGAATTACTTAGAAATTATTTAACTGGTCGTAAGCAACAAATCAAACTTCAGGGAGATCTCAGCAGTTGGGCTGATATACAAAAAGGGGTACCTCAAGGCTCTATACTTGGCCCTTGTTATTTAAATTTTTATTAACGACATCTTTTATTTTATTGAATATGGTACATTGTATAATTATGCTGATGATAACACCTTGTCTTATGTAAATGATAATTATGAGAAATTAATTGATATACTTGAAAAAGAAAGCTCAGTATTGATAGACTGGTTCAAATTCAATTGTATGCAGGCTAATCCAGATAAGTTTCAAGCCATTGCAGTTGGCAATAAGACACATGCCAAGACACCAGTATTTAAAATAGATTCAGTTGAAATTACTTGTGATGAAGTGGTAAAATTACTAGGAATAGATATTGATTACCAACTTAATTTCAATTATCATATTAAAAATATATGTCGTAAAGCTTCTCAACAGTTGAATGTTTTAAAGCGCATTGGTTGTTTCCTTTCAAAATTAAATAAATTAACAATTTTTTATACTTTCATTTTGTCTAATTTTAATTTTTGTCCTTTGGCGTGGCATTTTTGCAATAAAAGTAATACCTCTAAATTAGAAAAAATCCAGGCGAGGGCTTTACGATTTATATACGAGGACTATGAGAGCACATATGATGAGTTATTAGAAAAAGCTAAAGTTCCATCTCTGAAAGTTAGAAGAATGCGTACCATGGCTATTGAATGTTTTAAGATTTTAAACAAACTTTCACCATCTTGTTTACATGATTTAGTTGTTTTTAAAGATTGTAAATATAATTTTAGATATTCCAATATTGTAGATATACCTAGGGTACGAACATCTACCTACGGTAAGAATAGTTTTAAATATGCAGCAGCTGTTTTATGGAATGACCTACCTGATGATTTTAGAAAAATTTCCAATTTTAATCAGTTTAAGAATATTTTAAAATCTTGGAATGGAAATGTATGTAAATGTTCAGCTTGTGCTGACTTTTAAATTTGTTTAAATTTCTACCATTTAGGTCATATCCAGTTTTTATTTATTGTGCTTATAAAATTTTTATGCTTTGCTCATAATATCAGCTTTTAGTTGTTCATAGTTTGCTACATTAGCTCTTGGTATGCTTAGCTTATAACATCAGCTTTTAATCTGCTTTTTTGCTTATCTTATAACTGTTAGTATTTTACATGTAGTGCTTACTTAGTCTTGTATTTTAGCTGTATGTTGCATGCTTGTTATTTGTTATTTATTATGTGTCTGTGTATGTCGGTTAAAAGCTCAACAGAGATTATGTTGTATGTTGTTTTAACCATGCCGACTCTAAATAAAGCTTATTTATTTATTTATATTTATTTATTTATTTCACTAATGGCTTAAATTTCATGCACCGGAAATGCCACACCGGAAACCAATACATGGTTAAATCTGCAGAAAATCGGATGCGCAGTAACCTGGAACTAGTTCCGGTTATGAAAGTTAAAAGTCGTCCCCGATATATCTCGGCCCTAAAAAAAGTCGTCCCCAATATATCTCGACACTATTTTGATGCACTGAATGAGCGTGAAATTGGCAGATAATTTTCAGATTCGCGAATATTCATGGCCGTGCCTGTTTCAATAGATGGAAAGAGCATCCTTACATTGTACTACAGTACACCCCAAAAAGTACACAAAAGTAAGTAAAATTTCTATTTCAATCATCCCAAGGATTAATACATGATTTAAATATTAGATAATGTCGATTTTGCTTCGCTGGCACTACGCCTACGGGTAGCACATGTCTCATATTATTGTTTGATTTCTTTTATTGGACTTCGTCCCAAGTTAGGTAGAAACCTATTATCATATTATTTTTCATTTTTTTTTGCCAGTTTGTTTGATAAAGATCATTTCGAAATATTTGTTTTCGAGTCTTTGTAATTAGATTTTTCTTTTTAATTTGTGCTATTCCTTAAAATTGTCCCGGAAACTTGTGCATTATTTTAGGGATATCAATAGTATCAATTCACACCTAATCTCGCGAGAAAACTTTTCGCGCGCTCAACTGGTCGTCTGCTCTCCACTTTGACAACACACTGCAGGTATAAATACTGTCAAATCTAAAGAAAGTTTCTGTATGAGAAGGACAATGATTATCTCACATTTTCACATTCTATTATTTCAATATCTTTCCCATGTGAACATGAACAATAGCTGCGGAACCGTAGCTCTTATACAGAGTTCTTGAAAAGATTTTGATCTTGTCCAGTGAATACGAAATTGAAATGTTTTTTACAGGACATTCAGTCTGGTGAACCCACAGGGGCTCACAGTTATATTTTCACATCACCAGGTATGTATTAAAAAGAAGAAAGGAGGACACTTTTTGGGGGGCCAAAAGTGAAAGTAGAGTTTCGGCACCTTTTTTCGCTTCAAAAACGGTTTAGTCTTTGTAACGTTTGTTCTTCCCTTAAAATTAATGCAAATATCGATGTTTTTTGCTGATTGACTGGTTTACAGTGGAATAATACTCGTTAGCTCACCTGGCCTAAATTGACTGGTTTACAGTGGAATAACACTCGTTAGCTCACCTGGCCTAAGGTAGGGTGGTCAAGCCAAAAATTGAAATGCTAATAAATCATTCAATTATAGTTTAATAAGACAGTACATACAAAATGGGAAATTTTGGTCCAAAAATTATTAAAATCGGTAGAGCTGTTCAAAAGTGGTCGATTTTCTGTTTTTTGGGAAAAATGTTAAAAAAATGACATTTTTGGACCAAAATATTTTTTTTTCACTACTTAATAGGTCATCATGCTTTCTTCTATAGTACTGTATCCTCCTTATGCTTCAAAAAGAGGTATTATACACACCTGTAGATGTTACATGAAAAAAATGTCACAGAATTTAAAACATTGAAAATAGCCTTTGGACTTAGTTTTTTTAATTTATGTGTCGGCCGTCTGCTTGTTCAAACTACCAGGTTTGTGGTCAAATATCTTCAAAAACCTTTAACTTGCAAGGCTGAAACTTGCAGCACTGTCCACAAAGTCAGTCTTCACGATAAACTTTTTATGTTACCAGCCAGGGGGACTTGTGCCAATGGAATTTTTACAAGTCCCCCATACCAAGACAATTTTTCACAAGGTTTAGATCAACGACTGAAATAAATTTGAATAAGACATTCATTTGTTCACATATTTATTATGATGTTAATGTATTATACATTAACATCATTCTCTCATAAATTCAAACAACATTCCATCAATCATTTCCTCTGTGAAATCACAGTCATCATCATCGCCGTCGTCGTCGTCATCATCATCATCATCATCACAAGTTGTACTTGCAACGCCGACACTCTGTCTGAAACAAATGTAAGAATACAACAATAATCTGAATCAATAATATTTCCAAAAGAAAACAGAAACAGGCTTTATACATGTACAATACTATATACATCATTAATATTCAAATTAAGTGCCAAAGATTTGATCCACCAAAATAATTTCACTCAATGCTCTCTACAATGAACTTGGAAGCCATCATACATTATAATTTTTTTTTCATTTTGAAAATTATGCAAACAAGGGTTCCAAATATTAAGACAAAGCTCACATTTTAATTTTGTCACTGTGTTCCCTGAGCTTTATTGTATCAACTCTTGTATATAATTAATGGCTTAAGATTAACTTTGTGAATTGTCTTCCAATATGAATAGGTAGTTGGATTACCTAACAACTCATACAAGCCTATCACCAATACCGTGGGTTTGCACCCGGCTTTATAAATTAAAAAAAGGGTGCACTCGACTCTCAGCCACAAGTGATAAAGTTTACCGTTGCTTGCCCATGGCCGGTGGTTCTCTCCGGCTTATTCCACCATTAAAACTGGTCGCCATGATATAGCTGAAATATTGCTGAAAGTGGCATTAAACACCAAAAATCAAATCATCATCCAATATGAATATATAATTGATTTTTTACCACTGTCTCAACCTGTTCATGCTGTTCAGCAACAACCACCACACTATCACTGTTAGTTGTTGGTTCATGTTGTTCCTCGGCAACAACAAATACTTCATTTTGTAGGTTAACTGGTGTAGATATTGGTACAGCTTCAGTTATCAATACTTCAACTTGTTGTTTTTCAACAGGAGCAGGAACAACCTTTTCAAAATTTACTCTTCGTTTCCTTCCAGATGGTGTAATCTGAAATTTATATATTATTATTAATAAAGTTTAGATAAATTAAGTATTAATATTTTTTTTTATTGTTAAATTTAAGTTATATTATTAAAACAAGTAACTTGCTGAAAATTTGTTTGTCATTGGTTTTATAAACATCCAGTTTAATCAATTTTTGTTTTTGAGAAATTCAAATTTACTGGAAATATAACACGACGGGTGCTACTAGTGCAGTAGTGGAGCAGGAACTGCTTACCCTTGCGGAGCACCTGAGTTCACCCCCGGTTTTTAGTGGGGTTCATGTTACTCGATCTTTAGTTTTATATGTATGTTTTGTAGATTGTTGTTTGTCCTTTTGTACTTTTTCTTTTGGCCATTGTGTTGTCTGTTCTTCTTCGATTTACGGATTCTGATTGCCCCTTTCGGCTTTGGTATCTTCAAAGTCTTCTTACTTTAGTTTAAAAAAAAACAATAGTTGACTAGACAATCACGATATAACTTACCATCCATTGTTTTATTGCAGTTTCAGGATTGAAATCGGAGATTGAATCTCCCTGAATATTGATCAACATCAGGTCGTTCAGGGTATTTGACTTCATTCTACCTCTTCGCTTGTTTTTCACCAATTTCATGGCTGAAAAACTGGTCTCATTTTTCACAGATGTTGGTGGGAAGCTTTTCAAAAGATCAAGAACAGAGAATATGTTGTCCAGTCCTTGTGCTGAAAACATCTTGTGCAGTTTTCCAATAGTGACATCACTAAAATCATTAAACCTACAAAAACAAAAATGCATTTATTAAGTCATTTTAAGCACTGGAGGATTATAATTGTTTAGTTGCAAAGTTGTTTTAATACAATGTATATAAAATGTCAGGTAACAAAATAAAAGTACAAAGAATGCTTAGCATTTTTGGAGATGTGTTAAAGGTTATATGACATACCTCTTGTACACTAATGCTTTCAGGAGTGACCATTCTCCAACTAACTCAGAAACCTCAACATTGGCATTATGCAAGACATCCCTGAAGTGTTTCTTGATGGTATCTAGTTCTTCTTCACCAAAATCTAAGAAAATATTTAACAGTTTAATGAATCGTTCACTGTAATTAGATAGTAATTAATACATAGAAATGTCTGTATTGTATGCTGACAACTGATGCACATTTTTCCAAAGATTGATATATCATAGGATTTATTATAAATGTTATAAGACATGGTAAGGGTTAACTTTAAAGGAAAAACAATATTTGACTCTCTATGTAGTCTGAATAAATTTTCAAAATGTTTGAAGCATTTTCAATATTTTGTCTTTAATAGCACATCAGACTGGGTTCCACAAACCTTACTTAAATTTAAGTGTCAATTAAAACTTAATTGAGACTTAAATTTACTTGAAATGTACATAGAATTAATTTACACTTAAGGTTTAATCGAGACTTGAATTTAATTGACGTTTGTGCAACCCAGTCTAAATACTGAAATTACAAGAACAAGAACTAACATAACATCTGAACAGTTGTAAACAAAACAAAACCAAATAAACTGAGATAACAGAACATGCTGGGTAAACCTGTTATGTCCTTAGATCCTGGATCAGGCCAATTAGACAAGTTGGATATTTTTGTAGCATTTATTACTGGGGACCTCTCTGTTGGGAATCTAACTGCCAATGCTTCTAAAATTCCCTTCACCAGCTTTTTATACATTTCACCTGGGTCCGGTTTCCTCCCTTTAAACACTAAGGGCTCTCCCTGGTATACCTTCTCCTCTATTACTTGGTTAATTTCTGAATTAACATACTCTCTAAAATGTGTTTACATAATTTATAAGTTTACTGGTACTTAAAGTATGTATTCTTTTATATTCAGATTTAAAAAAAAACAGAATACATCATCATGGAGATAAAACCTATATAAAGATACATGGGAGCAAGTTATTCCTAGAGTAATTAGTATTTAGGAAATAACTGTATTGTATTTGAAAATTTCACGCCATCAATTGGAGTTTGATGGTCGCAAATTGAGTTTACTGGCGACGCGTTAGAGGAGACAGTAAACAGATATTTGTGACCATTAAATTGACAATGATGCCGTGAAATTTTCAAATACAATACAGTTACCACCATTCAGTATTGAACATAAAAATGTATTCTTGCATATGCCTGGGTCTAAAAATCAAACAAATTCCACGAAATATTGTTGACGACTCTGGCACATAAACAACATGACGTCATATGAAGACTTTCAGTTTAAAACGTAAAGATCAGACGTTATTTGGCTTCACGTACGCTTCAATTTTGATAGAATTTAACTAAAGTAAGTTTTCAAGGTAGGCATTTTAATTATTTTTGTGAATTGTTGTAAATATGACATGTAGGATTTCACGTTTTCAAGATGGCGGATCCTTCCAATTCTGAAAATATCTCATGCTATTTCAACTGTGGAATTGATACCGTGAAAATTACAGCATTGTCCAATCACAAACCAGGAGTATTAAACATTTACATAATTGTGCTGTGTACTGATTTCAGTATCAATCTCTGATTTTTGGATTTTCTTTTATTGAATTCAATTATAATAATGCATACCTTTCCTGTGAAAATATTGCACGTACTGCATCCACCCTAAGAACTGCATCTGCCATACACAGCTCATCACTTTGCAGAAATAGGGACAGTTTCACAAGCTGAAACACTATATCCTGTAAAAATAAAGTAACCTTTAAAGTTTATAATTATGTAACTAAAAGTCTTTTATATTGTGATGTACTTTTAAAGTTAATTGGATCACGCCAATATACTGTGCTATTTCCATTAAAATATTGAATTGAATTATTATGATAAAAATAATGGGACCGTTATCACATGTTCAAAAAACCAGATTATTTCAAATAATAATAAAATTTATTTGCATATGGCTTTTCATGGAACCCCTGTCCTTAAACATAAGAATTTATTTAAAACTGATGTCATGTGGTACTGGTTAAAACAGGTTAAAAATTTGTAATAATTTTATGACAATACCTTAAGCACTAGCATATATACGATCAAGGAACCATCTTGTGTTAATTTAGCATATCCTTCTGATTTAGGTGTCTTGTGGGAGAAGGTTTCAAGTTGCAATCTAATGGCCTTGTATCCTTTAATGAATGCAATAGTAGCTTTGTAAAGATGGGGCAACCATCTTGTCCCTCCAACTCGCTTAGGTAAAATCTGGTTGATGTTCAGGACCTTGAAACATCTCTTCAAAGCTTTCTTCTGTTTTGGGCTTTTTTTGTACAGATAATATAGTCCAAGTAGTAGAACCATCAGTTTGTCATACAATGTTTTTGTGCATATCTTTATTGTATCCTTAAAGGCCAATTCAAGACGGTGTGCCAGACAGTGGGTTACTATTATGTGGGGCCACTTTTTTCTTAATAATGCTGCCAGCCCTGACTTGGATCCTGAAACAATTGTTTTCAATTAGAATACATTTTGTACATGGAAAGTTAACATTGTAACCTATATTTGTTGTCCTGTAAAAATAAGAATTAAGAATATATGTTTGATTTTGATTACAATACATTTTGTTTATGGTTAATTTGTATGTTTTTTTTTACTAATACAATTGATTTATCAACTTCAAGTTTTATTTGTGCAAAGGGATACCTCATTTAAACCCACAATGACAAATTGTTGTTTCCTGTAAATCTCTTGTTTTATGGTAGGGTTTGTGTTACTCAATCATTAATTTTCTGTATTGTGTGTGATCTGATTATTTGTCCTTTTGTTCATAAGGTGGTACTTTTGTACCTTCGGATTTTATTGACATATGATGATGCACAGAAGGTTCCATTTATATTTAAAAATCAGATAATGGCAGACTGTAGTCGCCTGTGGTTTGAAATACTTTTCTTTTTTAGTAATAATTGAAATGTGGAAAAGTATGTACCTTGCATATTAGATGGACCATCAGCACACATTCCAACAAGCCCTTTGTCAATGGTATCTTTCAAACCTGCAGAGCAGAAAGTCTCCATTATATGGTTAAAAATATCCTGAGAAGATGCAGATTCTGCCTCGCCTATGTTGAAAAACAAATCTTCTACCTTCCCATTTGTACAGATGCGAATGAAAATGCTCTCCATGTCGTCACCAGTAAAATCTGTACTTCCATCACAAGAAAAGCTTATAAAGTTTGATGACTTTATTTTCTGGTAAATGGTATCTCTACTCACATTTGCTATAGATTGAACAAATACAGCAGCAGCTTTGTCATTATCATAAGCATTGCCAATATTAAGACCCTTGGCCTTGTCCAGCTGACACAAAAGTTTATAATCTTTAAAACTTTTATGAAATTTTGCAACAAAATGTGCGTTACGAAATCTGACAGATAAATTATCAAAGTCATTTTGTTTCAGCTTCAATAAACACTGGGCTGCTGTAGATTCAGTAGGTTCAGTTGGGATTGACTTTGAGAGGTACCTAGACTGATAATATTGATGTGGTTTGCTACTTTCGTGCTGTTTGACAGCATCAAGTTTGAACTTATTTGTACCTTTGACAAACACGCTGTCCACTTCATGATTTCTGCACCAGTTGCAGAACATCAATTGTTTGTCTCCGTCGTAGTCCAGCCAAGAACGATCTTTCGTCCATTGAGGAAGAAATTTTCTTTCCCTGGATTCTTGATCGTACTTCTTTTTTGCCACCTGTCTTTCGTCCTCCGATGCCGGTCTTTTCAATTTTTTCCCAGGGATAGACCCCTCAACATAACGTAGAAAGCTCATGACTGATTTACTTCGCCATACTTGTTGTTGTTTACCATGACTTGACACTTTTATTATATTAATTTTTCGACTAATTAAAAATTCCGATACATAATATTCCATCAAATTGACCAATCAGCGTAGCGGAAACAAAAAAAAATATTTCGACTGACAAGACTGTCGTAAAAAACTCGAATGCTAGACTTTTGTTGCTAGGCAATGCAACACGCTTTTTTGACCAATCGCAACGGTCACGACAGATCACGGAAAACGAGATCAGAGTTATGCAATAATAGAATAGAATAGAAATAGAATAGAATATGTTTATTTGTCAAGAAAAGTAGTCACAGCTGAAAAAATTGTCACAAGCCAGTAGGACTTCTCATATGTCAAATTTCACAAGTCCCTAATAAATTTCACAAGCCATTGGCGTCGGACTTGTGGCTAAATTCGCAGACTGCAAAGTGCCCAGTCTCTAGGTAAAAATATCAAGAATAACATTTATTCAATTAATATATGTTTTTTTTAATATTATTTCCTTTGCGCAGGCCTCCATAATTTTTACGTCAAATTTTATTAAAAAAATCAAGTTTTTGGTCATAAAAAATCTGAAAAAAGTACTAGAATTTTTCTGAATACTGATTATGGTAGGGAAAAGAGCCCTCTAACAGGGAACACCTATATTTATCAGCAAAAAAATTTATCACAGTCTGTAGCGCCAGAATTATAAACTCCGTAGCTTAATATTTTGAGCTCCGTAAAGTGTAAAAATAAGTTATTTTAGGGAATTATTTATATTTTTTATGTTCAAATTGATATTTTTATGGTAAACAACCTCAATATTCATACATCAATGAAGTTATTATTACAGTTTGTGTAAAAACTGCCATTTTTTCCATTGAAAAGATAAATTTTCTTTACTCGATCAAAATTTCAGATAATTCCCGAAATTGATACAATTTCAATGATTGTCGAATATTATAATATCAAATGTTCAAGTGTTTGGTATCATTTTGATCCTATAACTGTATACTGCAAGGAGAAAATTATCAGCAACCCCAATTCTGACACTGGTATGAACTATGTCCTAGTTCATTAGCCCTCTACCTGGAAATTTAGTAAAAATAATATTTCAATTATGGCCCCGTATTCCATGAAAAGTCATATTTGGATTATCATATATGTTCTCTGTACAATTTATAAGCCAGTCTTAAAGTTATTTTTATCTTTTAAACATTTAATTAGCACATTTTATACATGATTTTCAGTTTCTTGTCTGGGAAAAACCTCAAATTTGACAATTTTAGCTGATTTAAGCAAACAGTTCATGCGATTAGAAAGTCACAAATTTTCAAAATTATCATTTTTATTGTCACAAATCAATAAACTGTTATCTTCTACTGTTATTTATAATCTTAATTCATAACAGTCCTCAATGTCACTCTCTTTTCCTTTATATACTATAATTTTACATTTGAGGACTACAAATAGTGCTGTGTCCCAGTTCATGACCAACTTATTCCAAATGAAATCTTTGTGATTTCTTTAAATTGTGTGTTTTGTGATCCTATGCATATTTGATTAACTGAATCATAATCAACAGCATCAACTTTCAGAAGTGTCATTTTAATGATTTAAAACTCTTAATGATCTACTGAGATGCCACGATCACACCTGTAAAATAAAAATAAACATTAATATGTTATACAGAATAAAAATAAAGAACTAAAAATAATTTATCTTTTCCAGAAATATTTTATCATACCGGTACATCTACAAATGGAAAAAGGTTTAATACAATGCACTCTTGACTAAAATTCTTGACTAAAAATTATCTTTAAACATATTATGTTTGGTGGCAATTAGATTAAATGGAAAAATAGGCTTACTCTAGAAATGTTTGCTGCATGCATCATAAATGCTGTCATACAAAACAAGTGTGCACACAGTAATGGTGTAATTAAAAAAATGTAATTAATTAAACTTAACATATCACCGATATGTAGTCATGTTACATTGTATATAACCAGACTGTTAATACATACACATACTGTAATGTATGCATTAAGCATATATTTCATAAAGCTTCCCTAATAGCACTGAATCATAATAATATGCTTTATAATAATTTTAATATATTCAAAAATGTTGCATGGAAATTCAGGTTACTATTTAAAAACTATATAGACCTATGTATTGCTACACAAGGAGCTTAATGAGAAATGCATAAATTTTATCTCAGTTTTCATGTAGACAAATTTCATTTAAAACCAAAAACTAAAAAAGATCTTGATATTTCACAAAAGATTCCCACTTTTATAAAAATATCAAAGAATACCGGAACAACTCCTTTATATAGATGTATTAATAAAACCCGATAATATCCGAGTCACCTGGTTACGTCACCAAACCACTTGTCTGATAAAGTTATTTATAGGTTGGGAGAATTTGACAACTTCATATTGATGCTTGCCGTTTTCGCCATTTTTCGAGTAAAATAATAAAAATCGTGAATTAAATTCTATCTCTTTTTCATTTATAGAAGCAAAGATATATATAAATTCAGTTCGTGTAAAGTTTCTGTGCGATTTTTGTGCATCTTTTGTTTTCAAAATTAACCCCATTTGATCCGGTTGAAAATGATATTTCTTTTGAGAATAAAACTATATTTTAGAAGAAATTTTGTAACTTACCGTGCATGATTGACCTCCATGGCCTTAATGCATCAATGCTAGATAATTATTGTATCAATTGGTGGCACAATACGTCGGTGAATGCCATTTTTGGTTACGACTCTGTGAAATTGCCCTGGCCAAGATGGCGAAAGACATGCTTCCCGGTCATGCGCAACACAACGTCCGATAACTCTTCCCGCTCAATTCCCGATTGCAAATTCAGAAAATATGACCCGAACATTTATTGATTTCCGCATGCTATTGTTGCTTATCCATTGAAATTTTGGCAAAATATCTTTAGAGGAAGGTCCATATTATTGTACCTTACTGCGAACCTTTTTGCTTAAAAGCGGTAAGCGAGTTTAAAAACACTGTTTTGTAAACTTTTATATTTTATGTTACGATTTCGATCTTTTTTTAATTGGTTCAAATGGGATTGTTAAAATTGAAGACTTTCTGCAAATTTTAAGGCATACATGAAAAATATTGGTCCAGGAATAGCGTGCGGAATTATTTTTGAAAATGGGTTGTTTGTTGACACATAAATCAACATGGCGTCCGATTTTCTCGGAACCGCTTCACTTTGGACGTTCAGTAGTAGTACCCAATCATATTTTTAATGCTTATAACTGCCAAATTAATGAAGATCTAGTTTTCAAGCTTTATCTGATATATTTTTTATCACGAAATATTCAATTTCAGGTGTTTTTCTAATGAAATGAAAAAGGTGAAAAATCGTTTTTTTTTTTACTCCGACAGAAAATAATAACGTTATCGGCGACTACGTTTGACCTCCCTACCTAAGGCTAGTGTGGTCAAGCCAAAAATTGAAATGCTAATAAATCATCCAATTATAGATTAATATGGCAGTACCTACAAAATGGGAAATTTTGGTACAAAAATTATTAAAATCGGTTGAGCTGTTCAAAAGTTATGGCCTTTTCGGTGAGCCAAAAGTGGTCGATTTTCTGTTTTTTTTTTGGAAAAATGTAAAAAAAAAAAATGACATTTTTGGACCAAAATATATTATTTTCACTACCTAATAGGTTATCATGCTTTCTTCTATAGTAATGTATCCTCCTTATGCTTCAAAAAGAGGTATTATACACACCTGTAGGTGTTATATGAAAAAAATGTCACAGAATTTAAAACATTGAATATTACCTTTGGACTTAGTTTTTTAAATTTATGTGTCAGCCGTCTGCTTGTTCAAACTACCAGGTTTGTGGTCAAATATCTTCAAAAACCTTTAACTTGCAAGGCTGAAACTTGCAGCACTGTCCACAAAGTGCCCAGTCTCTAGGTAAAAATATCAAGAATATCATTTATTCAATTAATATATATATTTTTTTAATATTATTTCCTTTGCGCAGGCCTCCATAATTTTAACGTCAAATTTTATTCGAAAAATCAAGTTTTTGGTCATAAAAAATCTGAAAAAAGTACTAGAATTTTTCTGAATACTGATTTTGGTAGGGAAAAGAACCCTCTAACAGGGAACACCTATATTTATCAGCAAAACAAATTCTCAAAGTCTGTAGCGCCAGAATTATAAACTCCGCAGATTAATATTTTGAGCTCTGTAAAGTGTAAAAATAAGTTATTTTAGGGAATTAATTATATTTTTTATGTTCAAATTGATATTTTTATGGTAAACAACCTCAATATCCATACATCAATGAAGTTATTATTACAGTTTGTGTAAAAACTGCCATTTTTTCCATTGAAAAGGTCAATTTTCTTTGTTCAATAAAAATTTCAGATAATTCCCGAAATTGATACAATTTCAATAATTGTCGAATATTATAATATTAAATGTTCAAGTGTTTGGTGTTATTTTGATCCTATAACTGTATACTACAAGGAGAAAACTATCAGCAACCCCAATTCTGACACTGGTATGAACTATGTCCTGGTTCATTAGCACTCTACCTGGAAATTTAGTAAAAATAATATTTCAATTATGGCCCCATATTCCATGAAAAATCTTATTTGGATTATCATATATGTTCTCTGTACAATTTATAAGCCAGCCCTGAAGTTATTTTATCTTTTAAACATTTAATTAGCACATTTTATACATGATTTTCATTTTTTTGTCTGGGAAAAACCTCAAATTTGACAATTTTAGCTGATTTAAGCGAACAGTTCATGCGATTAGAAAGTCCCAAATTTTCAAAGTTATCATTTTTATTGTTACAAATCAATAAACTGTTATCTTCTACTATTATTTATAATCTTAATTCATAACAGTCCTCAATGTCACTCTCTTTTCCTTTATATACTATAATTTTACATTTGACGACTACAAATAGTGCTGTGTCCCAGTTCATGACCAACTTATTCCAAATGAAATCTTTGTGATTTCTTTAAATTGTGTGTTTTGTGATCCTATGCATATTTGATTAACTGAATCATAATCAACAGCATCAACTTTCAGAAGTGTCATTTTAATGATTTAAAACTCTTAATGATCTACTGAGATGCCACGATCACACCTGTAAAATAAAAATAAACATTTAAAATATGTTATACAGAATAAAAATAAAGAGCTAAAAATAATTGATCTTTTCCAGAAATAGTTTATCATACATCTACAAATGAAAAAAGCTTTAACCCAGTCCGCAAAGTGACGTTGGTCCAACGTCGGTTAACGGTCGTCTCTGACGTTGGTTTGATGTCGAATGCCAACGTTGGCCCATCGTTATTTATTTTGCTCATCGGGTCGACGTTGGCCCGACGTTGCAATGTCTTATTTCCAATGGTTTCCCGACCAATATCCAACGTTCAAATACTGTGCATTGGTCGGCAACACGTCTGCCCCGACGGTATGTTTGATCGTTGGGCCGACGTCAAATCAGTATAATCCAACATCTTTCTTGTATAACCACAAAGCAAACCATCACCTTATTTGTAACATTTAGTGTACACACAAACGTTAGGGTGTATTAGTCTTGTATGCCTTTCTGATTCGTGTAGTACTTAGCTTGTTCAATACTTATTGAATAACGGTACACTGCCGTCACTTTACTCCAAAAATTAGAACAATTTTGATGTCGTTTGTCTTACTTAAACTTTTTAGGAGGTTAATACTCCTTTTACTCATTTATAAACGTTAAATTATTACTAGGGGGCCCGGGTGGCTCAATGAGTTAGGTCGTTGGATCTAACAACTCATACAAGCCTATCACCAATACGGAGTAGGTTCGCGCCCGGCTTTGTAAATTACAAAAAGGGTGCACTCGACTCGCAGCCGCAAGTGATAAAGTTTACCAGTTGCTTGCCCATGGTCGGTGGTTCTCTCTGGGTACTCCGGCTTCCTCCACCACTAGCTGAAATATTGTTGAATGGCGTTAAAACACCAAAAATCAAATCAAATCATAAATTGTTAATATCAATTCGGAAACCCTTTATAATTAATGTGCCATTAAATGAGAAGAAAGCACAGTTATGCATTTTTATTTACATGTTCTTGCCTTCCGGCCGTCGTTTCAGTCAGTTTTTTTATTACACCTTCAATTCTGTCATCCGTTTCGTTTTTAGTCGTGTTGTTCTTTCGTACTGCAGCTGTAAAATAAGAAAATAGGATTTAGAAAAGATATCGAATGTATCTGTTAAACTAGCGATGGTTAAACTCGATAAATTAATGTAAAATGAAATGAAACATGATTTAAAAAAAGAGGTTAGGGATTTTTAACTTTGAACACTGCTCTTGGAAGGCAAATTCAAACAGATTTAGTTTTTAAATCAGCAAGGCTTCCATTGACGAAAACATTCTTTAAATAGCGCAGGTTTTATTAGATTTTTGACACTTCTAGCTATTGTCTCCACGCTGATCAAGTCGACCTTGCATGTTTTGTAAAGGTGTAAAGATTCAAAAAGTAACAAACTGGTTAGGGAATTATTTTTACCTTTTACGATGCTGCATACACTTAGTGCCTCGAATGATTTTTTAACCCCTTTCCAGTTCAGGGTGATGGCAACATCTGTGGTCATCAGGGCGTTCAGAATCCGTCTCCCACAATCTCTTACATTGTCTCCACCAATTCTACCCAAATAGCTTATCTACAAAGTACCATAATTGTTACTAGGATATTATCAGAAAATGATTTAAAAAGATACAGTTGCAGTATTGATACAAATTTGTTCTGATTTGTTTTCTAAAAATGTTCAATGACATTGCATGTTCAAATAAACTGAAAGAGGCATTAGCTACGATTTTGACCCAAAAAAAATAAATGTTTTGGAAATTGGTAAATAGCTTTACAATGATGAAATAAAGGTAACTATTTCACATTAAGCAGCTTATCGTATCACTTTTCGCCTTTTGAGAACGAAAATTACCATCGATTTATTCCTTGCAAGCAAATAATTTGAAGTCGCTTTCTCTGTATGCAACTGACCTTACTAGTGACAGGTCAAAACGAATAATTTGTATTTTGTCGCTTATTATAAATTATAAGACATTCATCTACGAGAATAAAAATAAATTTGAGTTAAAATATCATAACTATTATGTGTGCAGACTCACTACATGGCCAATACTTTTAAACCGTTTACCACGAATTACGTTTACATGAGTAATCATTAATCACTTTAAAATATTCCCACAAGTATATTTTATATTTGATACACAACATCTGGGGATTTCGTGTAAAGCAAGATCAACATCTGTTCGGTTTGGGATAAAGTAATAAGTTGTAATGTAATACCGCATCTACTATTTCACTTTAGTACTGCATTTGTCTTATAGTTGTCACAGGTGCTCACAAACACCTGTCATAGTTTGTGTCTTATTTACATAGTTACACATACAAATATATACACGACATACACATTGACTATAATATAAATGCTTAGACACCATCCAATTGACCTCTTAAATATTAAATTGCATTAATTCCCCTAGATTCCTTCATAAATATGGTTGCTATGGCAACCTTTTATGTATCTGACCTCTTCCCTTAGTATTAAACAATATATTCTATCAGCTAAACTGTCTTGATCATTACACACACGCAATAAAACTAGCATTAAATTTCATGTTTGACCTTTGAGACGGTTACATTTATATAGCAATAAACTTTGAAGAATGTGACCCACCAGATTTATATTTTAGTAAATTGTAACTGCATAATCGCTCTCTGAATAATTTCAATTTCATAAACAAATTTGAAAAATAACGTATCAAATTCAAAATATCCCTAAAAGTTTTATAAAAACTCTCGATTTAAACTTCTATTTAAAGTTTTATTCAGAAGGGGGAAGTGTTGCAAATTAACTTCGCCTTTCTTAATATATTACTTAAATTTTGACAAAATTAGGCTATAATTAACCCATTTTTTTCAGTCACTACTTGCAGGATCTATCATCACTCCTATATTTAAAATAGCTGGATCACCACAAGCTAAATAAATCAAAAGCCATTTTGGTTATATAAAAATCTTACTCAGCCTTTTGTTTAAAAAAAAAGTAGTCTTAATAAATCGTTGCTAACAAAATTCCATATACATCAGTTACACGTATGACTTAAAGCATAAATAAAATTAAGAGATAACTTACACGAGTTTCTGCTAGCCGCGAGTCTCAAAATGAAAATGGCGTATGCGGTTTAATTGGTCGTGCGGGAAAACCACAGGAATCAGTATCGATGTTGTTAATGATGATAAATGAAATCCCCACGTACTAGATTTCATTTCATGGCCGTAACGCAATGGAGGCAAATGCCTCACTTTTGAAACGGCAAGTGGAACCTTTTGAAAGCAAATAAAATCTTTTTTTTCTTCAAAATTTGTCTAAATTCACCCCTTTTGCCTCACTTTATTCAGACCCGGCCTACGGCCGTGCATTTACAATCATTGTTTTGTGTGTGTGTGTGTTTTAAATACGGGTTTTAAATCTAGAATTAAGATATAAACAATCATACGTCAAATATTCAAACCAAGCGTCGGCAAATAACCTAATGCCGACCGTCGTTTTGTCAAAGTTAACCCAACGTTGGTGAAAAGACGAGAACCCAACCGTTGGTCTGTCAAATCTAACTCGACGTTGGCGAGGAACCGAGAACCCGACCGTCGTTATGCCACATCTAGACCAACGTCGGCTGAAGAACGGAAACTCGACTGTCGCTTTGCCTACACTAATCCTACGTTGGTTCGACGCCGACCATTACGACCTTTTACCGACGTTGGTTCGACGTCACCCTGCAGACTGGGAATACAATGCACTCTTCGACTAAAAATTATCTTTATGCATATATGCTAGGTGGCAAATAGATTCTATATGAAAAATAGCATTATTCCAGAAATGTTTGCTGCATGCATCATAAATGTTCTGTCATACCAAACAAGTTTGCACACAGTAATGGTGTAATGAAAAAAATGTAATTAATTAAACTTAGCATATCACATGCACTGCCACTGATTACATTGTATATAGCCAGAATGTTAATACATTCACATACTGTAATGTATGCATTAAGCATATATTTCATAAAGCTTCCCTAATAGCACTGAAACATAATAATTATGTTTTATAACAATTTAAATAAATTGTTTCAAAAATGTTGCATGGAAATTCATGTTACTATTTAAAAACAATTGTCCTATGTATTGCTACAATATACACTAGGAACTTAATGAGAAATGCATAAAAAGTTTTCATGTAGACAAATTTCATTTAAAACCAAAAAATATAAAAAATCTTGAACATTTCACAAAAGATCCCCCCTTTTCTAAAAATATCAAAGAATACCGGAACAACTCCTTTATATAGATGTATTAATAAATCCCGATAATTTCCGAACAGGCATGATTACGTCACCAAAGCTCTGCTTGGATAAAGTTATTTATAGAATGGGAGAATTTGACAAATTTATATTGATGCTTGCCGTTTTCGCCATTTTTCGAGTAAAATAATAAAATCGTGAATTAAATCCCATCTCTTTTTCATTTATCGAAGCAAAGATATATATTTATTCAGTTCGTGTAAAGTTTCTGTGTGTTTTTTGTGCATCTTTTGTTTTCAAAATTAACCCTCATTTGATCCGGTTGAAAACGATATTTCTTTTGAGAATAAAACTATATTTTAGAAGAAGTTTTGTTACTTACCGTGCATGATTGACCTCTGTGGTCTGAATACATCAATGCTAGATAATTATTGTATCAATTGGTAGAACAATACGTCGGTAAATTCCATTTTTCTTTGGTACAACTCTGAAATTGTCCTGGCCAAGATGGCGGAAGACATACATCCCGGTCATGCGCCACACAATGTCCGATAACTCTTCCCGCTCAACTCTGATTGCAAAGTCAGAAAATATGGACCGAACATCCAATGATTTCCGGGAGCTATTACTGCTTATCCATTGAAACCTTGGCGACATATCTTTAGAGGAAGGTCCAGATTATTGATATCTGACATAATTTTTTGCGGAAAAGCGGTAAGCGAGTTTAAAACACTGTTTTGTAAACTTTTATATTTTACGTTACGATTTTGACTTTTAAAAAATTCTTAACAGTCGGATTGGTAAAATTGAAGACTTTCTGCAAATTTTAAGCCATGCATGAAGAATATTGGTCCAGGGATAGCTCCCGGAATTATTTTTGAAAATGGGCTGTTCGTTGACACATAAATCAAGATGGCGTCCGATTTTCTCGAAACGACTTCACTTTGGACGTTCAGTAGTAGTACCCAATCATATTTTTAATGCTTATAACTACCAAATTAATGAAGATCTAGTTTTCAAGTTTTATCTGATATGTTTTTTATCACGAAATAATAAATTTTAGGTGTTTTTCTAATGAAATGAAAAAGGTGAAAATTCGGGTTTTTCTACTCTGACAGAAAATAATAACGCTATCGACGACTACGTTTGTCCTCCCTACTAAGGCCAGGTAAGCTATTGTCGTCACTTTTCGTCCGTCCGTCAACATTTCACATTTTAATCTTCTCCTCAGAAACCACTGGGCCAATTGCAACCAAACTTTGGTGGAATGGCCCCCTTCCTAAATTGTGTCCGGTGATCCCGACTTCCAACCAAGATGGCCGCCAAGCTAAAAATAGAAAAAAGGGGGATGACATTTTAATTGTCCATTGCTGCTTTAGCGTAAGTCAAAATGAGCTCAAATTTTAACTGCAGCTACATGGCAAGGAGCAGTTTAACATATATTCCGGGTTTTTCTGTGAAATTTTTCTTTCAGCCGATATATACCGATTATGCAAATTAGGCATATTTTGATAAAAGATCACATTTAAATCTTCTCCTCTGAAACCCCTGAACCAAATTAAACCAAACCTGGCAGGGGTGGGTCCCTTTCAAAATTGTGTCCGTCAGCACCGTCCTGTATCCAAGATGGCCACCATTACTAAAAATAGAAATTTCTTCAAATGGCCAACATTGCCAGAATGTGCCCAAATTTGAACTGTATAAGCATAATGATGAGCTTTTTAACATATATTACAGGATTTTTTATGAACTTTGAACTTTTGCTGATTTTGACCGATTATGCTAATTAGAAAAAAGGGGGGATGAAATTAAAAAAAAATCTTCTCCTGTGAAACTACTGAGTCAATCTCAAGCAAACTTTGCTGAAATGATTCTTGGGTGGTCCTCTTCCAAAGTTGTGTCCAGCATTTCAGAACTCCGACCAAGATGGCCACCACAGCCGATTTTAATTTAACATAGGACCGTATGGGAAATTCCCATAAAAATCTTCTTGTCTGAAACCATTTGCTCAATAAGAACAGAATTTTGATTAAATAGTCATTGGATGGTTCTCTTCCAAAAATGTGTCCGATGGTTCGGCCCTTCGACCAAGATGGCCCCCACAGCCAAACTTGGCTTAACATAGGACCCTATGGGAAATTCACATAAAAATCTTCTCCTCAGAAACCACTGGACCAATTGCAACAAAACTTTGATGGAATGATTCTTGGATGGCCCCCTTCCAAAATTGTGTTCGGTGATCCCAACTTCCAACCAAGATGGCCACCAAGCTAAAAATAGAAAAAAGGGGGGATGAAATTAAAAAAAAATCTTCTCCTCTGTAACTACTGAGCCAATCTCAACCAAACTTTGCTGAAATGATCCTTGGATGGTCCTCTTCCAAAATTGTGTCCGGCAGTCGCGCTCTCCCACCAAGATGGCCGCCACAGTGCAGTTGCGCTGTTATTGAAAGCAGCTTTGATCCAGGTGAGCGATTACAGGCTCCTGGGAGCCTCTGGTTTTTAAGTTCCAAGCGGTTTGGACAACTTCTTATCATACTCAATTCCGGTTTATACGGACTTAATAATATTGATAGAAATAAAAAAATTGAAATATAATTTTAAAAAGTAGGAAAAAAGACAACTTAAATTTCTTGCATTAAAATAATTTTTTTCCTTGTCTCGATCAATCTGGAAATATAGGAAGACAGCATTTTAAGAATATCTTTTAACAAGATGAGTAAATAATTTCCTGCAAGAATGCCAGTTTAAATCCTTTGACCAATGAAAACTCCTCTTGATATTTAGTCCGTATAAGCTGGAATCGAGTATGATAAGAAGTTGTCCAAGCCACTTGGAATTTAAAAACGAGTGTTATTCCACTGTAAACCAGTCAATCAGCAAAAAACATCGATATTTGCTTTAATTTTATGGGAAGAACAAAGACTAAGCCATTTTTGAAGCGGAAAAAGGTGCCGAAACTCTACTTTCACTTTTGGCCCCCAAAAAGTGTCCTCCCTTCTTCTTTTTATACATACCTGGTGATGTGAAAATATAACTGCGAGCCCCTGTGGGTGAACCAAGATGATTCACCAGACCGAAAGAAAATCGTAATTTTTTAAATATTTCATTGTTGATGGCTGGCCTGTATAGTTTCCTTTACTTGTATAAAGCCTTTTTCATTGTTATTGATTTTAATTAGGGTTGTTTTCTTATTTCATATACCCATGTCATATGAAACCAAGTAGGAGAAGAATGGTATGGGAACACAAATTTTCATAACAATATATATTCCGAATAGTTTTATTGTTAACATTCTCTCTCCGAGAGAAGGAAAACTTTTCTCCAATTATCTTCTTCATCCATAAAATCAACACAAAAGTCATCATTGTCCTTGTCTGTGTCACATATAATATTCAGTGCATGAAGGTCACTTTCCTCACTGTCAATATCAAGCTTTACCTGCAGTGGTTACTTTCAAGCAAGGGCTACCAATTTTCCATTTCTCGTTTTAGCAATGCAAATTTACTGTATATATATTATTCTGAACATTGTTTGTTAAAACAAGTCTGCTTTGAAGTAAACATTTTGTAGAATTTTTTTTTTATATAAATAAAGCAAAGTATTTTATTTAAATTCACAGAGAAATAAAAAATTTTGTGGATATCCTTTCAACCATATGTCTTAATCAGGAAAAAGTTTGTAATATTTGTCCATTTCAAAGGTTTCAATATTTCCCAAAAGACTAAATCAAGTCCTCTATCGTATTTTGCACAAAAGACAAGTTTAAATTTGGCGCCAAATTGATATCCGATAATATTTACGTGTCTGGTCCAGAGTGAGTCTTTTTCTTATATATTTCAAATATTGATATTTTCGTTCATTAAAGTGTTTCTGAGATTGTGACTTTTTTTGTCAATGTTCTTGAACTTCATGATCAGAGCATGGAAGAACGAAAAATGATATGTACAATAAAGAGTTTTGATCTGGCATTTTACTTTAGTTTTTATGAAATCCTATGCCGGAAACTGACAAATCAATTGTAATAGCCGAAATTGACGAAACCAAATGACAGAGCAATACCGGACAATCGGTCCTGAAATCCAAGGGTTTTTATCGGACCGGCGGTCATTTTACCGTACTTGTCCGACGGTATTTCGTTTTCACTGCTGGTATATATTAATTTTATTTGATCCCAGTTCGGAATAGGATGCCATCTTTTAGCGTTTTCTTTCAATAAGAGAAATCAATATGGCGGACGTGAAACATTGCACCGCTAGTCCTATCAACAATTTTGAAGGATTTCTTCACATCTTTTATTGTCGAATCAAAAATTTTACGGAATCATTGACTGAGAAACTACTTCGTCAAGTTGGTTGACAAGGGCGAGTGCAAAATAATTGGAACTCGCCTCATGATGTTCGATCGCGGATTGTCGAGTTCTTACATAAACATACTCGCCAAATTTTTTCTCTTCTCGCTGTTGGCGAGCGGTGGTTTCTTTCACTGGACTGGGGCTGAATCGGCCCCAAAAACGCAGTCGGAAAATCACTGATGTCATGATGATGTGTGTTTTGACAAATTTCCTTCTTTTATTGTTATTTTAACTGATCATGATCTCAATTAAAAATAAATACTTACTATCTACTTGCTTTTTGTTTTGTGGGGAGAGACATACATGTATCTAGATGTATCGGTTTCAGACCCCAAACTTGCCCTAAACCTAACCCTAACACAAGCCTAAGGGAAGATCGTAAATATCTCTGCCTTCAAGGTTTTAAAGAAATTACTATCTATAATATTGGAAATATCTGTAAACTAGTTAATATTATGTTATAATGTAAACTTGATCTGATCGTTAGACTTAATGCTTATGATTGACGAGAATGATTTTTCAGTTATTTAAGTTCTGATTTCTGCTATTATCTTTCTGGAAAAAAATCTGAAAGTTACAGAACAGGTCAAAAATGGACCTTTTGAAAGTGGGTATAGATGGTTTCAGCTATTTTTCATTGATTTTGTCGAGTTATTTTATTTTCTAAACCAAATAATCCCTAATATATATCGGATTTCATGTGAATGGCGGTATAATGGAACAGATGTCTGTTTGCTTGGTACGGTTGACCCTTAGTTTTTAAAAATCAAAACCTTAGAATGAAAAACAGAAAATACCATACTGTCTGAACAATTCCAAACTCATGGCTGCTCACTTTCCAGGCTTGGTACAGCCACTAAGATAAAAAGTGGCAGGGTTAGGTTAGTTTTATTGGTCCAAAATCAAGCAAAATAAACATGATCATCGCAGTTTGTAGATTTTAGACTGATGAAGAATATTATTTTTAATAAGACTGAAAGTTTCGTAGGGAGGAACACTAGTAACCATGGTGATGCCTGTCAAATCTTTTGCTCCAAAAGTAACTGAAATTATGTATCATTGATTGATTTTTCCTTCTTCAGAGCTGTCGGACAAAAATTGACTAGGTCCGATTTAAACTTTTTTACGTCAGACCCGATGTCCGGAGCAATTTTTCAGTAACTTGGGACCGACAAAACGCTTGAAGATGACCGGCATCATTACTTAATTTCGCTTCTCAAACTTGTCGTTGTTTGCAATCTCCGATTTTCGTTTATTTTTGTCTATAAGATAAGATAAGATAAGATTTTATTGGTCCAAATTAAAGGGCCCACGAAGGGGCATATAAACATAATAAAACATAAGGTGATTGCATAAAATATCAAATTTTGACTTCACATTGAAGAGTTTGACTACTAAATGTGTAACCGATTCCGGACGGACGCGCATCGATTTTCCGGAAATTACGATTTTTTGGCAATAATTTTTTTTTGACTCAGCGGCTTTTTAAAGGGTTGGTTGGTGAAAGGGGAAACAAACTTAATTTTAATTTAAGCCTAGGTTGTCAGTCATCCAATTGATTCTATCCAGACCTAATGCTACTTACATTTGTATAAGAGGTAACACCTTGAAACATGTGCATAGCTAGCATTATGCAAACTTGGTATCTTTGTTTATTTCATACACAAGTCTATTGTATTGTATGTATATTTCCACATGTCACACAAAAATGTGTTGTACTAACTTTGAGTATTCCAAGGTATCACTTGAAGCTGTAAACAAACCATTTTATGGATTTAACCAGTATATGTGTAATTCAGTTGAAGTTGTAAAAAATATGTAGGTCCGGCAAATGTTTGATAGGTCTGACACATTGTCCACATCTGCCAGACCTATTGTCTGACAGACAGGAAAGAGATTTCGACAGCTCTGCTCCTTGTCAAGTTTTTGTGATTGGGTCAGTTTTTCCATTAGTGATTCTAATCATTAATGATACTTTTCACATTTCAGAATTTGATTTTGAAACAGTATTGGCTTCAGAGGAAACAAAATGAAGAAAACTTCAGTAAGTATTAATTTAATACCAGTCATTCCGAAGGTTCGTCGGACAGTGGCAAAAGTCTGACATAAATTGTCTTGGACCGATAAAATAATCTTAATCGTTGGACCAATTGACCGGTTAACATATGCCAGGAAGTATTTTATTTTTGGCAAGTTTTCAAACAATTGTCAAATCAAACTATTTGATCGTTGCTCTCATCGCAAGTTCAGCTTGAGTTAACGGAAAATCCCATTTCTATTTTTGAAATATTGATATGGGGACTTCAGTAATTGTCAAAAGGGCATTTTAAATCCTTGTCTTTACTACGCTTTAAATAACGAATCGTGCATGGCTAAATTTCAAACAATAATTTGTCACCGATCTTTTGTTGAAATCAAAATAATAGGGCTCCACTATGTAGCCGGGGTTATTCCTGGCAAGAGTCTGAAAAGGAAAACCGTGGAAAGTGACGACAAGCGGGAGAAAACGAAGAAGTATGAGGAAAATAGAAAAGCACGTATATTTAACGTGAAGTGGTTGACCAATCGTGAATGGCTGGATTACGATGAGAGCAACGACATCATGACATGCAAAATATGGCAGAGATGATGATGATGGTGACTTTTGTGAAGATTGGCATGATGAAGTTGAAAACTGGGCTTACATATATGAATATACAAGAGAATAAAATATTGCACTTAAATTGTGTTAAATTTTTTTCGTCCAGTAAAAAGTGATTTGGTCTGGTAAAAGTTCTACCTTTACTGGACCAAATGTCCAGTGAAGTCCAAAGTACCTAGGGAATGACTGAATACATAATGCACTCTTACGCAGAGCAATATTATCAACATTTGTTTCTGTTTGTGAAATATCTTTCTTGCAGTTCATGTTTTATTTTTTATTTCCATCAAGATTTTTTAAGCAGTTGGTGAATTAGCAAATGCCTGATGCCAGAGCTTGTAAAAATTCCACCAAAACAACAAGTGCTGCAGTTACTAAAAATAGATTGTTTGTTTGATGGTGTTTAACACCACTTTCAACAATATTTCAGTTTATATCATGGTGGCCACTAAAAATAGAAATATGTTCAAAATTTAAACTGTAATTTTATGCTAATGACTTGTTTAATATATATGGAGTTTTTTTCTTGAAATTTGCAATTAATTAACATAATTTGTAAATTTAAAGAAATATGGATGTGAAGATCTTCTCTGAAAATACTTAGCCAAAATGAACATAATTTGGAATCATCATTAGGGTTTGCATCCAATGATCCTTCCAACCAACATAACATAGTTGGTTTTACAGTAAATGAATAGAACATTGGGGTCAAAACATTCTGACTAGGAGTTCATATTTGTATTTGCTTATTGCCTTTATAAATTAGGTCCGTGATTGCAGGTTTTTGAGAGCTTCAGGTAATATCATCAATAGATTTCCTGTCTCTTGCGGATTCTGAGATAAACAATTTGAAAGCTTCAGGTAATATATCAATGGATTTCCCCTTTCTCGTATGATTTATGAAATAAATGTTTTCTTCTCCTTTTTTGCAAATTGCTCATTTTTACTAGTTGATATTGGTCAATGAAGAAAATTGCCTACTTTATATTGGAAAGGGGCCTAAATTTTGGAAGGTTACCAGTTTGTTGCAGGTTTTTTTTTATAATTGTTTGTGTATGTGTTGCGACCTTGTTCTAGTATGAAATTCTGAAATTCAAACCTGTGTGTTAGTAAATATATTCTACTAAGTGTTAAATAATTATTTTCAGTGCATAAGGGAAGCCTTTGTTGACTTGCTGCAGTTGTATCATGCTGCGCCTAGCATGCCCCTTTATCGGCAAATTGAACATTTTGTTTTGGATGTGTGCAGCCGATAAAGTCTGGATCAATGACCGGACCTTGATCCACAAAAATATTAGGTCAGTTCGTAACTTGCATGCACAAGAACTGACTGATGTGAAAATTATCGGTCAGTGTGACGTCACCGATAAACACAATAACGTCAGTTTTGAAGATCTTTATGTACATTATCACTAGTATCAAAGCTCCTCCTGTTGGACTTGCTGCAATAATGTCTGTCTCGACCTTCAAAACTGATGGTATTCTATTTTTCTTTTTCAATTAAATCTGGTTAGTCCGCATCTTCACTGTATCAGAGTTTTGATTTAGTATTTATTTGGAATACAAATAGAAGTTGTCTTGAAATAGATTTGGATAACAATTAAATTTGTATTTTGCATGCAAATATTGTAGAAAATACCCAAGCTTCTAGATGGACAAATAGATTTTAAGAAGCTGACAGAGGAAGAGGGTCCAGATGACATAGACCACTTTTTTACAAAGAATCAGCTGGAAAATCTATCAGATTATGAGAAGCTCAGATTTAGAAATATGAAGAAAAACTATGAAATGATGATTAAGTTGGGTATGCACATCCTTTATGTCAGTAATTAAGTCTCCCAAACAACATTTGGAGACTTATTGTTTTTGCTCCGTTTCTTATTATTATTATTATTATTCTCCTTTCTTTCTTTCTTTCTTTTTTTGGCACATGAACTTGTCCATGGCAGATCTCAGGAACTACTAGACAGAATTTCATGAAACTTGGTGGAGTTATAGATATGTTTCTAGTTGGTCCTAAAGTTTTCAGCTTTGTGGTAAAGGGGGTCAAAGTCATATTTTGAGGGGTTCAAAGGAGGTGGGGGTTACTATAGAATCATATTTTGAGGGGTTCAAAGGAGGTGGGGGTTACTATAGAATCCTATGGGAAACTTGAAATTTTGTACATTAATGTTGATAACTTCTTGGGTAAAACACAATAAAGGGCAATGCAGTGTTGCAGCAGAGTTGAAAATCAAGTACTGTTATTCTTAAAAGCAACATGTTTTCTATGATCTATAATATCTGAAGTTGGTATGATGTTAAGATTACTCAGAATTACTCGCTAGTCCTCTTTTTAATTAACATTTATTCACAAGATTATAATTACACCCTTAAATATAGTCACGAACACTACATGGTTTTTGTTGTTTCCGTAACCATATTTTCTGTTCTGCAGTTTTTATTCTGTCTACAATTGTTCATATTTTGACTGATTATAACTACTCTGTGTATTTTACATCTTCAAGCATGAAAATATCAATCTTTTGACAGTGTTTTCTAAGAGATTTTTTTAATGGTTACAGACCCTACAGATTTCTGATAGACACATTTTTTGAGCTTTGAAATACAAACAAATAAAATTTTAATCCAATATCCTACTGAAATGGATTTTTTATTAACTTGTTATATTTGATGAGTGGGAAACATAATTTTTTTGTATGAAATTAGGTGTTTAACTATGCTTAAGCTTCACTTAACGAATGGGAGAAATTCTTGTCTAAAACCATATAACGAAACATGCCTTTAGGATAAAACCTGATAATTTCTCCAATTGATGTCCGATTTTCATGAATGTGGTATCAAATTAATCCTGATTAATTTTTCTAAAGATTTATATTAAAATAGTTTTGTTTTCCTATTTTGAAAAGTAAATTTTGGTGTAAAAATAAACAAATTTCAAGTGCAACAGCATAACACCTTATTTGTGCAAGTTTTTCGGTACTCTTTTGCCTATTACTCAAAAACTATTAGAGATATCTTCTTGAAATTTTGTATACAACTTCTGTGTTTCACCATCCAAAACATGATATTAGAGTGATACCTTTAAATTCAATGGCATTATGTTAATATTGCACATAGCACACTGCTTTTGAGTATGAGCTCTATATTGTGTTTCACCCGTCTAAATGGATAATGATAGAAACATAAAATTTGACATAGTGATAGGTCACCATTAGAAGAGCTGCCAAAACACGGCATAAAAAATGGGCGGTAAAAATTCAACATTGTCTGATATCATCAAAATTTGATATGTGGGTAGATAATGATGTCCCGACATTGAAAAAATTCAACATTGTCCGATATCATCTAAATTTGATATGTGGGTAGATTATGATATCCCAAATTGATTCCTGAGATCGGTACAATTTCTAACGGTCGCCATTTTCAAAATGGCCACCATAATACCACACAAATTCAACATTGATTTCAACGAAATTTCATATGTAGGTAGATTATGATGACCTGAATTGATTCCCGACATCTAAAAATTTCTACCGGTCTCCATTTTCAAAATGGTCGTCACAATACCGCAAGCATTCAACATTGTTCGATTTCAAAGGTAGCTTTTGATTTATTTTTTAAACCTGTTGTCAGTGGCCGGTTTGGGAGACTTGAGACTTCATAATCGTTAGATTATAATCATATCTCAGTCATTCCAAAGGTACCTTGGACTTCACTGGACATTTGGTCCAGTAAAGGTAAACTTTTACCGGACCAAATCACTTTTTACTGGACGAAAAAAAATTAATACAATTTAAGTGCAATATTTTATTCTCTTGTATATTCATATATGCAAGCAGTTTTCAACTTCATCACGCCAATCTTCACAAAAGTCATCATCATCTTTGCCATATTTTGCATGTCATGGTATTGTTGCTCTCATCGTAATCCAGCCATTCACGATTGGTCAACCACTTCATGTTAAATTTAGGTGCCTTTCTATATTCCTCATACTTCTTCGTTTTCTCCCGCTTGTCGTCACTTTCTGTGGTTTTCCTTTTCAGACTCTTTCCAGGAATAGCCCCGGCTACATATCGGAACCCCAACATTTTGATTTCAACAAAAGATCGGTGACAAATTATTGCTTGAAATTTAGCCATGCACGATTCGTTATTAAAAGCGTAGTAAAGATAAGGATTTGAAATGCCCTTTCGACAATTACTGAAGTCCCCATATCAATATTTTAGAAATAGAAATGGGATTTTCCTCAAGCTGAACTTACGATGAGAGCAATGCTCAAATATTTTGATTTGACAATTGTTTGAAAACTTGCCAAAAATAAAATACTTCCTGGCATATGTTAACCGGTCAATTGGTCCAACGATTAAGATTATTTTATCGATCCAAGACAATTTTTGTCGGACTTTTGCCACTGTCCGACGAACCTTCGGAATGACTGATATCTTGTTAAGTATGCTTTTGATAGATATACACTGCAATTTTATTTTTAATTTAAAATGATTGAATTTGAATTAGAGCAATTCATTATAGAGTAAGGCCAAGGGTAATGTGTATGTAGAAAATTGTTCTGAAGTGTACAGTGGTATTAAATACTGAAGTGTACTTATCTGTCTGTAAGAAGATAAGCATGTCAGATTATCAGCATGGATATATATACATCAATGGTTGATTAAAGGTTTCAAAATAGATATCTGGATTCTCAATCATTATACCAATATCGATCCGCCTCAATACCTGACTTCGTATTTCCTGTCAACAAAATAGATTAAAGCTGTAGTCTTTGAGAACTTTCTAAAGGATTCAATCTTTTTTTAGTTCATCTGGCCAAAGGTCCTGCTATTACTTTGCCTATGTGGTAAACTTTCTCATTTAAATCTTCTCCTCTGAAACCACTGAACTAAATTAATTCAACCAAACGTGGCTGGAATGACCCTTGGGTGGTTTCCTTTCAAAGTTGTCTGACAGCCCCACCCTCCATTCAAGATGGTGGTTGTAAAGAAAAATAGAAAATTTCGTCCATTCAAAAACCGTAGTTGGAAATGTGTTGTCACGTTACACCGACAAAGTCAACTGACTACAATGCGACCATAACAATCGCATTTGCGAGTTACTTTTGTTAAATGCGAGTAAAAATTCCATATTGATAGCCAGACGGCGAGTTTATATATCCAGAAAATTTTCGTTCCATCACCGATCATATTTTCCAATTTTAATTCTGACTGATTATCCAGTCTTTTAAACCGCACAATTGACTCAGACATGAAAGTTTTAAATCACCTACAGTAGAACTTTGCTGGTTCGAATTCGAAGGGACTATCAAAATGTGTTTGAGCTATCGGAAGTTTGAGCCACCGAGGTCCCTTAATTTCAGAGGATAAAAATCTGATTCTGACCCGGGACAGTTTCATTACGCTTTGCTAACTGATGCACACTACCATGGACCTTTGTCGTAAAATAATATTTAATCCTATAGAAAGTTCTCAAAGACTACGGCTTCTGAATACCTCTTTGGTATCTTCAAACGTTCCTTTACCTTGGAAGCATTTTTTTTCACTTTGTTCGCGATCTACAGGGGTTAAAAAATCCACTAGCCCGGGGCTAGTAATTTCCACATTTGGGCTAGCTGAATTAATCAGCTGTATGCCCGACGGGCTAGTAAAAAAAAATATCGGATATTGACAAACTTGTCAATATTCGCGTATCTACTTATATTCATATATGTTATATGTTGTTTAATCAGCAGCAATGTTTTATTTATTCAACCGCTACCTTTTTGTCGAAATTGAGAGCAAAGAAGGTAGAAAAACTGCGTAACTCGTCATAAAACAGCTTCAAATTGTACATGTTGTACAAGGGTTCAAGTCTGCAAGTCGGATTCATGAAATCACGGTATTGACTAGGACTAGTGGTTCATAGATTCGGGCTAGTAATATTTGGAAGTATGCTAGCCCTGGGCTAGTGAGGTGGTCCAAGATTTTTTAACCCCTGATCTATTTTATAAACAGGAAATATGAGGTCGGGTGTTAACAGTTGGATAGATATCGGTATAATGCTTGATAATTCGGATAAATATTTTTAATGACAAATTTTCAAATTTTAGCCAATGATCATTTTCTTTTTTTTAATTTGAATTTGAAGCAATTATATTTGTTTCTTTTGATATTATAATTATATAGACATAAAAACTCAGGTTAATCGGAATTTCACTACTAGTACATTTCTATTTTTTGGTTGTTTAGATGAACCTTCAGATCACGCAGTTTGACATTATTCGATTCCAGCAACTATGAAAATTAAAATAAACCACTTTCAATAATACTGGTAACAATTTTAAATATTGTTTTAATTAACTTTATTTCCATTGTAAACATTTGATTGTTTTATTTATTGTCGAGTGTAGGCTCTGCTTGGTACAATCAACGACATGTGTTTCGATCGGGTTCAATAATCGTTCTTTATTAATCATAATTAATAGTTAATAATCAAGCCACAGCTGAATTTAATGACTAATTAACACAAATTATGACAAGTGTATCCCTCTACATGTAATCGTTAAGTAAACAATTATCTGTCGGTAATTTGACCTTTATCACACCTTGCTTAGCGTGTAAGCACATTCAACCATAACGTACATCTGTCAATTAAATTGCGATGTTCGAGTTTGGCATGGTAAAACTCGTGATTTTATTATTGATGGAACCATTTATTGAGTTCGACTGTTCGAGGTATTGGTGTTTGAGCGAAAGCGTTTTTTTTTCTTAGAATTATAAGGAAAATTGACAGGACTTTCAAATCAGTTTGAGCCATCCATAGTATTCGACCCATCCAAGTTCGAGAGACTGAAATTTGACTGTACTTTTAACGCTTGCAAGCGAATACGATGATCAAATAACAAAACCTTCTTCTAAAATTCTTCGCTAAAAAGAAATCGGTGAATCAATTGATAATAAAACTGGCCTGTCTGATGCAGCATCGCCGGAAGTATCAATCGAAAATACTGATGAAGGCTCTAAAACTGAAAAGCATAAATTACAAGGTGTCTGGAAGTCGAAGTTTTCGTGGCTCGTTTATGGTTCCATTACAGTAGAGACGTTATGAATTGTGATTTTTGCAGAACGGCAGGCCCAGATATTTAGACTTTATTATTTCAAAATTTGGATTAAAAAGACATTAACTCTTTTAATTATTTTATGTTTCTTTATTTACAAGTTTTAATAAATAAAAAGACAACAAAAAATACAAGTTGCAACACAGACCTACAAAAAGTGGGGTTGAGTTCAACTTGAAGAGAGTAAGCATCATCTGTTTCATTCAGGGCATTACTAATTATGTACAAATAAATACATATTGGAGCTATATACAGGGTATTCAATAAGATTGTATTGAACAGGCTGAATTGAAATTTGCCACCCCGGAATTTTTTTTCTCACTTACAAGTTACATTCAAAATGGTGCAATCTGAGGCATTTTAAGGTAGTAGACCTGGGTTACCCTAAAATTTTCCCATCATTCAATTTTTTTTAAATTTGCATCATGGAATAGTTATGTCTAAATACATTATCTGCCAAAGTTTCAAAAAATTTCACCGTGCCGTTTTCTCCATAGCACATTCTAAATATAGCAATTTTGGGGGTTTTCTTGACTCCAGATGGTAATACTAGTTTTGAAAGATTCTAATAGATATGCACATTTATTTCTGATTGAAAGGGAATATTTTGGCTTTAATACACTTGAGAGTGTTATTGTTGAATAAATATGAAATATCTAGCATATCTGAATATCCTGTTTGGAGATAATCACATGCAAAACAGTGGAAACTGCAAAAAGTGGGGATGCCCTGAGGACCACCTTGGTATTAAAAATCGGATTAAAAAAATTCCTGTCAATTAATTTCCACCAAAAAATGTCACACTGAAGAATAGACATATAGACATCATTGCACCAAATTTTACAAACTTTTACCGTCAGATTTTTAAAATATTTAAATTTATGTTTTACATGGAAGGTACACAGAAAAAAATGAAATTGTCGAGGAAAGTTATCACACACCCATCCTTTGCTAGTTTCTTTGCTTGTGAGATAAAAAATAACTAGTTACCCATAGCAAAAAGCTTTTCAATTCTTATAATTGACAAAGTGGATGTCCAAATTACCAAATGACTGCATTTGTCTTTTTTATTTTCAAGTCGGCTGGGGAGGAGGGGTGGTTTGAGGGTGACTCTACTTTATTAATTCATTACAAAAAACACAGACAGCCACCCAGCTGTAATGTTAAATTCCTTAAAATTCTGTGCTCCAGTTGTATTCGTTTGATTCTAGTTATTCTTTAGTTGTCTTAGAAGAAGGGGGTGGCGGTATAAGAGAGGGTCAGATATTACAATTTTTTTCCCAAACATAGCTTTCTATCTTTGCTAATATCTTTCATATTTAACATTAAATTCATGTTTTGTATTAGTTTTATTATTATTATTGATCTTATATTTATTGATTTTAGATTTATTCATTTTTGCCTTGAAATCTGTCAATGACATCAAAATGTTCCTTTCCTTCCCCCGATTTCCTACGTCCCCATGATCCCCGTGTTTAAAACTTAGACATGTTGATTGTTTAGCTTTTAAAAAGCTACAAATAACTTAAGTTTTGTGAAAATAATTAGAATATAACACAATTCAACAGCCAATTTGGTAAAGGAAGCGTCTGTTTGTATATTTTAAGATTTGGGCTTTAATATTCACCTGGAATTTCGTCAGTACAAATTTGCAGAAGTTTGCCGTGATACTTTTGTATCAACAAATTAAACCTTCTTTATTGCTTGAATAAAACCTTTTCCTCTTATTCTTATGTATCTTCCGATTGATTACAATTGTTTTGACAATCAGCTTTACCATAAAACGAAGATTATTTGCAAGAAAAGAGTGACTTGCAAAAAGAAATAAGGCGACTTTAATTTCGCTTTGTAGTCTAGGGAGAGCGACTTCAGCCGATATAGGGCGAGAATTTCGCCCACTTCACCTGGTTTGGTGAGCCCTGCAAGGAGCACAGCTATGGAAAAGGAGTAATTTTTTTAACTGGCCATATCCAATGTAAACAATCTTTGTCACCAAGAAGCTTGGAATTGAGGGGGAATTTTCAAATGCACAGATGATCATATGTTTGAGAAGACACTGAAAATAGAGTTATCTCCCATACCCCAGGCCTACCACCTTAAGGTAATTTACAAGTGCATGAAAAAGAAGGTTTCATAGAAATGATTTTTTTTTAAATTTTAGCAAGCAATAAGACCATTTCAAGATGACCGTGGAGCTTTTATTTTCTGGCGAGAATGGAGTAGAAAAGTTCATTTATGTTTGATTGTTCCTGATGTCATTCAGTGGGAAAGCGTATGTTTCACCTTCATCCAGTCCACTGGAAAATAACAGCTAGCAGTTGTGAAAGGGTCTAGATATCCCAATTAGTCATATAGGTTATGTAAATACATAAAATAAAATAATAATAAAAGCGTTAATTACTTGATAATGGCGCTTCAAACTTTTCCATTTGATGAGTTATCCATCAAAAACATAATTATCTTTTCGATGTGTCTAGATTTTTCAATTGAAATATCTCTATCATTTAAACGTTTAATCGAACATCAAATGATAATAAGTTAAGCATAGAATTGACACCGATCAACGATAAATTTGGATAAATTCGTTTCATTCCCCTAGTATTAGATAACCCCTGACAAATGCATTGCTATCGATCCTGAAATGCATTGTTTTTTGTATAATTGTGGATTTTAAAAATCTTTAAGATGAAAGAGTGAATAAATATTGTATATTTCTTTTATTTAATGAAAAAAAAATTTAGTTTCTAACAGTCGAACCGATGATTTCACTCGTTTGAAGCGGCGACATATCGCCGGGTGCCGGCCCTTGTTGAAATCCCTGTATATAGCATGAATTGGTATCGATACATATTGGAGTTATATGGTACAAATTGGCTGGCAAATAACCTACTGTTGTTGGCGAGTAATTTTTTTCCTTAGTAGCCAAGGGCTAATCACCAGGAGCTGGTATGAATTATAGAGCCCTGATTTTGTAATAATTTTAGTTGGTCACTATTAAATGGTGAATTTAAGTTTTTTTTATTAGACTTGTCATTCATTAACTGAATGCTAATACACAATGTTTTTTCCTTTCTTTTAATGGAGTCTCTTAAAATTAGCTTTACACAGACCACTAATAAAACCTATGGGTGCCCAGTCCTCACTAGGAGCACCGGTCCTCCAGCCCAAGACTTTATTTTACAAAAACTTTATTCTGACCAGTAAATTTTTCAGTTTTTATTTTAGAGATATATATATATAATAAATTCAAGAATTTGATTCGGACTAGTAAATTCAAATTTTCATTTAATACCATAACCCCCCTAGTGCCTACTCTACTAATGATTTTTAGTTGTCTTCTCACTCTTGAAATATGACAGAAGTCATGTCAGTCCTATATTGGAGTCATTAGATATGTGAACAAAAGTAAATAAAGTGATTTATATTATATGTGGAGTTGTGGTTGTTTTCTGGGGTTTCATTTGATGTCTCGTGCACATTTACTTCATATCCAGTAGTTAGTACAATTATGAAATTTTCAAAAATATATTGCTCTATTTTCCTAAAAATAAAAGGGTAGGTAGTTTGTTTTTAAAGTAGCAAAACACTGATGAGAAAGCATTGTGGTCTTAACATTGGTTTCAACTGGAACACATTTTTATAGTATAATAATAACTATTCCTGCTTTCTGAATATTAAAAGTAAATCACAAGTAATCAAGCAACGTAGTAATTCACGAATGTGCATTTAGCACCTGAATTAATTACCGTTGTTCAGTTATGAGTGATTTATTTTCCTGAATTAATTACCGTTGTTCAGTTATGAGTGATTTATTTTCAATATTAAGAATGCTAGAGTAGTTATTGTGTTTATTACATAAGTTTTACACTTTGGTTTGCGGTAATAAGACATTTAAAAATGGAACTTGTTTTTCATTATCGGATTCTCAATACGATTTCCGATTGTGATGATATTGGTGCTGTGATGTCACAGTGAAATAACTTTATTTATTCCAGTGAGTGAAATACCGGAATTTATTTCACTTGGAAATCTCAGTATTTCACTGGGATCTATGTAAAAATTCATTATATATACTCCAACGGAAAAAATGTTGAAATATTTATTTCTGATGGAGAAGAAATATTATGGAGTTGTTCATAATGAATTATTCAAAGGAACCGATATACGTTCACAATGTGAGGCTGAGATTTCTCTTTTTACAGGATTGCCAGCACAAAAGCCAGAGTTTATGGAAAGTCACATTAAGAAGAGAAAGCATACTGTACCAAACTCTGATTCTGACGAGGAATGGAAACCAAGCTCAGAAAAAACTAAAAGAATTCCTGGTTAGTGGGAGACAATATAAATTATTATGTCATGTATCAGGCCATAAAGTCTGCTTTATCAACCAGAGAGTGTTTTCTGACAAGACTTCAAAATAGAGATAGATATTTTTTCATTAAGCTCTGATTTCCTCCACCAATAAAACTGGTCACCACAATGTAACTGAAATATTGTTTAAATTGGTGTTAAACACCACAACCCTATATATCCTTAATTTTTATGACTGTTAGTGATACAATTTGGTTGGCTGAACCTCAAAGCTTTATTTGTGCAAATCTACTTTATTTTAGCTGGGCCCCTAACATTGGAATTTTCATAACCCCTGTGGCTACTATGAGGGTTCAGGGTTCGACATTAACGGTTGCCCGATTGCCCGGGGCAAGTGAAATGCGTCTTCGGGCAAGTGAAAACGGCACCCAACTTGTCCGATGGGGCAAGTGAAAATTATTCTGTGATATGTTCAATTCCTGAAGAGCAAAATGATTAATATTGAATTCAGTGTTGGAAGTCGCGGCGAATTTCACCTAAACAACGCGTCGTATATCCTATCGTGTATTTTACGCCATTTTGTTTTATTTTGTTGACTATGGAATTCCCCTTTCTCAAATAAAGATCGTGTTATTTATTTTAGCCAATCGCGAATGCCTAATTAGACAGCGGCGCTGCATCAACATCTTATTTATTTTCGCCGGCCAATGAAAAGCTAGAGTTATTTGCGGTGTTCTAATTTTAGAAAATTATCCCTGATGTGTATTGCCTTTGCGATCAAAATATTGAAAGCGTGATAGATTACCGGAATAAAAATTCAAACAAACTATAGTCATTGTCAGTCTATGATAAGGAACATTTATACTTAAATATTCTAACAAAAATATTTCAGAAATCCTCATCAATCCCCCGTATTTAGAAAACTTGTCATATTCCCGCAAATGTCTACTCAATATCTCAGACTCAGTCCCATAATTTGGTGCCAATATGGCACAAGTAACCCTCGGGAAATTTTTCAGTGGGGTTCCTCAGATAAGGGAATCTGATGGTGATTCTAAGAAAATATATGAACATAAGAGGAAGAGAGGATTTATTGATTCATTGTCAAAAAATGTTGATGGATTACAGGATACTTCTGATGGAATGATATGCACTTATTGCAAGAAGTTTCCAAATATTGCTGGACCTTCTAGTTTTATATCTGGAAATAAGTCCTACAGAATAGATGGCATTCGTTCACACTTTTCTTCAACAAAACATCTACAATGTTCTGAAGCCTATTTTGCTGCACAAAGGAGGGATAATGGACGTAGCAATTAGAAAACTCAGTGAAAAAAACAGGACACTTATGATTTACATGTTTAATACTGTATACTGCATAATGAAGGAGGAACTACCTTATACCTTGTTATTCTACTCTATGAACAGTCATTGTTAATGTAGATTGCATAGTTCTGCACTACATGCATATATGGCACTTGAGAATTCGGGCTAGTAGTTTACAGTTTCGGGCAAGTAAAATAAATTGGCACTTGCCCGAATGGACAAGTTGGTCAAAAAGTTAATGTCGAACCCTGGGGTAGTTTCAGTTCCAGCTGGGTGTGTGGTAATTCTAAATATAAAAAAAGGTCCACATTAAAAAAAGAAGTTAGAATATAGATCTTCTGTTTTTTTCAACTTTAGACATCAATATCGGACACAATGAGAAAAGAAAGAATTCAAGAAAATTGTTCAGATACGAAAATTGAGTTTGATTTGCATTAAGATCAACCAAAATATTTGCTCTGCCTCTGTTAAATTTCTTGCTGGTCATAAGCAAAATACAGTGTGTGAGTGTTTATTTAACCCCAAGTAAGCAATTGTTCATCAATATCATGGAGAGAACAATGAGATGAAATGATGATAATGTCCACATCATGGTTAGTTAGGGAGAGAACAATGAGATGAAATGATGATAATGTCCACATCATGGTTAGTTAGATTTTTAGAATACTAGCTCTCACTGAAGCAACAGTCCACGTGTAGACATGTTGTTCCACTCAGACATTATCCTGATTCCTAGTGAACCAGTCTTGGCTCTTTCTCCTTAATGCTTCATGCTCAGTGGAGAAGTAACAAATATCACTTTTAGTCTTAGGTTTGACCCGATTGGGACTTCAACCCACAATCTACTGTACTCTAGACGATCATGCTAACAATTACACCACCAAGACATTTAAAGAGGAAAGCATAGTATCAAGCAACAGTAAAGATATAATACACTACAATACCAAGATAAAAACAAAATAGAAAGAATAATGAACATAAACCAGCGAGATCAAATTGGCCGGAACATTTGTATCTCCTGTTCCATAAATGACTCGAGCAGGAACAGGAAACAAAGATCCACAGATTTATATTGATTTTTATACGCCCGTCTGTAAGACGGGACGTATTATGACATACCAATGTCCGACTGTCCGTCCGTCCGTTTTACATGTCGCGTTCTAACTTAAGAACCCCATGGCCAATTCACTTCAAATTTCACAGAGTTATTGGAATTGATGGTCTATACTTTATGGTGAAATTTCAAATTTTCATTCCAGATTTATGGGACTTTATTCATCAAATTGTAGGCGATTTTTCGTATGTTGTGCTGTAAATTGAGAACCCCTTGGCCAATTCACTTCAAACTTCGCATAGTTATTGGAATTGATAGTCTTATGGTCTGTATGCATTTTGGTGAAATTTCGATTTTTCATTCCAGAGTTGTGGGACTTTATTCATCAAATTGTTGCCGATTTTTCGTATGTCGTGCTGTAAATTGAGAACCCCTTGGCCAATTCACTTCAAACTTCGCATAGTTATTGGAATTGATAGTCTTACGGTCTCTACTTTATGGTGAAATTTCGCATTTTCATTCCAGAGTTATGGGATTTTATTCATCAAATTGTAGGCGATTTTTCGTATGTCGTGCTGTAAATTGAGAACCCCTTCGCCAATTCACTTCAAACTTCGTACTGTTATTGGAATTGATAGTCTTTACTGATTTCTCAAAAAATGTTGTTTTCAATTGTACAAATGTTCCAATTCATGTTTATGGTGCAGCTGTTGGTGAAATTTAGATTTTTCATTCAAGAGTTATGGGAAAGAAAGTCTTTACAAATATTGTATGAATGTTGACGACGGGCGTATAAACAGCTGTTGGCACAGCTGTTTATTTTTTATGTGACAATTCGGGTTGACCTTAATTTAGTAATCTTATGATTAAATGAAAGTATATTTAAGGTTTTGTTTTCTTTTGCTTAACTGATAATTACTTGTTTAATGAAATAGTTAATACTCTCTTGTTTTAGAAAAGATTCCTTCATTTAAGAAGCACATGAAAATCACAAAGAAAGAAGAAAAGACAAAGCAGTCAGTTGTGAGTTTCTAAACTGTTGATTTTGAGATGTAATTTGCAAAACTGGATGCAGAAAAGATGGTTTTTATGGGGCCGCCGTGGTCATGATCGTAATGTCTATCACCACTAAAGGTATGAGTTAGAATCCCACTCAGGTGAGGTGTACTTGATACAACATTAAGTGATAGAGCTTGTGACAAGATTAGACTGGAGATACAGAGCAGAAAATGTCTTCGGAAGTCTAATCTCAACGAGATTAGAAATGATGCAGAGTGAGACTACATATTAAATTTGTATTGATTAAACTGATTCATTGTGAAGTAATGTTGATGTCAACAATTTCCACATAACATTATTTATCTTTGTCTGAAACATTACATCTATAATACAAGATGTTTTTAAAAAAATCTGTCTTTCCAAGCATTACAAAAAAAATTGAAGGATATGTATAATATAGAAAAAATGCTAGCCGTTAGAAACAAGTGTCTTGCCCAAGTTAGTCAAACATGGAACATTTATAAAGGCGTACTATATTGATCTTTTTATACCCCCCTCGACGAGTGTCGGGGGGGGTATATAGGGATCCTCATGTCCGTTCGTCCGTCTGTCACACTTTTTGTTTCCGGATAATAATTAAAGTACCGCTCAACCAAATCTTTTCAAACTTTAGCACAATGCCATTAAATACAGGTTAAGTTTGATTATGGTGTATTTCACATTTACCGTTCCGGAGTTGTGGTCCTTTTTCTCTTAGAAAATAGTGACTTTTTAGGTTTCTGGATGATATTTAAAGTATGGCTCAACCAAATCTTTTCAAACTTTAACACAATGCTGTGGACCATTAAATACAAGTTAAGTTCGATTACGATGTATTTCACATTTACCGTTCCTGAGTTATGGCCCTTTTTCTCTTAGGTTTCCAGATATTAAAGGTACGATTCAACCAAATCTTTTCAAACTTTAACATAATGCAATATACCATAAAATACAGATTAAGTTCGATTATGGTGAAATTGACATTTACCGTTCATGAATTATGGCCCTTTTTCTCTTAGAAGATAGGGACTTTAAAGGTTTCTGGATGAAAATTTGGAATGCGGGGGTATCTGTGATCACCAGATCAACTTTCTCTGTTTAAATTGATTTCATCAACACCTGCTTAAATGTGATTACAGCATCACTTTCAAATTACGAATCACTAATATTGACACCAAAATCACAACTGAAAATTTGGTTTCTCCTTAGTAACTCTTACAAATCTCCTCTTTCTTCTCTTTCATTCTCTTAAAAAAAAATCCAGCAAACTAAAATATGAATTTGTATGATATTTTTGTAAATAACTTTTTTTTGAGAAACAATATTGCATATGTATATATTTATATAGTAATATTTATTTCTAGTAATTCAACCTTTATATGATGTATTTATTGATTTGTATTTTGTTGGAATTTGAAAAATATAAAAATATAAAAAAAAGACATTTAGCAGATCAATTCCAAATTAGCATTCCATTTTACGGTTTGATCAAATCTGATTGGTCGATTAAGTAGAATGACAAAACCCCTCAGTATGATTGGTTGACATTATTAAAGTAAGGCCAAATAAAATTGATTGTTGGTTTCCCCTAACATAGGGAAATTTTTAAGGGCCGGCAGGCAGGCAGGTTTTTTTTTAGCTCACCTGGCCTTTAGGCCATGTGAGCTATTGTCATTACTTTTCGTCCGTTGTCTGTCGTCCGTCGGTCAACATTTCACATTTTAATCTTCTCCTCAGAAACCACTGGACCAATTGCAACCAAACTTTGGTGGAATGGTCCTTGGATGGCCCCCTTTCAACATTGTGTCCGGTGATCCCGACTTCCAACCAAGATGGCCACCAAGCTAAAAATAGAAATAAGGGGGGATGAAATTTTAATTGTCCATTGCTGCTTTAGTGTAAGTCAAAATGAGCTGAAATTTTAACTGCAGCTACATGGCAAGGAGTAGTTTAACATATATTCTGGGTTTTTCTGTGAAATTTTTCTTTCAGCCGATATATACCGATTATGCAAATTAGGCATATTTTGATAAAAGATCACATTTAAATCTTCTCCTCTGAAACCGCTGAACCAAATTAAAGCAAACTTGGCAGGGTGGGTCCCTTTCAAAATTGTGTCCGACAGCCCCGCCCTCCATTCAAGATAGCCACTGTTACTAAAAATAGAAATTTCTTCAAATGGCCAAAACTGCTCTATTTTAAGCCAGAATGTGCCCAAATTTGAACTGTATAAGCATAATGATGAGCTTTTCAGCATGTATGACAGGATTTTTTATGAACTTTGAACTTTTGACGATTTTGACCGATTATGCAAATTAGAAAAAAGGGGGGATGAAATTTAAAAACAAATCTCCTCCTCGGAAACTACTGAGCCAATATCAACCAAACTTTGCTGAAATGATTCTTGGATGGACCCCTTCCAAAATGTGTCCATTGATCCCAACTTCCAACCAAGATGGCCACCAAGCTCAAAATAGAAAAAAGGGGGGATGAAATTTTAATTGTCCATTGCTGCTTTAGTGTAAGTCAAAATGAGCTCAAATTTTAACTGCAGCTACATGGCAAGGAATAGTTTAACATATATTCCGGTTTTTCTGTGAAATTTTTCTTTCAGCCGATTTATGCAAATTAGGCATATTTTGATAAAAGATCACATTTAAATCTTCTCCTCTGAAACCGCTGAACCAAATTAAACCAAACCTGGCAGGGATGGTCCCTGGGTGGGTCCCTTTCAAAATTGTGTCCGACAGCCCCGCCCTCCATTCAAGATGGCCGCTGTTACTAAAAATAGAAATTTCTTCAAATGGCCAAAACTGCTCCATTTTAAGCCAGAATGTGCCCAAATTTGAACTGTATAAGCATAATGATGAGCTTTTCAGCATGTGTGACAGGATTTTTTATGAACTTTGAACTTTTGCCAATTTTGACCGATTATGCAAATTAGAAAAAAGGGGGATTAAATTTAAACAAAAGCTTCTCCTCTGAAACTACTTAGCCAATTTCAACCAAACTTTGCTGAAATGATTCTTGGATGGCCCCCTTCCAAAATTGTGTCCGGTGATCCCGACTTCCAGCCAAGATGGCCACCAAGCTCAAAATAGAAAAAAGGGGGGATGAAATTTTAATTGTCCATTGCTGCTTTAGTGTAAGTCAAAATGAGCTGAAATTTTAACTGCAGCTACATGGCAAGAAGTAGTTTAGCATATATTCCGGTTTTTCTGTGAAATTTTTCTTTCAGCCGAGATATACCGATTATGCAAATTAGGCATATTTTGATAAAAGATCACATTTAAATTTTCTCCTCTGAAACCGCTGTACCAAATTAAACCAAACCTTGCAGGGTGGGTCCCTTTCAAAATTGTGTCTGACAGCCCCGCCCTCCATTCAAGATGGCCGCTGTTACTAAAAATAGAAATTTCTTCAAATGGCCAACATTGCCAGAATGTGCCCAAATTTGAACTGTATAAACATAATGATGAGCTTTTTAACATATATTACAGGATTTTTTATGAACTTTGAACTTTTGCTGATTTTGACCGATTATGCAAATTAGAAAAAAGGGGGGATGAAATTAAAAAAAAATCTTCTCCTGTGAAACTACTGAGTCAATCTCAACCAAACTTTGCTGAAATGATTCTTGGGTGGTCCTCTTCCAAAATTGTGTCCAGCATTTCAGGACTCCGACCAAGATGGCCACCACAGCCGATTTTAATTTAACATAGGACCGTATGGGAAATTCCCATAAAAATCTTCTTGTCTGAAACCATTTGCTCAATAAGAACAGAATTTTGATTAAATAGTCATTGGATGGTTCTCTTCCAAAAATGTGTCCGGTGGTTCGGCCCTTCGACCAAGATGGCCCCCACAGCCAAACTTGGCTTAACATAGGACCCTATGGGAAATTCACATAAAAATCTTCTCCTCAGAAACCACTGGACCAATTGCAACAAAACTTTGATGGAATGATCCTTGGATGGCCCCCTTCCAAAATTGTGTCCGGTGATCCCAACTTCCAACCAAGATGGCCACCAAGCTAAAAATAGAAAAAAAGGGGGGATGAAATTTAAAAAAAATCTTCTCCTCGGTAACTACTGAGCCAATCTCAACCAAACTTTGCTGAAATGATCCTTGGATGGCCCTCTTCCAAAATTGTGTCTGGCAGTCGTGCTCTCCCACCAAGATGGCCGCCACAGTGCCCAAATTTGAACTGTATAAGCATAATGATGAGCTTTTCAGCATGTGTTACAGGATTTTTTATGAACTTTGAACTTTTGCCAATTTTGACCGATTATGCAAATTAGAAAAAAGGGGGATTAAATTTAAACAAAAGCTTCTCCTCTGAAACTACTTAGCCAATTTCAACCAAACTTTGCTGAAATGATTCTTGGATGGCCCCCTTCCAAAATTGTGTCCGGTGATCCCGACTTCCAGCCAAGATGGCCACCAAGCTCAAAATAGAAAAAAGGGGGGATGAAATTTTAATTGTCCATTGCTGCTTTAGTGTAAGTCAAAATGAGCTGAAATTTTAACTGCAGCTACATGGCAAGAAGTAGTTTAGCATATATTCCGGTTTTTCTGTGAAATTTTTCTTTCAGCCGAGATATACCGATTATGCAAATTAGGCATATTTTGATAAAAGATCACATTTAAATTTTCTCCTCTGAAACCGCTGTACCAAATTAAACCAAACCTTGCAGGGTGGGTCCCTTTCAAAATTGTGTCTGACAGCCCCGCCCTCCATTCAAGATGGCCGCTGTTACTAAAAATAGAAATTTCTTCAAATGGCCAACATTGCCAGAATGTGCCCAAATTTGAACTGTATAAACATAATGATGAGCTTTTTAACATATATTACAGGATTTTTTATGAACTTTGAACTTTTGCTGATTTTGACCGATTATGCAAATTAGAAAAAAGGGGGGATGAAATTAAAAAAAAATCTTCTCCTGTGAAACTACTGAGTCAATCTCAACCAAACTTTGCTGAAATGATTCTTGGGTGGTCCTCTTCCAAAATTGTGTCCAGCATTTCAGGACTCCGACCAAGATGGCCACCACAGCCGATTTTAATTTCACATAGGACCGTATGGGAAATTCCCATAAAAATCTTCTTGTCTGAAACCATTTGCTCAATAAGAACAGAATTTTGATTAAATAGTCATTGGATGGTTCTCTTCCAAAAATGTGTCCGGTGGTTCGGCCCTTCGACCAAGATGGCCCCCACAGCCAAACTTGGCTTAACATAGGACCCTATGGGAAATTCACATAAAAATCTTCTCCTCAGAAACCACTGGACCAATTGCAACAAAACTTTGATGAAATGATCCTTGGATGGCCCCCTTCCAAAATTGTGTCCGGTGATCCCAACTTCCAACCAAGATGGCCACCAAGCTAAAAATAGAAAAAGGGGGGATGAAATTTAAAAAAAATCTTCTCCTCGGTAACTACTGAGCCAATCTCAACCAAACTTTGCTGAAATGATCATTGGATGGCCCTCTTCCAAAATTGTGTCTGGCAGTCGTGCTCTCCCACCAAGATGGCCGCCACAGTGCCCAAATTTGAACTGTATAAGCATAATGATGAGCTTTTTAACATGTATTACAGGATTTTTTATGAACTTTGAACTTTTGCCGATTTTGACCGATTATGCAAATTAGAAAAAAGGGGGGATGAAATTTAAAAAAAAAATCTTCTCCTCTGAAACTACTGAGCCAATCTCAACCAAACTTTGCTGAAATGATTCTTGGATGGCCCCCTTCCAAAATTGTTTCCGGTGATCTCGACTTCCAACCAAGATGGCCACCAAGCTCAAAATAGAAAAAAGGGGGGGATGAAATTTTAATTGTCCATTGCTGCTTTAGTGTAAGTCAAAATGAGCTCAAATTTTAACTGCAGCTACATGGCAAGAAGTAGTTTAACATATATTCTGGATTTTTCTGTCGAACCAAATTAAACCAAACCTGGCAGGGATGGTCCCTGGGTGATTCCCTTTCAAAATTGTGTCCGACAGCCCCGCCCTCCATTCAAGATGGCTGCTGTTACTAAAAATAGAAATTTCTTCAATTGTCCATTGCTGCTTTAGTATAAGTCAAAATGAGCTCAAATTTGAACTGCAGCTACATGGCAAGGAGTAGTTTAGCATATGTTCGGGGTTTTTTTTTTGAAATTTTTCTTTCAGCCGATTTATGCCGATTATGCAAATTAGGCATATTTTGATAAAAGATCACATTTAAATCTTCTCCTCTGAAACCGCTGAACCAAATTTGTGTCTGGTGGTCCCGCCCTCTGACCAAGATGGCTGCACAGCTGTACTTAGTTTAACATAGGACCCTATGGGAAATTCACATAAAAACCATCTTGTCTGGAACCAGTAGCTCAATTAAAACCAAACTTTGATGGAATAGTCACTGGATGGTCCTCTTCCAAAATGGTGTCCGGCAGTTGCACTCTCCCGCCAAGATGGCCGCCACAGTGCAGTTGCGTTGTTATTGAAAGCAGCTTTGATCCAGGTGAGCGATTACAGGTTCCTGGGAGCCTCTGGTTTTTTTTACTCAAGAGATATTGCAAATGAACAGCCAGAATGGTTCCACTGGGCACACCGCCGGTGGCCATTTTATACACACTACGTCACGTACATGTTTTAGATCGTGGTCCTTTTACCAATATCGTAAGCGCTTTGGTGATCTAGATCAATGACCTTGACAGGTGGAAAAAAACATCGAAAAGGCATGGCTGTACTTCATCTCTGCGAATTTTGAAAATTACTGTGATTGTTTACGATAACAAAAATCTCCATATCACTGAGTTAGAAGACACACGGCCGGTGTTTATATTATTTTATTTTATTTATCAGTAATAAAATATAGCGACCCGACAGTAAAAATTTGACCTGGTCGGGTTAGAGGAAACCGACAATCATTTTTCTTTGGTCTAAGTTAAATTTAGATCAGAGAATAAAAATTAACGAATAACAAACAAATTTTCGATTTTAAGACATTCATTGTATCTGTACATTTCAATCAATTTTTTACAATGCTCGTGTATATTTGGTTTGTTTTTTCTTCATTTGTTCGATCAGACTAGTATGAAAGACTTTTACTTGTCAGAATAAGAATTTTAGACGTCCAGGGCCATTGGACTTCCATTAATGTCAAAACCTGATACATTCATTTTGATAAACCATGTGTCCAAGTGTATCAATTTAAAATGCATCTCATATTTTACATTAGAAGAAAACAAGATCCTACAAAGAAAAGAAAACAGGCGGGGAAGATGAACAGACACGTAGATACCCACAGAGACAACTACCTGTGACTAATTATATGTACTTAGAAGTTCCTGATGATGATGAATTCATCTGTAAGTAAAATGTTTTTGGAAAGAAAAACTTTTAAATACCAAATAACAGAAAAGATGTATACTGTTTTACTCATTACTGTACTGATCTATGCCTATTACATACATATTACTGTGTTAGCGGTAGACGATCGCCACGTCGCATTTTGCGAATATAACGGTAGTGTGGCGAGGATAACTTTTGTAGCAGTAGCCACACTGGCGAACGAAAAACTTTTAGAGCGTGTATCTGACAACGATCTTTTATTATGTAGAAAGTCAACTTCGAATAAAACGCGTTTAGACAATGATTTGATCGATGTATAATATCCAAAATGATTTTAAAAAGCGGGTCAAATTGATTATTTCCGTTAGTTTTTTCAGTTGAAATAACATTATCCGGGTCTCATTCCGGAAATAGTTTCGAATTTAGTCACCGACTGACTGGTTTCCTAAATTACGCTTTATTCTGTCTACGCTTGAATCTAAAACCAGTAAATTATTTCACAATGAGAAGGTCAAGTATGGCAAAGTGCAAATTCGGGTCCGTTCGCCCTGATAATTATAATTATGTAGAGTATTAAAAATAATAGAAAAATAAGTGATATTTGATTGCTTAAAGATATTAAATTGAGAAATTTTAAATATGCGGCATGCTAAAAAGTACAGTCAATGAACATAGGTATTCGTCACTCGAATTTACGCTATATATTTCATATAACCACATTGTTCAAAAATTATATTTTGAAGTCATTTCTAAACGGGTTTTGATAATTTTTGCACCAGAACAAAGATTTTTGTTTATTTTAGCATGATTTTCCTTTATTTTAGCATGATTTAAAGACAATTTTGCTATGTACTGTATTTTAACGAAAGTGACAAATACTTATACATGTATATGTCCACGGACTGTATGTTTTGATAATGGGCAAAATTAAACATTTCAGTCCTTGGAATAAATGAATCAGGTAACGATTAGTGAATCCACAGAGTCCGTAGAAAATGTAGGATATTAAAAATAATTATGCTAAAGTGTATGTTTCTATAATGAACAAAGTTAAACGTTTTAGTCCTTGGAATGAATGAAGCAGATAAAGATGAGTGAATCCAGAGTTTGTAGAAAATGTATGTGTCCTTGGAATTAGTAAATCAGGTAAAGATGAATGAATCAAGAGTCTGTAGTCCATTATACTTTATTAAAGTATTAAAAAAGTAATAGATATAACAAAGATAGTTTAAACAAACTACAATGTATTAACATAATGTTCAAGTTACAAAACAAAGTTGCATAGTATAGAAGCTGTAATGTTTTAATTCTGTTGTGCAACATGGTCCAATTGTATGTTTGTTGGCTTATAAAGACCCGATATCATTTTTAATAATCAGGGCGAACGGACCCAATTGTAGGGCAAACGGACCTGATACCGCCAAGCGCCAAAGATCTATTTTTATCCTTTTTTGGCCTACGGCCCCACACAGCAAAAAACAACAAAATCATACGAATATTGAATGTTCTGTTTATCTAATGTTCAAAGTTTGTTGTTTATCATGATAATACATGTATATGAATTATTATTGTTAGTTAATTAAATAATAAAGTTTTGAACTTTCAACTGTTTTATGCTCTTTGTTTATATTTAGTGTGGCTAACTGAAATTGAGTGTGGCTAAAAGAAATTAGTACCCATTAGCCACAGTGACTATTGAAAAAAAAAAATGTCTACCGCTAACACAGTTATTATGTTGGTACAAGACTTTGTATCACTACCAGTGACTATCGACATGTAGTGATGCTGTTAGTTCATGCGACAAGCGAGATCTGATATAAAGTTTTGTACCAACACACATTTTCCTACATAACAGTCTATGCAAAAAAACACTAGCCTTAAACACCAGTCTAGAAAAACAGTTTCAGGCTAGTGAAAAAATACAAACAAAGTTGTTTAATCAAAGTAGATTTAAGGAAATATCAAATTGTAAGGTAATATATCTTAAAATTGATGTTATATGTCAGAGATCTCCCTGGAATTTACTCATGATGGCCCTATGAGTAAATGGAAGGGGCCATTATGGCGCATCATGAGTAAATAGAATGGGCCATTAGGCCGGGGGTTTGTGGGCTGCCTAGGAAAATAGATTTGAAGGTTTTAAGACCCTCTTTGACCCCCTAAAAAGCATATGAAATGTATCATTTCATCTCATTTTGAAATCAGCTTTTAACATGAAAATACTTTATCATAGAGAGTTACAGATAGTGGTAGACCATCCCATATTTCAAAACATTTTTTTTCCAACAAGTACTGCTAATATCACCTCAATGAGAATACAAATAATGGCTGACTAGCAAAACATTTTATTTTCCTTAGACTCATAGGTAACCTAGGGGAAGAGAGAGCACCAACGGTCCTGAAATTTCCGTAATTCGACAGGCGTATTACTTGTATTATCGCTGTTGCCTGTAGTAGCAATATCTTCAGTAGAATCCTGATTTGATTCATCCGTTTGTCCAAGGAAAAACGTAATTTTCCTTTGGTTTTCAACTGGAGACTTCAGTTTTTTTCGTTTCGGCGGCATTTATTTCGGATAAACTCGGCGATATCCAATCTATTGTCAGAAAAACCTGAGACAGGATATCGGTACATTATTTATCTCCAGAATGGAAATCGCTGAACTGAATAGCTAAATTTGCGTCAACGATCCCGACCACAGGCGCACAATGCGCAAATTCCATGGGCCGTAGGTTAACTTTCTGAGCTGAATGAGAATTTGCATGCACCATTTCCGTTTTTAATGCGACTATGGCGCGGCCCAAAGTGATCTCTGTATGTTATATTTTTAGAGATAAAGGAACATTTTTAAGCAGTTCACTGGTTCACATAATGTACTAAAAACGGTAGATATCAAAATTAGTGTGCATGTTTATGGAATAACCTTCATCAGGTACGCTCAAAATCAAAAGATTGGCAAGTCAGGGCTGTTCCATTAAAACATGTGAGGTACCCGGTGACGGCAGTTTAAAAAAAATATATGGGTGGTTAGCCTAGCTGAGAAATCAATTCTGTGGTATGTGGTTGTCCTGCATAAATTGATTCTATGGGTTGTTGGGTCAGGAAAAACCTTGGTGTTTTATTTTTTCCAGCAAACTAAGATATGAAAAAGATTTTTTTGAAAGAATCTCTAGAATACTTAATTTTTTTGTAATGTTTTGGCGCTCGAATCGTAATGTCGTCATCGGTTCCGGTTTGGCTCTGTGTGTTAGTTATACACATAGAATTTGAGTTATCTCCCTTCAAAAACTATGGTGGATGTTGATGCTGTCACTCCTGATGAACAAACTTTCAATCAAGAATTCAATTCAACACCTAAGTGTTACTTTATATCAATGACCCTTGCTATCACTTAGCATTCTTTGTCCATCAACTTTTTCACATTTCACATTTCAACCTTCTCCTACTTGGCAAGAATGATTCTTTGAAGAATGGAATTCAAGTTTTAAAAGACTTTAGTTGGGAAAAGCTTGAAAAATCTTAGAACCAGCAGTAGTAAAGACACATTTTGAATGAAGCATAAGTAAGACATAAAGATTCAAGTTTGTTCAGATGATAGTCCATGGGGTCTGAGCACTGGGTTCCAAAGTGTTTACATTAGGCTGTAATGGAAAAAAACATAAAAAAGTCTTCTTAATATTAAACCAGCAATAGTAAGACAGTTATTATATGCATGAAGCTTCTGTAGGACATGTATAGGTTCAAGCACAGTTCAAGATGATACAAATAAAGGGAAAGATGCTGAATATTGCATGCATGGACATTCTTTCCTTTGCTGATACATATGCAGAATTACTCTGAATTCCTTTATTCTTGCCGTTACCTAAAAAAAATCATAGTATAGATTTATTTGATTTTGAAGAATTCCTTTGATTCAGAAAAAAAATTCTATCGGTGGTTGTATTTTACTGAAAAATGCTTCTGTGGGTGGTCGCCAGAATCAGTAAATTGCTTCTTTGGGTGGTTCTCCCCAAAAAAAGTGCCTTCCCCGGGTACCTCATATGTTTTAATGGAACAGCCCTCAAACAATTTGAAGACTTGGGAGCAGTATAACCAAAGGGCCTAAACAGGATAAGGTCACCTAGGCTATATCTGAGGGAGGAGAACCTTAGTACACATGTCCACTATTTTGAATCATCTTGAAATTTTCAAAGTAAATTTCATATACACTTGAGGTGTCTCAATCTGTAAGTGACTTTTTTGATTACACAATATTATCTCTATAGTTTTAACAGATCCTCACTGGCAAGTCGAGAAGTATTTATTTATATTTGTTAGAAATTTGACAGAAGAAAAGAATATTAAACTAGAACCCTAAAATAATGTACGAGAGCAATTTCATTATTCATTGATGGCTGACCGATATCGAACCATTGTGCATTACAGAATTTAGTTACACACACCTAATACGAGTCCAATCTACATGTTTATTGGTGCAAAAAAATAATCGCCAGACCCTCCAAAACAAGAAATTTTGATAACAATTGCAAATTTTTCATCTTTCCATGCAAATTGTGCTTGTTCTTAATTATACCCCCCGCAACGAAGTTGTAGGGGGGTATACTGGTGTCACCATGTCCGTCCGTCTGACAAATCGTATGTCGTACGATAACTTGAGCTGTGTTTCTTAGAATCTTTTACAATTTTATCAGCTGTTTACTGGTGAAGAGAGGAGGATCCCTTTCTTTTTTGGCGATTTTCACTTTTGCCGTTCCAGAGTTATTGGACTTGATATGACGGAAAATAGGATTTTTACCCTATGTCGTATGATAACTTGAGTAGTGTTTCTCAGAATGTTTTGGAATTTTATCAGCAGCTTACCGGTGAAGAGAGGAGGATCCCTTTCATTTTTGACAATTTTCACTTTTGCCATTTCAGAGTTGTTGGACATGCATGATATGACGGAAAATAGGATTTTTACCCTATGTCGTATGATAACTTGAATAGTGTTCCTTAGAATGTTTTGAAATTTTATCAGCAGCTTACCGGTGAAGACAGGAGGATCCTTTTCATTTTTGGTCGAAACAATCAGTAATGTTTTGGTTATGGAAATAGGTTGGACAGATGTGGGGAGCAGGGGGTATATCTAGTTTGACTTGTTTTAATACGTAGTCCAATAAACTATGAATAAAATTTGTTCAGCCATATATATCATCAACCAATTATTTCAGATACAGGGTTGTTATACCCCCTCTCAAGGAGAGTCGGGGTTATATAGGGGTCCGTCAGTCACAATTTTGGTTTCCGGATAATAATTAAAGTACCACTCAACCAAATCTTTTCAAACTTTAACACAATGCTGTGGACCATTAAATACAGGTTAATTTCGATTACGGTGTATTTCACATTTACCGTTCCTGAGTTGTGGCCTTTTTTCTCTTAGAAAATAAGGACTTTTTTTAGGTTTCCGGATGATATTTAAAGTATGGCTCAACCAAATCTTTTCAAACTTTAACACAATGCTGCAGACCATTAAATACAGGTTACTTTCGATTACGGTGTATTTCACATTTACCGTTCCTGAGCTATTGCCCTTTTTCTCCTAGAAAATAAGGATTTTTTAGGTTTCGGATGATATTTAAAGTATGACTCAACCAAATCTTTTCAAACTTTAACACAATGCTGTGGACTATTAAATACAGGTTAAGTTCGATTACGGTGTATTTCACATTTACCATTCCTGAGTTATGGCCCTTTGTCTCTTAGAAAATAGGGACTATTTATTAATTTTAGGTTTCCGGATGATATTTAAAGTATGACTCAACCAAATCTGTTCAAACTTTAACACAATGCTGCAGACCATTAAATACAGGTTAATTTCGATTACGGCATATTTCACATTTACCGTTCCTGAGTTATGGCCCTTTTTCTCTTAGAAAATAGGGACTTTTTAGGTTTCCAGGTGATATTCAAAGTATGGTTCAACCAAATCTTTTCCAGCTTTAGCACAATGCTGCAGACCATTAAATACAGGTTAATTTCGATTACGGCATATTTCACATTTACCATTCCTGAGTTATGGCCCTTTTTCTCTTAGAAAATAGGGACTTTTAAGGTTTCCAGGTGATATTTAAAGTATGGTTCAACCAAATCTTTTCCAGCTTTAGCACAATGTTGTAGATCATTAAATACAGGTTAAGTTCGATTACGGTGTATTTCACATTTACCGTTCCTGAGTTATGGCCCTTTTTCTCTTAGAAAATAAGGATTTTTTTAGGTTTCCGGATGATATTTAAAGTATGACTCAACCAAATCTGTTCAAACTTTAACACAATGCTGCAGACCATTAAATACAGGTTAATTTCGATTACGGCATATTTCACATTTACCGTTCCTGAGTTATGGCCCTTTTTCTCTTAGAAAATAGGGACTTTTTAGGTTTCCAGGTGATATTTAAAGTATGGTTCAACCAAATCTTTTCCAGCTTTAGCACAATGCTGCAGACCATTAAATACAGGTTAATTTCGATTACGGCATATTTCACATTTACCATTCCTGAGTTATGGCCCTTTTTCTCTTAGAAAATAGGGACTTTTAAGGTTTCCAGGTGATATTTAAAGTATGGTTCAACCAAATCTTTTCCAGCTTTAGCACAATGTTGTAGATCATTAAATACAGGTTAAGTTCGATTACGGTGTATTTCACATTTACCGTTCCTGAGTTATGGCCCTTTTTCTCTTAGAAAATAAGGATTTTTTTAGGTTTCCGGATGATATTTAAAGTATGACTCAACCAAATCTTTTCAAACTTTAACACAATGCTGTGGACCATTAAATACAGGTTAAGTTCGATTACGGTGTATTTCACATTTACCGTTCCTGAGTTATGGCCCTTTGTCTCTTAGAAAATAGGGACTATTTATTAATTTTAGGTTTCCGGATGATATTTAAAGTATGACTCGACCAAATCTGTTCAAACTTTAACACAATGATGTGGACCATTAAATACAGGTTAAGTTCGATTATTATATGACTTCATATAATGTCTTTTCTGATTGGCTGACGTCCCTAGAAACATTCTTTGAACTTTATATTCACCTCACACGACATAATGCGCAGAGAATATAGCATTCCAACGTCTTGCACCATACGAATAAAATAAAAAAACATGATAAAAGCTTATTTTAAAATCAACAAATAAAATGTGTCATATAATGAAACAATTACTGACTTTCAATTCGATGGATACCAGGATTTATTAACCTAAGAATAATATATTTGCCTCGATGAATATAATGTTCCCGAGTTAATAAATCCTTGTATCCACCTCATTAAAAGTCATTAATTGTATATTATGGTGTATTTCACATTTACCGTTCCTGAGTTGTGGCCCTTTTTCTATTAGAAAATAGGGAATTTTTAGGTTTCCGAATGATATTTAAAGTACCGCTCAACCAAATCTTTTCAAACTTTAACACAATGCTGTATACCATAAAATTGAGGTCAAGTTTGATTATGGTGTATTTCACATTTACCGTTCATAAGTTATGGTCCTTTATTAGAAAATAGGGACTTTCTAGGTTTCCGGATCATATTTAAGGTATGACTCAACCAAATCTTTTCAAACTTCAACACAATGATAAGTACCATAAAATACAGATTAAATTCGATTATGGTGAAATTGACATTTACCGTTCATGAATTATGGCCCTTTTTCTCTTAGAAGATAGCCTGATAGGGACTTTTAAGGTTTCTGGATGAAAATTTGGAATGCAGGGGTATCTGTGATCAACAAATCAATTTTATCTAGTTTAAATTGATTTCATCAACACCGGCTTAAATGTGATTACAGCATCACTTTCAAATTATGAAACTTTTAATTTGGGTACAAGAAAAGTTTGAAGATAACAAAGTGGTTATCAGAAGCTTTAAATCGAAGAACAGACAATACAATGGCCAAAAGAAAAAGGACATAAAGTGATCTATAAAACATTACACAGAAGAACAGACAATACAATGGCCAAAAGAAAAAGGACATAAAGTGATCTACAAAACATTACACAGAAGAACAGACAATACAATGGCCAAAAGAAAAAGGACATAAAGTGATCTACAAAACATTACACAGAACAGACAATACAATGGCCAAAAGAAAAAGGACATAAAGTGATCTACAAAGCATTACACAGAAGAACAGACAATACCATGGCCAAAAGAAAAAGGATATAAAGTGATCTACAAAACATTACACAGAAAGCTAACGATTGAGCAACACAAAACCGGCTAAAAACCAGGGGTCAACTCACATACGCTGGAAGAGAAAGCAATTCCTGCTCTACTAGTGGCACCTGTCATGTTGCCGCTAAGCATCACGAATATTATGTGATGTGGAAATCATGCTTTTTTTTTTTGTCTGTCAGATGGTGATGCCAAACTATACAACACTATTTTATTTTTAGGCCCACTAACAATTTATTATCCAAATATAACTTTCTAGTTTTAAGGAATTGTCATTTTATACATTTATAATAGAACTGATAAGCTATGCTTGAAAGGAAGAATTTTTAATACCCGAATGTTCATTTGTAAATAAATCTCACAAAATACTGCATGTGCAAAAATGTCATCTTTTCAGTTTAATAATTGATGTTGATGGCAAAGGAGTGAGTGATTATTGTTTAATGCCAATTCAACAATTTTTCATCTATATCATGAGTTGATGACGAAATCTGCTTTGTTCTATCCCAACACGCTGAGTTGGATTTTTATAGTGCTAGCTCAAGTCCGTGGATAGACATGTCGCCCCACTCTGATACATTATCCTGATTCCAAGCCAACCAGTCTGCTCTTTCTCCTTAATGCTGCATGCTTAGTGGAGAAGCAACAAATACCAATTTTATAGTCTGGTTTGACCCGACGGGCTCGAACCCATGATCTACTCGAGACAAGCTCGCTAACCATTACGTCACCGATGCGGTTTTGATGGCAAGGGAAGTTCTGTTCTTTAATTATATATATTTTAATATTTATATTTTCAGTTTGTGAAGATTGTGGAAGAGAATATGAGGGAGACTGTCCTGTCCATAGCACCTTTAACATATTTGATTCAAAGGTGTTTTATTAAATGCAAGAAAATCTATGTTTTAATGTAGGTCATTCAGAGACATTAGCAGTGCAATGTGACAAGTAAAATTTGTAGGGATACAACAATTCTTAAGGTCTGTCTCTAGATATAAACTTAGAGTTGTGATGAAGTTAAAATGAGCTGCAATTGGTTACGACGGAAGTGGTAGCATGGACGAGCATATCATGTTAATCTTACTGCTGTTATTTATGTATACATTTGTTGCAAATTGAACATATTTTATTGATGAACACAATTCATATTTAAAAAAAAATTGAAGTTCAGATATAATTTTATTAAAATTAAAGCAAACATCCCTGCCAAAGTGATAACTGTCCAGGTGAAGACAATTTTTTAATTTGAATTTGAACACCTGTTTTTATCCCCCCCGCGATAGCGGTGAGGGGATATAGTAATAGCGTCCGTCACACTTTCTTGTTTACGCGATAACTTGAGTAAACATGGATAGATTTGAATAATTTTTTGCGTGTGGCTTGTAATTGTCATTATCTTGGATGGGTTCTAACATGGAAATATTTGAAGCAAGGATATTGGGGGAAAATCTTAGTTTTTGGTTGAAAAATGACCAATATTGAGAATTGTGTCTTGTTTACGCGATAACTTTAGTTAACATGGATAGATTTAAATAATTTTTTGCATGTGGCTTGTAATTATCATTATCTTGGATGGGTTCTTACATGAAAATATTTGAAGCAAGGGTTTTGGGGGAAAATCTATATTTACATCAGAGGTTTACACTGTTCAAAGTGGAGTACTTCCTGTATATTATTCAGATCATGCTGCAATATACTCCATCCTTCAATAAAGTATGTTATACATTAAGACTGCAAGGCTGCTTTCTATAAATATATAAAACTAAATATTATGCAAATGCGGGGGGATACGTCATGCACTAGGCGGTACTTTTATTATCCCCTCGCCAACGAAATTGCGAAGGGATATAGAAATGTTACTGTCCGTCCTTCCCTAACATCCTTGTGAAAACTCTAGAATCGACATCCTTCAATGGATTTTGACCAAACTTGGTACATACTTAGTCCTTAAGAGAATCTGGAACCCTATTGTTTTTCAAGGTCAAGGTCACAGGGTCTAATTTTTACCCTGTAACATCCTTGTGAACACTCTAGAATCAACATCCTTCAATGGATTTGGACCAAGCTTGGTACATACTTAGTCCTTAAGAGAATCTGGAACCCTATTGATTTTCAAGGTCAAATGTCAAATTTTTAGGCTAAGGGATATGCCATGCTTTGCGTTAATCTTGTTTACTGTTAAAATAGTTTTTGTGTGCATCATACATTTGTAAAGTACTTCGATTAGGCCAAAGAAAAAAGATTGTTGGTTTCCCCTAACCCTGTCGGGTCAGTTTTATTCTGCCTGGTCAATTAATTTTATTGGTATTTTTAGTAGAAAAAGATATGTTACGGAAAGACGGACGGACGGTAGCATTACTATATCCCTTCGCAACTTCGTTGGTGAGGGGATAAAAGAAAAAAGCCTGCCTGCCGGTCTATGAAAATTTTCCCATGTTAGGGGAAACCAACAATCAATTTTCCATGGCCTTAGCTGATATGTAAAGCTGAAGGCTTTATTGTTCATATGAATTCAAAACTTACTATACAGAAACCGAAAAGTATTGTTAATGTTACAGTATACTTACTCTATTCTATAGACAACAAGCAGAGGTGAAACAAGAGCCACAGAAACATTGCCAGATGGACTTTCTGTTAGAGAATCAAAGATTCCAGATGGTGGCTTAGGTGTGTGGTCAAACAAGTTGATACCTAATAGAAGCAGATTTGGACCGTATGAAGGTGAAATCATCAGAGATGCAGATAAAGCTCATTCTACAGGATATGCATGGCAGGTGTGAATTATTTCTTCTTCTTCAAACTTGTCTAGACCAGAGCTTTTTAATCTTTTCACCTAGACCCTATGTCAAGTACTAACCATGACTTTTGACCCAAAGTCAAATTATTCAGTGTTTTTAGCAAGTAAACTTGTCCAGTCCACAGTCTGCCAAAACCATTTTGACAAACTAGCCCGAACAACATTTTAGCAGATTTTTTTTCTATTTCATTTGATTAAGCAATTTTATGCAATTTTATGCAATTTTACTAGACCGGGGCTTAGAGCTAGTGGTTTTTCATATTTTGGCATAGAATCCAGAACATTTTTTTTATCTTTTCACCTAGACTCATGATATTTGTATCATCTTAAGACAATGTGTCGCATACCATTATGATTCACCAATGATAGGTTGACCTCTGACCAAATTATTCAATGCTTATTACGATAGCAATGGTAAATATGATTTAAATTTAAAATTATTTTGCATGAAGGCTGCAAATATGAATATCTTAGATGAGTTTTGGTATGGGAAAGATTGCAACACCAATTTTGGTAAATTTTATGGAAGACTTGTCTTATTAATTTTTGAAAATGTACATAGCAACTGTACATATCTAGAATCATAAGAACAAAAATTGTGACTGGAACAATTGGATTTCACAATATTTTAATTCCAACTTTGGTAAATATCCTGGAAGTCTCTCAAAACTTTCATTTTTAGCTCACCTGGCCTTTAGGCCATATGAGCTATTGCCATCACTTTTTGTCCGTCGTCCTTCCATCAACATTTCACATTTTTATCTTCTCCTCAGAAACCACTGGGCCAATTGCAATCAAGCTTTGGTGGAATGGCCTCCTTCCAAAATTGTGTCCGGTGATCCCGACTTCCAACCAAGATGGCTGCCAAGCTAAAAATAGAAAAAAGGGGGGATGAAATTTAAAAAAAATCTTCTCTGAAACTACTGAGCCAATCTCAGCCAAACTTTGCTGAAATGATCCTTGGGTGGTCCCCTTCCAAAATTGTGTTCGGCATTCAGACCTCCGACCAAGATGGCCACCACAGCCGAATTTAATTTAACATAGGACACTATGGGAAATTCCCTTAAAAATCTTCTTGTCTGAAACCATTTGCTCAATAAGAACTAAATTTTGATGAAATAGTCATTGGATGGTTCTTTTCCAAAAATTTGTCGGGCGGTTCGGCCATTCAACCAAGATGGCCCCCACAGTCGAACTTAGCTTAACATAGGACCCTATGGGAAATTCACATAAAAATCTTCTTGTCTGGAATCAGTTGCTCAATTGGAACCAAACTTTGTAAAAATAGTCATTGGATGGTCCTCTTCCAAAATTGTGTTTGGGGTCCCGCCCTCTGACCAAGATGGCAGCACAGCTGAACTTAGTTTATCATAGGACCCTATAAATGTGTTTTTTTCTTCTAGTTAGCTTACTTTTGACAAGTCATCAGGACATCATCCATCTCGGACTAAATTGGATGCTTAAGATAGAACATGTAAAACTTCATGTTCAGTTGCATTGTTATTGAAAGCAGCTTTGATCCAGGTGAGCGATTACAGGCTCCTGGGAGCCTCTGGTTATGTCTTTACTGCTGGGTGTCACGGTACATTACCCATGTGCTTGTGTCCATCTGAAATATATGGTTTCTGGGAAATAATTTGCCTTCACGTACATCTTTCTACTTTGGCATAAGTATTACAGGGTTCGTACGGGTCATGGAATCCTGGAAAAGTCATGGATTTTTATTTTGTAAAATAAGGGCCTTTAAAAGTCAGGAAAACTGTATTTTATCGAAAAGTCCTTGAATAGTCATGGAAAATTATTATTTGAGCTGTAATCTTTATTAAATGTATTCAAACATCTAAAATTAAGAGATTCTCCCGATTTCTGTCGTAACTGTTTCCTTTAGACGTACTTGAAACAAGGCGCCAGTTGCGGTAAATGTAAATAAGGATTTTAAGTTCGTTTCTTTAAAATTATTTGTAAAAATATGCAACCGGATGTATAGACGAGTTTCCTAATGTACTACAGTTTCCTGCATTAAACGGTGTTGCAGTAGGAAACCAGATATTGGAAAACGTACTTTTGGCTTTTAAAATGTCGGGCAACTGCCATTTTCAGATCAAGTGGTTAGACAACCCTGAATATAAAGAGATGGTTGGATGTGGGAAGTAGTGAGAGCAAAGCAAAAGGCTCATTTGGTCAAAAGGAATTTTATTTTTCGAATATGGGTGAAACTGCCCTTGAAGAAGAGCCCAGAGGAACACTAAACATTATGATTTTTCTAAAAATAAATCATCTACCAATTTTATAATATAGCTCGCTTATGAGGTGTGTATTTCCATATTTTAAAAATGACAGCTTCCACATACAAATACAGCATGTTGTAGTTTTTGCCACAAAATGGCTGGAAACTCTTCTTTTAAAATTAAATGGCTTGAAAAGCCAGAATATAAGTGTCTGTCTCAAATACCGAGCAAATTTAAAGCTGCATCATGTAATGTGTGTATAAAGGATATTAACATCAGTAATATAGGAGGAAGAGTGGACTTAAAAGTCGCATCTAGTCAACAAAGCACTCTGAACATAAAAAAAAAGCAGTTTGAGACTGTCAATGTGGGTTAATAATCAAGTGGAACCAGCCAGTGTCCAGCCTACACAAAAATTATTGGAGGAGTCTGTGGCAACAACAGATTTCATAAAAGTGGAGATTTAATTTTGACATTAAACATGGTAAAAAGCTACTTTTCTTTCACAAGTTATACAGACATTGTACAGATTTTTCAGAGTATGTTCTCAGCCGATATGATGCATTATGTAGCAAACAAATGGCCCTTGGAGAACCGAATCATGCTCTTTGGCAGTCTTTGGAATCCGTCCATATTTGATGGAATCAATCAAAAGAAAGATAAAAAAAGAAGATATATATGTTCTCTTATTTGATGAATCTCTAATTCAACAACTTAAAAAAAAAAACAGCTGGACATCCAAGCTATACTAGAATTAAGTTATAAATTTAAATAGAAAACTGAAAGGGTTGTAATTGTCTCATTGTCCAATGGGCCACTTCCATTTTGATGATAGTTCAGGTCACGTTGGCATAAATGACTACCAAGTGTGCTGTTTATGATGGATAATTTCTTATATACTCATATACAAAGGTTAGAACATGATAAATAATGTGATTACTCAAAATTTCACTTATACTCGTTGACAGTTTGCTTAAAGTTGGTCCTGGAAAAACTAAAAAAAATCCTGGAAAAGTCATGGAATTTTCTCACAAAAAAGGTGTATGAACCCTGGTATTATTGATCCTAAAATACAGGTGAATTTTGATTTTGACTAATCGGGTCAAACCAAATATTATAAAAATTTGTTGCTTCCCCCTAAGCATGCAGCATGAAGGAGAAAGAGCAAAGACTGTTTTGGCTTGAAATCAGAATAATACATCAGAGTGGGACGACATGTCTATCCGCAGACTGTTGTTTCATTGAGCTAGCACTACAAAAATCCAACAAAGCGTTTTAGTCTAGAACAAAGATGACCTCGTCATCATCTCATTGAAAGTTAACAGTTTGTTCTCTCGTCATGATATAGCTGTAAAATTGCTGAGTTGGTGTTAAAGCAATAATCTGTGGATAGACATGTCGCTCTACTCGGACACATTATCCTGATTCAGAGCCAAACAATTTTATAGACCTTGGAGCTCTGATCCATGATCTACCGTATTCGAGGCGAGCATGCTAACCATTATCAGGCCTCTACATTAACATATTTTTCAACTTGTCCCTTCGGACAACTAACTAAAAAAAAGTACTTGTTCGACTCAATCCTTTAGTTGTCCGAAAAAATTAATAAAAATGATAAAAACTAGAGAATAATTATCCAGGGCTCCCACTACTATCATATTATAGAGAAGTGGGGAGACTTCTGGGAGAAGTCAATTGCGATTAATCGAAACATTGTTTCGCGACCTCTGAGACTGACGTTACCCTGCCCAAATTTAGTAAATAGTTAAAGCTGCCTGAACTGATTTGTTCTGAGTTTTTTTTATTCATAACTACCTTAAGGACATGTATTCAATGTCACATTTTTATTTCCGTCTACCTTGTTTGGAGTCTTGCATACCAGTGATTTTTATATGTACCCCCCTCCCCCTCCCCCTCCCCCCCCCTTTTTTTTTTCCTTTTGAAATATTACTGTGTTGTGATCCAATACCACACAAATTGTAATAACTCATATTTGTGTATTTGTGCTTTATATTGTTTCTGGTAAAAAAAAATATACCTAGATCCTATATATACCAGTATCTATGTATATTTGTTTTACCAGAAACAAGTGCCTGTGATATAAATAAAGCAAAGTATTTTATTTAAATTCACAGAAAAATACAAATTTTAGTGGATCTTTTCAACCAGATCAGGAAAAAACTTTTTGTCCGTTTCAATATTTCCCAAAAGCCTAAATCAAGTCCTCTATCATATTTTGCACAAAAGACAAGATTAAATTTGGCGCCAAATTGATATCCGATAATTTTTACGTGTCCGTTCCGGAGTGATTCTTGTTCTTATATTTCAAATATTGATATTTCTGTTCATTAAAGCATTTCTGAGATTGCGACTTTAATTTTATCAATGTCCTTGAACTTCATATGGAGGAACGATAAATGATACAATAAAAGAGTTTTGATCTGGCGTTTCACTTTAGTTTTAATCAAAATGAATTATGGACAAATTGGAGATCAAACAGGGCTCTTTTATACAACAAACCCAGTATTTTATACCAGTGGAAATAGATTTGTCCGTCGTACCGGCACGTTTGGGAATCTCTGATTTTTTCACTTGTCCCGTCGGACAACCGTAATACAAGATCTACTTGTCCGACGTCAGTTTTCACTAGTATCGGACAAACGAGGCCTGATTATACCACCGATGCGGTTTTCTGCATTGATGTTTATGATGACATCTATACAAAAGATGAGTAATGTCTATTTAAAACGAGTGTTAATCTCAGGCTTTGGTTTTTATTTCAGGTATATGTTCATGGTTCTTCAAGTTACTTTATAGATGCTTTCAATAAGTCTAAAGCAAATTGGATGAGATATGTAAACTGTGCCAGAAATGAAGATGAACAAAATTTAATAGCTTATCAGTATAAAGGTGAAATTTATTACAGAAGTTTTAAAGAAATACCACCAGAAACTGAACTTCTGGTATGGTATGGTCAAGATTATGGCAAAGACCTTGGGATAGAAAGATTTGATATGAAGTCATTCCTGAAGCCTAGATACATAAATGGAGAAGGTATTATATTATTCTTATTTATCAATGTGCTCATTGAGCAACATTTTTAGCCATCACTTGGCATATGTAGTCATTCGAATGGTGTAAACTATTTAAAACATCTCCTGTGAAATGACGAGTTCAATTTCAATCAAAGTTGGTCTGAATCATCCTTAGGGAGTCCACTTTCAAAATGATATCTGAAGATCCCACCATTCATCCAACATGGCTGCTGTTTCTATAAATAGACCACATACCCAATTTATCCACATTTTTCCACCAAGCGAACTAAAATTTGAACAGTAGTTCCATTTTCATGAAAGATATAACATAAGTATGTTAAATGTTTTGCTGAAACATAATGCATTTTTCATATTATTGCAGAAAACATTTAAATTAGACTAGCCAAAATTCAGTTCATAATATTCTCTTCTGAAACCACTGAGCAAATTTAATCAAAACAAAATCAAATTGTTACTGACAATAGAAATTTCTACAAATGGATAAAATGTATACATTTTAGAAAAAAAAATGGTTTAAACTTTAAACCTATAGCTTTATGCTGATAAGTATATATATTTCAAGATTTTCCATGAAATTTGTAATTTTGACCATTTATTTTTTAGCATACAAATTAGCCCAAAAATGTTGTTGTTTTTTTTTTTTTTTTTAATGGAGTGTGCTGACAGCTGTTGGTGGTATGTTTGCAAATTTTCTCTTACTTTTACCATTTCTGTGAAAAACTTGACCGAAAGATACAGAAAAGTGCTTATTTCCAAAACTAAAAAGATTTTGATTTTTATATAATTTAATGCAGTTTCTTGCGAAATGTTCTTCTTAATGGGTTATTGATGGGCCATTCAAAATATTTTGCTATTTTATTTCTAAAAGGGGCCAACATATTTGAAAGGTATAATAGCTTTTTTGTTGAGTGGATTGTGTTGAGAGCTTTCGGTAGTATGTCAGTGGATTTCCTATATCTTTTACGGTCTTTGAGATAAACTTAAAAGTTGAAAAGTGTCAATTTCCAAAATTTGAACGTTTGAAAGTTTTTATTTTCCATCAATTTTAATGCAAATTTTAGTATAAACATATTTTATTAATTAATTCAATATTACACATTATGAAAATACACATATAAATTATTTAGACATTTAAATTAATCAATAGGATTCGGAAACAAGTGGTTAAACTTATATTAATCCGTATCCCTGGTGTTCAAGGTTTAATTAATTATCGAAAGGTAGAAGTGTATTGAGAATTAATCAAGTGTTAATCAGTCGTTGTCAATGTTATTTGGTGTGCTTTAGTAAGAAAGAAAAAGAAACAAACAAATGAAGTGCAAAGGTGCAAGTGCTTTTTTTTTCTTTTTCTTGTTTTTTTCATGTTTAAGTTGTGTGAATATGGTTAAGAGGTCAGGCCTCTACATTAACATATTTTTTATCTTGTCCCTACGGACAACTAACTAAAAAAAGTACTTGTCCAACTCAATCTTTTAGTTGTCCAAAAAAAAAAAAAAAAAATTACAAAAACTAGATAATAATTATCAGCAATTTGTGTAAAATGTATTGGTTTGTGGTTATTGTCTCACAAACATTATAGCATCCTGTCATTATACCCCCCGCAACGAAGTTGTAGGGGGATATACTGGTTTCACCATGTCCATCCGTCTAGACAAATCCTATGTCGTACGATAACTTGAGTTGTGTTTCTTAGAATCTTTTAAAATTTTATCAGCTGTTTACTGGTGAAGAGAGGAGGATCCCTTTCTTTTTTGATGATTTTCACTTTTGCCGTTCCAGAGTTATTGGACTTGATATGACGGAAAATAGGATTTTTTTCCTATGTCGTATGATAACTTGAGTAGTGTTTCTCAGAATGTTTTGAAATTTTATCAGCAGCTTACCGGTGAAGAGAGGAGGATCCCTTTCATTTTTGGTCGGAACAATCAGTAATGTTTTGGTTTTGGAAATAGGTTGGACAGATGTATATCTTAGTGAGCACAATACTAGTTAATACTAACAGAAATTATGATTATGACATCTTTATTGACTTTAATCAACAAATTAAAATACATTTTGTACACTTTGACATATTAGTCATCAAGTCATTGGTATCAAACGATGCCATCATGGTATTAGTGTCTAATCGTCAATTTCTAAGTTTGGTTCTCGAATAGCAGGCCCATCTAAGTGGTAATCGTATATGTGGATTGAATCCAGGATGCTTTGAAAGTTGTTGTTCACCATCTATTGAATGCAGATTGTGTATCAAAATCAGCTGCTGAATGTCCCTCAATGGAAATTAACATCAGATGCCTTAACATTTCTGGTTGAATTGATCTCCGCCGCTTGTAAATTCGTACTTTCTAAGATCAGGGGATATTATAGATGCATGCTGATGGACATTTTATTTACGTTACCAGGGAATTATTGTGTAGGGGAAGGAAACACTATAAACAAATTGCTTTCGATTTCATAATAGTTACTTAATGCCAGTTTTCATTTAATCAAATCGCTGAAAAGATACGGATCAAGTATATGTTCGGAATATCTCTTGGTTCACCGTTATAATTAGCGATCGTGTACTTCAATGGAAACCAATAGTTTTAGACACATTGAAATAATTATTTACTAAGTTTATGTCTGTAAAAATCATAAAGCAACACATTTTTATCATAGAAAATAACCTTCAAAAGGTAGGACAGTCATTTTTTCACTTGTCCCGTCGGACAACCGAGATACAAGATCTACTTGTCCGACGTCAATATTCTCTGGTATCGGACAAACTTTAATGTCGAGGCCTGGAGGTGAATCGTTTACTATTTATGATGAACTTCTGCACGTTTAAGAACATATCTCTATTTAGGGTATTCGTTAAGTCTGTAGAGCCAAACAATAATAAATCCGTATTTAAGTTAATTGGTAAATTAATGGTGTGAATATATATCGGTCTTATTGCATTGTGACGGGGACAATGTAGCAGAAAATGGGCCGTGGTTTCTGTTGCCCCACATTAACAGAATGGGGAATTTACAATGTTTTTACGAAATAAGTGATGATTGAGAGAGCTGCATTGCATATGCAACCTAGTGTGTAAAATTTGTCCCAGTCGAGTACCAATATAATAATAAATGGGTTTAGTATTGTTTTGTGGTTGAAGATTTGATTTAATTATCTGAACAGATCTGCTTGATTTAATATTTTCTGGCTGTTGGTTCCATAGTTGTACACTGGAGGGTATGAAATAGCTTGCGTAGAGCGATATTCGAGTGCGTACTGGAGGAATACGTGAGGTATGACGAGTATTGTCAGGGGTTTCAAAGTTTTTTATAATAGGAGGTACCTAAAAAATTAGGCTGAGGGCCGTAAGGGGTCCAGGGGGCGGAAGCTCCTGAAATCTAGCATTTTGTGGACCAAAAAATGTACTTCAGAGACTGCAAAACATTAAGTGTTTTTCAAAGAAAAATCTCATAAACTTTAGAGTTCAGATTTCACCAAGAGTGAAGACCATGCATAATGCCTGGATTTTCCCCCAATTTCTTTATTGAATATTTCAGTTTACAGACTTCAGCCAAGATTATTCATAGATAGTCCGCCATATATCTTAAAAAAAACCAAAAGGACCATAAAGAGCTATGGTTCCGCAGCTAGGCTTGACCAAGCCATTGTTATGAAAGCTTAAACTTCTCAAAATTCTGTTGTTGGCTTTGTCCTTTTCTTTTCACAATACCTTGGCTTGCATGTTTTTTTTTACTTCATTACCAGTAATTAAACTCATCAAAGACCATTGGCACGGATCAAGACATATAAGTGTCATAATTAATGAAACATATAAATTTAATTTGCAATCATCAATCTTTAATAGAATTTATAATTTTAATAGATCAATACCAATATAATTAAACAAAAACAATATATATTGTTACTGTCAGGAGCAATCAAATATTTTAGAAAAACAAAATGGTAAGAGAGTGTGTGTGAAAGATGAATGAAAGTGTTTATTACTATTATATATATTATTATTTCATTATTTTGTTTATCAAAATGTAAAACCAATGTAGTCACAAAACTTATTTTTGAAAACTCCTGTCACAACCTAGTCAGGTGGTGATGTAAGGGAATTTATAAAATCCTGACTATAGGGGGGGGAATTGTTACTTTCACGACTTATGTGCAAAAAAAATGTTCGAACAAAAACGATTCGCGGGAAGACATTTATTAACATTTGAATCACAAAAGTTAAATTATTTTGGAAAAAAAGTGGGGCCTACGTTTTGACATTACAATGTAATTCGTATTTGAGCCATGTCCGGTCCTTTTTCAAGATTTCTAGTAATTGTCTATTCCTTATCTCCTCGTACCTCCTTTTAAAAATGTTTTTCAGCACACTTTCATTTCTGTGAACAACCGCGGTAGGGCCCCGTCAAAATATGTAAATAAATTAGCCATAGGTTTTTATTTTTTTTATACCGGAAGTTAAACAATATGGACGGAGTTAAGCAACAGGACAGTACGCCCCAGAATGATTCGACCCTGTGTAGTCGTATATTCATAATACATAATGATCATACTTATATTACTGAAGATTACACTAAATTGTGTTTGAACATAATTTGTAATCGGTCATTTTTTATTTTGAAATGAGGTCAGCTTTGTTCCGGTCCGAGTTTTACACAAGGATGAAAAGATATTGGGGCGAAAACATATCTATTTACCGCATGCGCAAACTGCTATTTACGATTCTAAAGTAAATTTATTTTTTAAAACGGAATATCCCATCAACTTGATCGTGACGCAGTTGTTCGATTTGAATGCGAGAATTCAGCAATTGACATGATCATTAATTTTTTATGAAAAATATTCCACAAGCCTATGGTACTTATGGTTTTGACCACCGCTAATTTTGGGGGGTTCAGTAATTTCTGCCGGTACTATGCACAATCTCAGACGGGTAAAAGTACCGGTTACCAGCCCACTTTGAAACCCCTGTATTGTGATCATGGATCATGCCGAAATTTGGCGGAATTAAGTTGCTAAGATATTGAGGAGTTGGATTATTTGACATCTTATAAAATTGAATTGTTCTATGCCTTTCTCTTCCATCTTTCAATTTTTCCCACCCGGTTTCAATATATAGATTACTTAAGGATACAAGTCTGGTACCCCCAGTCACGATTCTAGAAGCCTCATCCCAAACAAGATCCGCATATTCTAGTAATGGTCTTATAAAAGTAATATAAATTGTTTCTAGAGTTTTCCGATCCAGTATAAATTTGAATTTCCTTAAAATGTTAATACATGAGAAAACTTTTTTAGTTATCATGTCAATATGTTTATTCCATTTACCATCGTCCGAAAGGTGTAGTCCAAGGTGTTTATGTTCAGTAACAGTACTAATGATAGTATTATTCATAATAAGGTTAGGTTGATGGGGTTTATATAATTTTCGAGAGATAGTCATGGTTTCAGTTTTCTGTGGATTAAAATTTACCAGTCATTTTGTAGACCATGCATGTAATTTCACTATGCCATCATTGAGTGTTTGTGCTGTTTCTTGTGGGTCGTCTACAATTAAGTACAGACTAGTGTCATTGGCAAATAATTTTATAGTCTTAATTAATATCGATCAATATGTCATTTATGAAAACAATGAGCAAAAGAGGGCCTTAAATCGACCCCTGGGGTACACCAGCATTTATGTCATGCCAACTACAAGTATAAGTTGAATTATTAATTACGACACATTGTTTTCTTTCAGACAAGTAGTTTTTCATCCAAGATAATAATGATCCTCTTAATCCCTATTGATTCAAGCTTACGAAGTAATCCCTTATGCCAAACTCGGTCAAATGTGTTCATCTTAATTGGTTATTGATAGCCATGATATAAACTCCTCTTTGAAGTGTTCCAATGGATTTGTTGTAGCCTTTACTAGTCAGGGTAAGAAGAGACTAAATGGGAACAACACCCTTTCTTATTGAAGTCCTACTTTAATAGGTTACAATCAGATCCTATGTAAAAATGTATATAATATTTTTTCTTAAAATGTAGACTTTATTGAACACAAACTTGATATGAATAATCAGGTGATCCTCTTGATTTAAATGAAAGCTAGCCTGTCCATATTGTACAAAAGAAATTATGTTATCTGATACAAGTACTACAACAATGGAAGCCACCTATTGACTTAACTTCAATTTTCAATTTTGTTTAAATAAAGATGGCCCATTAAAGACAGGATTCAAAATTTTAAAGTTTTCATAAAGGCATCATTACAAAGATACAAATTTGCTTAAACTACAATCCCAAATTTTGTACATAAGAATGCACAACACAGTATTGACTATTTTTCAGTTGAACATTATATCCCATGGGCTCTTTTTCTTCGAATTGATTAGGCTTAGAGCTTTCGGCAATATGTCAACAGATTTCCTCTATCTTTTGCTGTTTCCTAAAGGGGCCAACAAAAGCCGAATTCCAAAATTTGAACTTTCTCATTTTACTTTAAATTTTAATGTAGTTCTTTGCAAAATGATCATCTTTTATGGGTTAATGATGGAGCTTAAAAACATTTGCTATTTTATTTCTAAAAGGGGCCCAAATTCTGAAATTCCACATATTTGGAAGGCATATCACTTGAAATAGTAAAACACAACAAATGTCCAAAATACAATGGATCCAGCATATTACTGAGTCTAACACATTATTGTATCCAGAAAAATACAGTGTCCACACTTGGACTTGCTTTTAATATACACTTGTTCAACTTTCCCTTCACTCTATGTAGCCCTTTATTTATTTATGTCATTCTTGATATTTGAAAATTATTTTTCAGAAATATTTGGCTGTCCACTGTGTAGACTGTGCTTTAGTCATGAACGGTATTTATCAAATCATCTGAAATATCTCCACAGTACAAAGTTAGCATGGCTGTTGAATCCAGTGTCATCAAGAACACAGTATCAATTAAAATTGCAGTGTACCATATGTAAGAAGATATTTTATTCAGAGGAATTACTTAATCAACATTATCACTTTATTCATGAGGAAGACATGATAAAAACGGTGACTTCACAGAACTCTTGCAATGCATACTGTGGTCAGAGATTACCAAATCAGATCAATGGTGTAAACAAATATACTAATAGTAAGGTTCTATTAAAGAATAAATGCACAATGGATGACTTAATAGAATGCAGTAAACAATCACATGATACAAATACCTCTACAGAACATCAAATTTTAAATCAGTGCAAAGGGGAAAGAACTGAGAAACTCTTCAAATGTGGTGAAGGATATACTTTAAATAATAGGAGATTACCTACAGGAGATGAGTTACAGCCTATTGATGTTTTTGGTAAACATTTAACAACCAATAATAAACCTTATAAGTGTGATATATGTGGTAAAGGATTTAGTCAGAATGGTAACTTACAGACACACATTAAAACACATACAGGTGTTAAACCTTATAAATGTGATGTATGTGGTAAAGGATTTAGTCAGAATGGAGACTTACAGAGACACATTAGAACACATACAGGTGATAAACCTTATAAATGTGATATATGTGGTAAAGGATTTAGTGGGAATGGAGACTTACAGAAACACATTAGAACACATACTGGTGATAAACCTTATAAATGTGATATATGTGGTAAAGGATTTAGTCAGAATTCTAGCTTACAGAAACACATTAGAACACATACTGCTGATAAACCTTATAAATGTGATATATGTGGTAAAGGATTTAGTGGGAATGGAGACTTACAGAATCACATTAGAACACATACTGGTGATAAACCTTATAAATGTGATATATGTGGTAAAGGATTTAGTCAGAATTCTAACTTACAGACACACATTAGAACACATACTGGTGATAAACCTTATAAATGTGATGTATGTGGTAAAGGATTTAGTCAGAATGGAGACTTACAGAGACACATTAGAACACATACAGGTGATAAACCTTATAAATGTGATATATGTGGTAAAGGATTTAGTGATAATGGTAACTTACAGAATCACATTAGAACACATACTGGTGATAAACCTTATAAATGTGATATATGTGGTAAAGGATTTAGTCAGAATTCTAGCTTACAGAAACACATTAGAACACATACTGCTGATAAACCTTATAAATGTGATATATGTGGTAAAGGATTTAGTGGGAATGGAGACTTACAGAATCACATTAGAACACATACTGGTGATAAACCTTATAAATGTGATATATGTGGTAAAGGATTTAGTCAGAATTCTAACTTACAGACACACATTAGAACACATACTGGTGATAAACCTTATAAATGTGATGTATGTGGTAAAGGATTTAGTCAGAATGGAGACTTACAGAGACACATTAGAACACATACAGGTGATAAACCTTATAAATGTGATATATGTGGTAAAGGATTTAGTAATAGTAGTAACTTACAGAATCACATTAGAACACATACTGGTGATAAACCTTATAAATGTGATATATGTGGTAAAGGATTTAGTCAGAATTCTAACTTACAGAAACACATTAGAACACATACTGCTGATAAACCTTATAAATGTGATATATGTGGTAAAGGATTTAGTCAGAATGGAGACTTACAGACACACATTAGAACACATACTGGTGATAAACCTTATAAATGTGATATATGTGGTAAAGGATTTAATCAGAATTCTAACTTACAGACACACATTAGAACACACACTGCTGATAAACCTTATAAATGTGATATATGTGGTAAAGGATTTAGTCAGAATGTTAGTTTACAGAAACACATTAGAACACATACTGGTGATAAACCTTATAAATGTGATATATGTGGTAAAGGATTTAGTCAGAATGTTAGTTTACAGAAACACATTAGAACACACCAGTAATAAGATAAATTATGTGATGAAGGATTTAGTGATAAATTTGCATGTGATAATTGTGTTAGATTATATATTTTTTTAAAGATTACTAATAAATGATATAATTATTCATAACAACATTGGATATTGATTATCAAATAAGACCAAAATAAAAAATAAGTTTGTTTCCCCTCGTCAAACAAATATTTGATCGTTTTGAAAATGGGTTAAAAACCTTGTCATCCTGTGTCAGAATACGTTATTCCAAATCTTGTAAACAACAGATTTTATTCTTTCGAAGGATGTGCTGGAAAATGTAACTGATGTGGCCCATGGCATGGTGACGGTAGCATCACGTTAAAACAGTTTTCTGCACTATCTCCAGCCTGTAAACGAGATTGCCAGAGAAACAGAAGAGGATTACCCATACCTGTCTGATAAAACTAATCTTGTTTAGATTAAAACTTCAGTAGTAATTTTAAAGCTGGAGATACAGAGCAGAAAATTTCTTCGGAAGTCTAAACTGACGGAAATATCATCTAAACAAGAAATACATTTGATGTGATAATGCAGACGACACAAAATTCATATTTAAAAAATGCTGCCAAACTGAATGAAAAGTTAGCCAGATTTAACGGTTTGTATTGAAACTCCTGAAATGTCATCTATCGTCAATAAAAAAGGAGTGGAAGCCCATGTTTTCTTATGAATGGGCCTGTCCAACACTCTTTTTTTTCTCTTTCTTGCACTTCTTTACACAACCTGGGATATAAATAAATTGGGAGGGGGTGAAAGTTGAAACTGCTGTGTGCAGGGGAAGTGCTGTCAAAAATTTTAATCAAACACTTGATGGCAAGTTTCAACCTAATGCAGACCATTGAAACTAACAAAAACCTGAAAAATGTTATCATTAATTTTGGGCAATAATAAATGCAACTCAACTCATAGTTTCCGATTTAATTGTTTAACATGTAAAAACTCTAGTTGTTAGAATGCAGTGATGATATCCAGATATTCTCTAGATATTTTTCATGGCGAGTGATTGTTGTTGCAAAGGGGGCCGAAAAAGACCAACGGCCAAAGTGGTAACTTTTTAGCACACCCGTCTGTTAATTTTTCACATTTTAATCTTTTTCTCTGAAACCCCTCAGCCAAATGAACTGAAACTTAGTAGGAAGCATCTATGGAAGGTCCTCTATAAAGATTGCTCATTTTGTCCCGATCCATTAACAAACATGGCCGCCATAAGCAATTGTTTCCGAGTGGTCGATTTTTAAAAATGTTCTCTGAAATCGTTTGGCAAAATGAACTGAAACTTGGTCGGAAGCAGCATCTATGGAATGTCCTCTATAAGTTCTTTTCGTCCCGATTCGTTAGCAAGCATGACCACCACAGGCCATTCTTGTTTCTGATTGGTTGATTTCTAAAAAAAATTCTTCCCTGAAACTGCTTAGGCAATTGAACCGAAACTTGGTAGGAAGTATCTATGAAAGGTCCTCTATAAATACTGCTCATTTCGTTCCGATCCATTAATAAACATGGCCACCACAGGCAATTCTTGTTTCTGATTGGTTGATTTCTTAAAAAATCTTCTCCGAAACCGCTTTCCCAAATGAACTGAAATTTGGTAGAAAGCATCTTATCTATGTAAGGTTCTCTATAAAGATTGCTCCTTTTGTTCTGATTGGTCCATTTCTAAAAATCTTCTTCCCTGGAACTGCTTAACCAATTGAACCGAAACTTGGTAGGAAGCATCTGTGGAAGGTCCTCTATAAAGATTGCTCATTTCGTCCCGATCTGTTAACAAACATGGCCGCCACTGTCAATTCTTGTTTCTGATTGGTTTATTTCTTAAAAATTTTTTTTTCTCTGAAACCGCTTTCCAGAATGAACTGAAATTTGGTAGAAAGCATCTATGGAAGATCCTCTCTAGAGATTGCTCATTTCGTCCCGGTTCGGTAACAAACATGGCTGCCACAGGCAACTCTTGTTTCTGATTGGTCGATTTCTAAAAATCTTCCCATAAACTGCTTAGCCAATTGAACCGAAACTTGGTAGGAAGCATCTATGGAAGGTCCTCTATAAAGATTGCTAATTTTATCCCGATCTGTTTACAAACATGGCTGCCATTTGTTTACAGTGGGTGATTGTTGTTACACCAAGACTTTGATCACAACCAATAAACATTTGTTTACAGTATTGAACAGAAGAGCGAGTGGGTGATTGTTGTTACACCAAGTCTTTGATCACAGCCAATAAACATTTGTTTACAGTCTTTGATCGTCGCCAATAAACATTTGTTTACAGTATTGAACAGAAGAGTGAGTGGGTGATTGTTGTTACACCAAGTCTTTGATCACAACCAATAAACATTTGTTTACAGTATTGAACAGAAGAGTGAGTGGGTGATTGTTGTTACACCAAGTCTTTGATCGTCACCAATAAACATTTGTTTACAGTATTGAACAGAAGAGTGAGTGGGTGATTGTTGTTACGTCAAGTCTTTGATCACAACCAATAAACATTTGTTTACAGTATTGAACAGAAGAGTGAGTGGGTGATTGTTGTTACACCAAGTCTTTGATCACAACCAATAAACATTTGTTTACAGTATTGAACAGAAGAGTGAGTGGGTGATTGTTGTTACACCAAGTCTTTGATCACAACCAATAAACATTTGTTTACAGTATTGAACAGAAGAGTGAGTGGGTGATTGTTGTTACACCAAGTCTTTGATCACAACCAATAAACATTTGTTTACAGTATTGAACAGAAGAGTGAGTAGGTGATTGTTGTTACACCAAGTCTTTGATCGTCACCAATAAACATTTGTTTACAGTATTGAACAGAAGAGTGAGTGGGTGATTGTTGTTACGTCAAGTCTTTGATCACAACCAATAAACATTTGTTTACAGTATTGAACAGAAGAGTGAGTGGGTGATTGTTGTTACACCAAGTCTTTGATCACAGCCAATACACATTTGTTTACAGTATTGAACAGAAGAGTGAGTGGGTGATTGTTGTTACACCAAGTCTTTGATCACAACCAATAAACATTTGTTTACAGTATTGAACAGAAGAGTGAGTAGGTGATTGTTGTTACACCAAGTCTTTGATCGTCACCAATAAACATTTGTTTACAGTATTGAACAGAAGAGTGAGTGGGTGATTGTTGTTACACCAAGTCTTTGATCACAACCAATAAACATTTGTTTACAGTATTGAACAGAAGAGTGAGTGGGTGATTGTTGTTACACCAAGTCTTTGATCGTCACCAATAAACATTTGTTTACAGTATTGAACAGAAGAGTGAGTGGGTGATTGTTGTTACGTCAAGTCTTTGATCACAACCAATAAACATTTGTTTACAGTATTGAACAGAAGAGTGAGTGGGTGATTGTTGTTACACCAAGTCTTTGATCACAGCCAATAAACATTTGTTTACAGTATTGAACAGAAGAGTGAGTGGGTGATTGTTGTTACACCAAGTCTTTGATCACAACCAATAAACATTTGTTTACAGTATTGAACAGAAGAGTGAGTGGGTGATTGTTGTTACGTCAAGTCTTTGATCACAACCAATAAACATTTGTTTACAGTATTGAACAGAAGAGTGAGTGGGTGATTGTTGTTACACCAAGTCTTTGATCACAGCCAATAAACATTTGTTTACAGTATTGAACAGAAGAGTGAGTGGGTGATTGTTGTTACACCAAGTCTTTGATCACAACCAATAAACATTTGTTTACAGTATTGAACAGAAGAGTGAGTGGGTGATTGTTGTTACACCAAGTCTTTGATCACAACCAATAAACATTTGTTTACAGTATTGAACAGAAGAGTGAGTGGGTGATTGTTGTTACACCAAGTCTTTGATCGTCACCAATAAACATTTGTTTACAGTATTGAACAGAAGAGTGAGTGGGTGATTGTTGTTACACCAAGTCTTTGATCACAACCAATAAACATTTGTTTACAGTATTGAACAGAAGAGTGAGTGGGTGATTGTTGTTACACCAAGTCTTTGATCACAACCAATAAACATTTGTTTACAGTATTGAACAGAAGAGTGAGTGGGTGATTGTTGTTACACCAAGTCTTTGATCACAACCAATAAACATTTGTTTACAGTATTGAACAGAAGAGTGAGTGGGTGATTGTTGTTACACCAAGTCTTTGATCGTCACCAATAAACATTTGTTTACAGTATTGAACAGAAGAGTGAGTGGGTGATTGTTGTTACACCAAGACTTTGATCACAACCAATAAACATTTGTTTACAGTATTGAACAGAAGAGTGAGTGGGTGATTGTTGTTACACCAAGTCTTTGATCACAACCAATAAACATTTGTTTACAGTATTGAACAGAAGAGTGAGTAGGTGATTGTTGTTACACCAAGTCTTTGATCGTCACCAATAAACATTTGTTTACAGTATTGAACAGAAGAGTGAGTGGGTGATTGTTGTTACGTCAAGTCTTTGATCACAACCAATAAACATTTGTTTACAGTATTGAACAGAAGAGTGAGTGGGTGATTGTTGTTACACCAAGTCTTTGATCACAGCCAATACACATTTGTTTACAGTATTGAACAGAAGAGTGAGTGGGTGATTGTTGTTACACCAAGTCTTTGATCACAACCAATAAACATTTGTTTACAGTATTGAACAGAAGAGTGAGTAGGTGATTGTTGTTACACCAAGTCTTTGATCGTCACCAATAAACATTTGTTTACAGTATTGAACAGAAGAGTGAGTGGGTGATTGTTGTTACACCAAGTCTTTGATCACAACCAATAAACATTTGTTTACAGTATTGAACAGAAGAGTGAGTGGGTGATTGTTGTTACACCAAGTCTTTGATCGTCACCAATAAACATTTGTTTACAGTATTGAACAGAAGAGTGAGTGGGTGATTGTTGTTACACCAAGTCTTTGATCACAGCCAATAAACATTTGTTTACAGTATTGAACAGAAGAGTGAGTGGGTGATTGTTGTTACACCAAGTCTTTGATCACAACCAATAAACATTTGTTTACAGTATTGAACAGAAGAGTGAGTGGGTGATTGTTGTTACACCAAGTCTTTGATCACAACCAATAAACATTTGTTTACAGTATTGAACAGAAGAGTGAGTGGGTGATTGTTGTTACACCAAGTCTTTGATCGTCACCAATAAACATTTGTTTACAGTATTGAACAGAAGAGTGAGTGGGTGATTGTTGTTACACCAAGTCTTTGATCACAACCAATAAACATTTGTTTACAGTATTGAACAGAAGAGTGAGTGGGTGATTGTTGTTACACCAAGTCTTTGATCGTCACCAATAAACATTTGTTTACAGTATTGAACAGAAGAGTGAGTGGGTGATTGTTGTTACACCAAGTCTTTGATCACAACCAATAAACATTTGTTTACAGTATTGAACAGAAGAGTGAGTGGGTGATTGTTGTTACACCAAGTCTTTGATCGTCACCAATAAACATTTGTTTACAGTATTGAACAGAAGAGTGAGTGGGTGATTGTTGTTACACCAAGACTTTGATCACAACCAATAAACATTTGTTTACAGTATTGAACAGAAGAGTGAGTGGGTGATTGTTGTTACACCAAGTCTTTGATCACAACCAATAAACATTTGTTTACAGTATTGAACAGAAGAGTGAGTAGGTGATTGTTGTTACACCAAGTCTTTGATCGTCACCAATAAACATTTGTTTACAGTATTGAACAGAAGAGTGAGTGGGTGATTGTTGTTACGTCAAGTCTTTGATCACAACCAATAAACATTTGTTTACAGTATTGAACAGAAGAGTGAGTGGGTGATTGTTGTTACACCAAGTCTTTGATCACAGCCAATACACATTTGTTTACAGTATTGAACAGAAGAGTGAGTGGGTGATTGTTGTTACACCAAGTCTTTGATCACAACCAATAAACATTTGTTTACAGTATTGAACAGAAGAGTGAGTAGGTGATTGTTGTTACACCAAGTCTTTGATCGTCACCAATAAACATTTGTTTACAGTATTGAACAGAAGAGTGAGTGGGTGATTGTTGTTACACCAAGTCTTTGATCACAACCAATAAACATTTGTTTACAGTATTGAACAGAAGAGTGAGTGGGTGATTGTTGTTACACCAAGTCTTTGATCGTCACCAATAAACATTTGTTTACAGTATTGAACAGAAGAGTGAGTGGGTGATTGTTGTTACGTCAAGTCTTTGATCACAACCAATAAACATTTGTTTACAGTATTGAACAGAAGAGTGAGTGGGTGATTGTTGTTACACCAAGTCTTTGATCACAGCCAATAAACATTTGTTTACAGTATTGAACAGAAGAGTGAGTGGGTGATTGTTGTTACACCAAGTCTTTGATCACAACCAATAAACATTTGTTTACAGTATTGAACAGAAGAGTGAGTGGGTGATTGTTGTTACGTCAAGTCTTTGATCACAACCAATAAACATTTGTTTACAGTATTGAACAGAAGAGTGAGTGGGTGATTGTTGTTACACCAAGTCTTTGATCACAGCCAATAAACATTTGTTTACAGTATTGAACAGAAGAGTGAGTGGGTGATTGTTGTTACACCAAGTCTTTGATCACAACCAATAAACATTTGTTTACAGTATTGAACAGAAGAGTGAGTGGGTGATTGTTGTTACACCAAGTCTTTGATCACAACCAATAAACATTTGTTTACAGTATTGAACAGAAGAGTGAGTGGGTGATTGTTGTTACACCAAGTCTTTGATCACAGCCAATAAACATTTGTTTACAGTATTGAACAGAAGAGTGAGTGGGTGATTGTTGTTACACCAAGACTTTGATCACAACCAATAAACATTTGTTTACAGTATTGAACAGAAGAGTGAGTGGGTGATTGTTGTTACACCAAGTCTTTGATCGTCACCAATAAACATTTGTTTACAGTATTGAACAGAAGAGTGAGTGGGTGATTGTTGTTACACCAAGTCTTTGATCACAACCAATAAACATTTGTTTACAGTATTGAACAGAAGAGTGAGTGGGTGATTGTTGTTACACCAAGTCTTTGATCACAACCAATAAACATTTGTTTACAGTATTGAACAGAAGAGTGAGTAGGTGATTGTTGTTACACCAAGTCTTTGATCACAACCAATAAACATTTGTTTACAGTATTGAACAGAAGAGTGAGTGGGTGATTGTTGTTACACCAAGTCTTTGATCACAACCAATAAACATTTGTTTACAGTATTGAACAGAAGAGTGAGTGGGTGATTGTTGTTACACCAAGTCTTTGATCGTCACCAATAAACATTTGTTTACAGTATTGAACAGAAGAGTGAGTGGGTGATTGTTGTTACACCAAGACTTTGATCACAACCAATAAACATTTGTTTACAGTATTGAACAGAAGAGTGAGTGGGTGATTGTTGTTACACCAAGTCTTTGATCGTCACCAATAAACATTTGTTTACAGTATTGAACAGAAGAGTGAGTGGGTGATTGTTGTTACACCAAGTCTTTGATCACAACCAATAAACATTTGTTTACAGTATTGAACAGAAGAGTGAGTGGGTGATTGTTGTTACGCCAAGTCTTTGATCACAGCCAATAAACATTTGTTTACAGTATTGAACAGAAGAGTGAGTGGGTGATTGTTGTTACACCAAGTCTTTGATCACAACCAATAAACATTTGTTTACAGTATTGAACAGAAGAGTGAGTGGGTGATTGTTGTTACACCAAGTCTTTGATCGTCACCAATAAACATTTGTTTACAGTATTGAACAGAAGAGTGAGTGGGTGATTGTTGTTACACCAAGACTTTGATCACAACCAATAAACATTTGTTTACAGTATTGAACAGAAGAGTGAGTGGGTGATTGTTGTTACACCAAGTCTTTGATCGTCACCAATAAACATTTGTTTACAGTATTGAACAGAAGAGTGAGTGGGTGATTGTTGTTACACCAAGTCTTTGATCACAACCAATAAACATTTGTTTACAGTATTGAACAGAAGAGTGAGTGGGTGATTGTTGTTACACCAAGTCTTTGATCACAACCAATAAACATTTGTTTACAGTATTGAACAGAAGAGTGAGTGGGTGATTGTTGTTACACCAAGTCTTTGATCACAACCAATAAACATTTGTTTACAGTATTGAACAGAAGAGTGAGTGGGTGATTGTTGTTACACCAAGTCTTTGATCGTCACCAATAAACATTTGTTTACAGTATTGAACAGAAGAGTGAGTGGGTGATTGTTGTTACACCAAGACTTTGATCACAACCAATAAACATTTGTTTACAGTATTGAACAGAAGAGTGAGTGGGTGATTGTTGTTACACCAAGTCTTTGATCGTCACCAATAAACATTTGTTTACAGTATTGAACAGAAGAGTGAGTGGGTGATTGTTGTTACACCAAGTCTTTGATCGTCACCAATAAACATTTGTTTACAGTATTGAACAGAAGAGTGAGTGGGTGATTGTTGTTACACCAAGTCTTTGATCGTCACCAATAAACATTTGTTTACAGTATTGAACAGAAGAGTGAGTGGGTGATTGTTGTTACACCAAGTCTTTGATCGTCACCAATAAACATTTGTTTACAGTATTGAACAGAAGAGTGAGTGGGTGATTGTTGTTACACCAAGTCTTTGATCGTCACCAATAAACATTTGTTTACAGTATTGAACAGAAGAGTGAGTGGGTGATTGTTGTTACACCAAGTCTTTGATCACAACCAATAAACATTTGTTTACAGTATTGAACAGAAGAGTGAGTGGGTGATTGTTGTTACACCAAGTCTTTGATCGTCACCAATAAACATTTGTTTACAGTATTGAACAGAAGAGTGAGTGGGTGATTGTTGTTACACCAAGTCTTTGATCACAACCAATAAACATTTGTTTACAGTATTGAACAGAAGAGTGAGTGGGTGATTGTTGTTACACCAAGTCTTTGATCACAACCAATAAACATTTGTTTACAGTATTGAACAGAAGAGTGAGTGGGTGATTGTTGTTACACCAAGTCTTTGATCGTCACTAATAAACATTTGTTTACAGTATTGAACAGAAGAGTGAGTGGGTGATTGTTGTTACACCAAGTCTTTGATCGTCACCAATAAACATTTGTTTACAGTATTGAACAGAAGAGTGAGTGGGTGATTGTTGTTACACCAAGTCTTTGATCGTCACCAATAAACATTTGTTTACAGTATTGAACAGAAGAGTGAGTGGGTGATTGTTGTTACACCAAGACTTTGATCACAACCAATAAACATTTGTTTACAGTATTGAACAGAAGAGTGAGTGGGTGATTGTTGTTACACCAAGTCTTTGATCACAACCAATAAACATTTGTTTACAGTATTGAACAGAAGAGTGAGTGGGTGATTGTTGTTACACCAAGTCTTTGATCACAACTAATAAACATTTGTTTACAGTATTGAACAGAAGAGTGAGTGGGTGATTGTTGTTACACCAAGACTTTGATCACAACCAATAAACATTTGTTTACAGTATTGAACAGAAGAGTGAGTGGGTGATTGTTGTTACACCAAGTCTTTGATCACAACTAATAAACATTTGTTTACAGTATTGAACAGAAGAGTGAGTGGGTGATTGTTGTTACACCAAGTCTTTGATCACAACCAATAAACATTTGTTTACAGTATTGAACAGAAGAGTGAGTGGGTGATTGTTGTTACACCAAGTCTTTGATCGTCACCAATAAACATTTGTTTACAGTATTGAACAGAAGAGTGAGTGGGTGATTGTTGTTACACCAAGTCTTTGATCACAACCAATAAACATTTGTTTACAGTATTGAACAGAAGAGTGAGTGGGTGATTGTTGTTACACCAAGTCTTTGATCACAACCAATAAACATTTGTTTACAGTATTGAACAGAAGAGTGATTGGGTGATTGTTGTTACACCAAGTCTTTGATCGTCACCAATAAACATTTGTTTACAGTATTGAACAGAAGAGTGAGTGGGTGATTGTTGTTACACCAAGTCTTTGATCACAGCCAATAAACATTTGTTTACAGTATTGAACAGAAGAGTGAGTGGGTGATTGTTGTTACACCAAGTCTTTGATCACAACCAATAAACATTTGTTTACAGTATTGAACAGAAGAGTGAGTGGGTGATTGTTGTTACACCAAGTCTTTGATCACAACCAATAAACATTTGTTTACAGTATTGAACAGAAGAGTGAGTGGGTGATTGTTGTTACACCAAGTCTTTGATCACAACCAATAAACATTTGTTTACAGTATTGAACAGAAGAGTGAGTGGGTGATTGTTGTTACACCAAGTCTTTGATGACAACCAATAAACATTTGTTTACAGTATTGAACAGAAGAGTGAGTGGGTGATTGTTGTTACACCAAGTCTTTGATCACAACCAATAAACATTTGTTTACAGTATTGAACAGAAGAGTGAGTGGGTGATTGTTGTTACACCAAGTCTTTGATGACAACCAATAAACATTTGTTTACAGTATTGAACAGAAGAGTGAGTGGGTGATTGTTGTTACACCAAGTCTTTGATCACAACCAATAAACATTTGTTTACAGTATTGAACAGAAGAGTGAGTAGGTGATTGTTGTTACACCAAGTCTTTGATCACAGCCAATAAACATTTGTTTACAGTATTGAACAGAAGAGCGAGTGGGTGATTGTTGTTACACCAAGTCTTTGATCACAACCAATAAACATTTGTTTGCAGTATTGAACAGAAGAGTGAGTGGGTGATTGTTGTTACACCAAGTCTTTGATCGTCACCAATAAACATTTGTTTACAGTATTGAACAGAAGAGTGAGTGGGTGATTGTTGTTACACCAAGTCTTTGATCACAACCAATAAACATTTGTTTACAGTATTGAACAGAAGAGTGAGTGGGTGATTGTTGTTACACCAAGTCTTTGATCACAACCAATAAACATTTGTTTACAGTATTGAACAGAAGAGTGAGTGGGTGATTGTTGTTACACCAAGTCTTTGATCACAACCAATAAACATTTGTTTACAGTATTGAACAGAAGAGTGAGTGGGTGATTGTTGTTACACCAAGTCTTTGATCACAACCAATAAACATTTGTTTACAGTATTGAACAGAAGAGTGAGTGGGTGATTGTTGTTACACCAAGACTTTGATCACAGCCAATACACATTTGTTTACAGTATTGAACAGAAGAGTGAGTGGGTGATTGTTGTTACACCAAGTCTTTGATCACAACCAATAAACATTTGTTTACAGTGGGTGATTGTTGTTACACCAAGACTTTGATCACAACCAATAAACATTTGTTTACAGTATTGAACAGAAGAGTGAGTGGGTGATTGTTGTTACACCAAGACTTTGATCACAGCCAATAAACATTTGTTTACAGTATTGAACAGAAGAGTGAGTGGGTGATTGTTGTTACACCAAGTCTTTGATCACAGCCAATAAACATTTGTTTACAGTATTGAACAGAAGAGTGAGTGGGTGATTGTTGTTACACCAAGTCTTTGATCACAACCAATAAACATTTGTTTACAGTATTGAACAGAAGAGTGAGTGGGTGATTGTTGTTACACCAAGTCTTTGATCGTCACCAATAAACATTTGTTTACAGTATTGAACAGAAGAGTGAGTGGGTGATTGTTGTTACACCAAGTCTTTGATCACAACCAATAAACATGTGTTTACAGTATTGAACAGAAGAGTGAGTAGGTGATTGTTGTTACACCAAGTCTTTGATCACAGCCAATAAACATTTGTTTACAGTATTGAACAGAAGAGTGAGTGGGTGATTGTTGTTACACCAAGTCTTTGATCACAACCAATAAACATTTGTTTACAGTATTGAACAGAAGAGTGAGTGGGTGATTGTTGTTACACCAAGTCTTTGATCACAACCAATAAACATTTGTTTACAGTATTGAACAGAAGAGTGAGTGGGTGATTGTTGTTACACCAAGACTTTGATCACAACCAATAAACATTTGTTTACAGTATTGAACAGAAGAGTGAGTGGGTGATTGTTGTTACACCAAGTCTTTGATCACAGCCAATAAACATTTGTTTACAGTATTGAACAGAAGAGTGAGTGGGTGATTGTTGTTACACCAAGTCTTTGATCACAACCAATAAACATTTGTTTACAGTATTGAACAGAAGAGTGAGTGGGTGATTGTTGTTACACCAAGTCTTTGATCACAACCAATAAACATTTGTTTACAGTATTGAACAGAAGAGTGAGTGGGTGATTGTTGTTACACCAAGTCTTTGATCACAACCAATAAACATTTGTTTACAGTATTGAACAGAAGAGTGAGTGGGTGATTGTTGTTACACCAAGACTTTGATCACAGCCAATACACATTTGTTTACAGTATTGAACAGAAGAGTGAGTAGGTGATTGTTGTTACACCAAGTCTTTGATCACAACCAATAAACATTTGTTTACAGTATTGAACAGAAGAGTGAGTGGGTGATTGTTGTTACACCAAGACTTTGATCACAGCCAATACACATTTGTTTACAGTATTGAACAGAAGAGTGAGTGGGTGATTGTTGTTACACCAAGTCTTTGATCACAGCCAATAAACATTTGTTTACAGTATTGAACAGAAGAGTGAGTGGGTGATTGTTGTTACACCAAGTCTTTGATCACAACCAATAAACATTTGTTTACAGTATTGAACAGAAGAGTGAGTGGGTGATTGTTGTTACACCAAGTCTTTGATCACAACCAATAAACATTTGTTTACAGTATTGAACAGAAGAGTGAGTGGGTGATTGTTGTTACACCAAGTCTTTGATCACAACCAATAAACATTTGTTTACAGTATTGAACAGAAGAGTGAGTGGGTGATTGTTGTTACACCAAGTCTTTGATCACAACCAATAAACATTTGTTTACAGTATTGAACAGAAGAGTGAGTGGGTGATTGTTGTTACACCAAGACTTTGATCACAGCCAATACACATTTGTTTACAGTATTGAACAGAAGAGTGAGTAGGTGATTGTTGTTACACCAAGTCTTTGATCACAACCAATAAACATTTGTTTACAGTATTGAACAGAAGAGTGAGTGGGTGATTGTTGTTACACCAAGTCTTTGATCACAGCCAATAAACATTTGTTTACAGTATTGAACAGAAGAGTGAGTGGGTGATTGTTGTTACGTCAAGTCTTTGATCACAACCAATAAACATTTGTTTACAGTATTGAACAGAAGAGTGAGTGGGTGATTGTTGTTACACCAAGTCTTTGATCACAACCAATAAACATTTGTTTACAGTATTGAACAGAAGAGTGAGTGGGTGATTGTTGTTACACCAAGTCTTTGATCACAACCAATAAACATTTGTTTACAGTATTGAACAGAAGAGTGAGTGGGTGATTGTTGTTACACCAAGTCTTTGATCGTCACCAATAAACATTTGTTTACAGTATTGAACAGAAGAGTGAGTGGGTGATTGTTGTTACACCAAGTCTTTGATCACAACCAATAAACATTTGTTTACAGTATTGAACAGAAGAGTGAGTGGGTGATTGTTGTTACGTCAAGTCTTTGATCACAACCAATAAACATTTGTTTACAGTATTGAACAGAAGAGTGAGTGGGTGATTGTTGTTACACCAAGTCTTTGATCACAACCAATAAACATTTGTTTACAGTATTGAACAGAAGAGTGAGTGGGTGATTGTTGTTACACCAAGTCTTTGATCACAACCAATAAACATTTGTTTACAGTATTGAACAGAAGAGTGAGTGGGTGATTGTTGTTACACCAAGTCTTTGATCACAACCAATAAACATTTGTTTACAGTATTGAACAGAAGAGTGAGTAGGTGATTGTTGTTACACCAAGTCTTTGATCGTCACCAATAAACATTTGTTTACAGTATTGAACAGAAGAGTGAGTGGGTGATTGTTGTTACGTCAAGTCTTTGATCACAACCAATAAACATTTGTTTACAGTATTGAACAGAAGAGTGAGTGGGTGATTGTTGTTACACCAAGTCTTTGATCACAGCCAATACACATTTGTTTACAGTATTGAACAGAAGAGTGAGTGGGTGATTGTTGTTACACCAAGTCTTTGATCACAACCAATAAACATTTGTTTACAGTATTGAACAGAAGAGTGAGTAGGTGATTGTTGTTACACCAAGTCTTTGATCGTCACCAATAAACATTTGTTTACAGTATTGAACAGAAGAGTGAGTGGGTGATTGTTGTTACACCAAGTCTTTGATCACAACCAATAAACATTTGTTTACAGTATTGAACAGAAGAGTGAGTGGGTGATTGTTGTTACACCAAGTCTTTGATCGTCACCAATAAACATTTGTTTACAGTATTGAACAGAAGAGTGAGTGGGTGATTGTTGTTACGTCAAGTCTTTGATCACAACCAATAAACATTTGTTTACAGTATTGAACAGAAGAGTGAGTGGGTGATTGTTGTTACACCAAGTCTTTGATCACAGCCAATAAACATTTGTTTACAGTATTGAACAGAAGAGTGAGTGGGTGATTGTTGTTACACCAAGTCTTTGATCACAACCAATAAACATTTGTTTACAGTATTGAACAGAAGAGTGAGTGGGTGATTGTTGTTACGTCAAGTCTTTGATCACAACCAATAAACATTTGTTTACAGTATTGAACAGAAGAGTGAGTGGGTGATTGTTGTTACACCAAGTCTTTGATCACAGCCAATAAACATTTGTTTACAGTATTGAACAGAAGAGTGAGTGGGTGATTGTTGTTACACCAAGTCTTTGATCACAACCAATAAACATTTGTTTACAGTATTGAACAGAAGAGTGAGTGGGTGATTGTTGTTACACCAAGTCTTTGATCACAACCAATAAACATTTGTTTACAGTATTGAACAGAAGAGTGAGTGGGTGATTGTTGTTACACCAAGTCTTTGATCGTCACCAATAAACATTTGTTTACAGTATTGAACAGAAGAGTGAGTGGGTGATTGTTGTTACACCAAGTCTTTGATCACAACCAATAAACATTTGTTTACAGTATTGAACAGAAGAGTGAGTGGGTGATTGTTGTTACACCAAGTCTTTGATCACAACCAATAAACATTTGTTTACAGTATTGAACAGAAGAGTGAGTGGGTGATTGTTGTTACACCAAGTCTTTGATCACAACCAATAAACATTTGTTTACAGTATTGAACAGAAGAGTGAGTGGGTGATTGTTGTTACACCAAGTCTTTGATCGTCACCAATAAACATTTGTTTACAGTATTGAACAGAAGAGTGAGTGGGTGATTGTTGTTACACCAAGACTTTGATCACAACCAATAAACATTTGTTTACAGTATTGAACAGAAGAGTGAGTGGGTGATTGTTGTTACACCAAGTCTTTGATCACAACCAATAAACATTTGTTTACAGTATTGAACAGAAGAGTGAGTAGGTGATTGTTGTTACACCAAGTCTTTGATCGTCACCAATAAACATTTGTTTACAGTATTGAACAGAAGAGTGAGTGGGTGATTGTTGTTACGTCAAGTCTTTGATCACAACCAATAAACATTTGTTTACAGTATTGAACAGAAGAGTGAGTGGGTGATTGTTGTTACACCAAGTCTTTGATCACAGCCAATACACATTTGTTTACAGTATTGAACAGAAGAGTGAGTGGGTGATTGTTGTTACACCAAGTCTTTGATCACAACCAATAAACATTTGTTTACAGTATTGAACAGAAGAGTGAGTAGGTGATTGTTGTTACACCAAGTCTTTGATCGTCACCAATAAACATTTGTTTACAGTATTGAACAGAAGAGTGAGTGGGTGATTGTTGTTACACCAAGTCTTTGATCACAACCAATAAACATTTGTTTACAGTATTGAACAGAAGAGTGAGTGGGTGATTGTTGTTACACCAAGTCTTTGATCGTCACCAATAAACATTTGTTTACAGTATTGAACAGAAGAGTGAGTGGGTGATTGTTGTTACACCAAGTCTTTGATCACAGCCAATAAACATTTGTTTACAGTATTGAACAGAAGAGTGAGTGGGTGATTGTTGTTACACCAAGTCTTTGATCACAACCAATAAACATTTGTTTACAGTATTGAACAGAAGAGTGAGTGGGTGATTGTTGTTACACCAAGTCTTTGATCACAACCAATAAACATTTGTTTACAGTATTGAACAGAAGAGTGAGTGGGTGATTGTTGTTACACCAAGTCTTTGATCGTCACCAATAAACATTTGTTTACAGTATTGAACAGAAGAGTGAGTGGGTGATTGTTGTTACACCAAGTCTTTGATCACAACCAATAAACATTTGTTTACAGTATTGAACAGAAGAGTGAGTGGGTGATTGTTGTTACACCAAGTCTTTGATCGTCACCAATAAACATTTGTTTACAGTATTGAACAGAAGAGTGAGTGGGTGATTGTTGTTACACCAAGTCTTTGATCACAACCAATAAACATTTGTTTACAGTATTGAACAGAAGAGTGAGTGGGTGATTGTTGTTACACCAAGTCTTTGATCGTCACCAATAAACATTTGTTTACAGTATTGAACAGAAGAGTGAGTGGGTGATTGTTGTTACACCAAGACTTTGATCACAACCAATAAACATTTGTTTACAGTATTGAACAGAAGAGTGAGTGGGTGATTGTTGTTACACCAAGTCTTTGATCACAACCAATAAACATTTGTTTACAGTATTGAACAGAAGAGTGAGTAGGTGATTGTTGTTACACCAAGTCTTTGATCGTCACCAATAAACATTTGTTTACAGTATTGAACAGAAGAGTGAGTGGATGATTGTTGTTACGTCAAGTCTTTGATCACAACCAATAAACATTTGTTTACAGTATTGAACAGAAGAGTGAGTGGGTGATTGTTGTTACACCAAGTCTTTGATCACAGCCAATACACATTTGTTTACAGTATTGAACAGAAGAGTGAGTGGGTGATTGTTGTTACACCAAGTCTTTGATCACAACCAATAAACATTTGTTTACAGTATTGAACAGAAGAGTGAGTAGGTGATTGTTGTTACACCAAGTCTTTGATCGTCACCAATAAACATTTGTTTACAGTATTGAACAGAAGAGTGAGTGGGTGATTGTTGTTACACCAAGTCTTTGATCACAACCAATAAACATTTGTTTACAGTATTGAACAGAAGAGTGAGTGGGTGATTGTTGTTACACCAAGTCTTTGATCGTCACCAATAAACATTTGTTTACAGTATTGAACAGAAGAGTGAGTGGGTGATTGTTGTTACGTCAAGTCTTTGATCACAACCAATAAACATTTGTTTACAGTATTGAACAGAAGAGTGAGTGGGTGATTGTTGTTACACCAAGTCTTTGATCACAGCCAATAAACATTTGTTTACAGTATTGAACAGAAGAGTGAGTGGGTGATTGTTGTTACACCAAGTCTTTGATCACAACCAATAAACATTTGTTTACAGTATTGAACAGAAGAGTGAGTGGGTGATTGTTGTTACGTCAAGTCTTTGATCACAACCAATAAACATTTGTTTACAGTATTGAACAGAAGAGTGAGTGGGTGATTGTTGTTACACCAAGTCTTTGATCACAGCCAATAAACATTTGTTTACAGTATTGAACAGAAGAGTGAGTGGGTGATTGTTGTTACACCAAGTCTTTGATCACAACCAATAAACATTTGTTTACAGTATTGAACAGAAGAGTGAGTGGGTGATTGTTGTTACACCAAGTCTTTGATCACAACCAATAAACATTTGTTTACAGTATTGAACAGAAGAGTGAGTGGGTGATTGTTGTTACACCAAGTCTTTGATCACAGCCAATAAACATTTGTTTACAGTATTGAACAGAAGAGTGAGTGGGTGATTGTTGTTACACCAAGACTTTGATCACAACCAATAAACATTTGTTTACAGTATTGAACAGAAGAGTGAGTGGGTGATTGTTGTTACACCAAGTCTTTGATCGTCACCAATAAACATTTGTTTACAGTATTGAACAGAAGAGTGAGTGGGTGATTGTTGTTACACCAAGTCTTTGATCACAACCAATAAACATTTGTTTACAGTATTGAACAGAAGAGTGAGTGGGTGATTGTTGTTACACCAAGTCTTTGATCACAACCAATAAACATTTGTTTACAGTATTGAACAGAAGAGTGAGTAGGTGATTGTTGTTACACCAAGTCTTTGATCACAACCAATAAACATTTGTTTACAGTATTGAACAGAAGAGTGAGTGGGTGATTGTTGTTACACCAAGTCTTTGATCACAACCAATAAACATTTGTTTACAGTATTGAACAGAAGAGTGAGTGGGTGATTGTTGTTACACCAAGTCTTTGATCGTCACCAATAAACATTTGTTTACAGTATTGAACAGAAGAGTGAGTGGGTGATTGTTGTTACACCAAGACTTTGATCACAACCAATAAACATTTGTTTACAGTATTGAACAGAAGAGTGAGTGGGTGATTGTTGTTACACCAAGTCTTTGATCGTCACCAATAAACATTTGTTTACAGTATTGAACAGAAGAGTGAGTGGGTGATTGTTGTTACACCAAGTCTTTGATCACAACCAATAAACATTTGTTTACAGTATTGAACAGAAGAGTGAGTGGGTGATTGTTGTTACGCCAAGTCTTTGATCACAGCCAATAAACATTTGTTTACAGTATTGAACAGAAGAGTGAGTGGGTGATTGTTGTTACACCAAGTCTTTGATCACAACCAATAAACATTTGTTTACAGTATTGAACAGAAGAGTGAGTGGGTGATTGTTGTTACACCAAGTCTTTGATCGTCACCAATAAACATTTGTTTACAGTATTGAACAGAAGAGTGAGTGGGTGATTGTTGTTACACCAAGACTTTGATCACAACCAATAAACATTTGTTTACAGTATTGAACAGAAGAGTGAGTGGGTGATTGTTGTTACACCAAGTCTTTGATCGTCACCAATAAACATTTGTTTACAGTATTGAACAGAAGAGTGAGTGGGTGATTGTTGTTACACCAAGTCTTTGATCACAACCAATAAACATTTGTTTACAGTATTGAACAGAAGAGTGAGTGGGTGATTGTTGTTACACCAAGTCTTTGATCACAACCAATAAACATTTGTTTACAGTATTGAACAGAAGAGTGAGTGGGTGATTGTTGTTACACCAAGTCTTTGATCACAACCAATAAACATTTGTTTACAGTATTGAACAGAAGAGTGAGTGGGTGATTGTTGTTACACCAAGTCTTTGATCGTCACCAATAAACATTTGTTTACAGTATTGAACAGAAGAGTGAGTGGGTGATTGTTGTTACACCAAGACTTTGATCACAACCAATAAACATTTGTTTACAGTATTGAACAGAAGAGTGAGTGGGTGATTGTTGTTACACCAAGTCTTTGATCGTCACCAATAAACATTTGTTTACAGTATTGAACAGAAGAGTGAGTGGGTGATTGTTGTTACACCAAGTCTTTGATCGTCACCAATAAACATTTGTTTACAGTATTGAACAGAAGAGTGAGTGGGTGATTGTTGTTACACCAAGTCTTTGATCGTCACCAATAAACATTTGTTTACAGTATTGAACAGAAGAGTGAGTGGGTGATTGTTGTTACACCAAGTCTTTGATCGTCACCAATAAACATTTGTTTACAGTATTGAACAGAAGAGTGAGTGGGTGATTGTTGTTACACCAAGTCTTTGATCGTCACCAATAAACATTTGTTTACAGTATTGAACAGAAGAGTGAGTGGGTGATTGTTGTTACACCAAGTCTTTGATCACAACCAATAAACATTTGTTTACAGTATTGAACAGAAGAGTGAGTGGGTGATTGTTGTTACACCAAGTCTTTGATCGTCACCAATAAACATTTGTTTACAGTATTGAACAGAAGAGTGAGTGGGTGATTGTTGTTACACCAAGTCTTTGATCACAACCAATAAACATTTGTTTACAGTATTGAACAGAAGAGTGAGTGGGTGATTGTTGTTACACCAAGTCTTTGATCACAACCAATAAACATTTGTTTACAGTATTGAACAGAAGAGTGAGTGGGTGATTGTTGTTACACCAAGTCTTTGATCGTCACTAATAAACATTTGTTTACAGTATTGAACAGAAGAGTGAGTGGGTGATTGTTGTTACACCAAGTCTTTGATCGTCACCAATAAACATTTGTTTACAGTATTGAACAGAAGAGTGAGTGGGTGATTGTTGTTACACCAAGTCTTTGATCGTCACCAATAAACATTTGTTTACAGTATTGAACAGAAGAGTGAGTGGGTGATTGTTGTTACACCAAGACTTTGATCACAACCAATAAACATTTGTTTACAGTATTGAACAGAAGAGTGAGTGGGTGATTGTTGTTACACCAAGTCTTTGATCACAACCAATAAACATTTGTTTACAGTATTGAACAGAAGAGTGAGTGGGTGATTGTTGTTACACCAAGTCTTTGATCACAACTAATAAACATTTGTTTACAGTATTGAACAGAAGAGTGAGTGGGTGATTGTTGTTACACCAAGACTTTGATCACAACCAATAAACATTTGTTTACAGTATTGAACAGAAGAGTGAGTGGGTGATTGTTGTTACACCAAGTCTTTGATCACAACTAATAAACATTTGTTTACAGTATTGAACAGAAGAGTGAGTGGGTGATTGTTGTTACACCAAGTCTTTGATCACAACCAATAAACATTTGTTTACAGTATTGAACAGAAGAGTGAGTGGGTGATTGTTGTTACACCAAGTCTTTGATCGTCACCAATAAACATTTGTTTACAGTATTGAACAGAAGAGTGAGTGGGTGATTGTTGTTACACCAAGTCTTTGATCACAACCAATAAACATTTGTTTACAGTATTGAACAGAAGAGTGAGTGGGTGATTGTTGTTACACCAAGTCTTTGATCACAACCAATAAACATTTGTTTACAGTATTGAACAGAAGAGTGATTGGGTGATTGTTGTTACACCAAGTCTTTGATCGTCACCAATAAACATTTGTTTACAGTATTGAACAGAAGAGTGAGTGGGTGATTGTTGTTACACCAAGTCTTTGATCACAGCCAATAAACATTTGTTTACAGTATTGAACAGAAGAGTGAGTGGGTGATTGTTGTTACACCAAGTCTTTGATCACAACCAATAAACATTTGTTTACAGTATTGAACAGAAGAGTGAGTGGGTGATTGTTGTTACACCAAGTCTTTGATCACAACCAATAAACATTTGTTTACAGTATTGAACAGAAGAGTGAGTGGGTGATTGTTGTTACACCAAGTCTTTGATCACAACCAATAAACATTTGTTTACAGTATTGAACAGAAGAGTGAGTGGGTGATTGTTGTTACACCAAGTCTTTGATGACAACCAATAAACATTTGTTTACAGTATTGAACAGAAGAGTGAGTGGGTGATTGTTGTTACACCAAGTCTTTGATCACAACCAATAAACATTTGTTTACAGTATTGAACAGAAGAGTGAGTGGGTGATTGTTGTTACACCAAGTCTTTGATGACAACCAATAAACATTTGTTTACAGTATTGAACAGAAGAGTGAGTGGGTGATTGTTGTTACACCAAGTCTTTGATCACAACCAATAAACATTTGTTTACAGTATTGAACAGAAGAGTGAGTAGGTGATTGTTGTTACACCAAGTCTTTGATCACAGCCAATAAACATTTGTTTACAGTATTGAACAGAAGAGCGAGTGGGTGATTGTTGTTACACCAAGTCTTTGATCACAACCAATAAACATTTGTTTGCAGTATTGAACAGAAGAGTGAGTGGGTGATTGTTGTTACACCAAGTCTTTGATGACAACCAATAAACATTTGTTTACAGTATTGAACAGAAGAGTGAGTGGGTGATTGTTGTTACACCAAGTCTTTGATCGTCACCAATAAACATTTGTTTACAGTATTGAACAGAAGAGTGAGTGGGTGATTGTTGTTACACCAAGTCTTTGATGACAACCAATAAACATTTGTTTACAGTATTGAACAGAAGAGTGAGTGGGTGATTGTTGTTACACCAAGTCTTTGATCACAACCAATAAACATTTGTTTACAGTATTGAACAGAAGAGTGAGTGGGTGATTGTTGTTACACCAAGTCTTTGATGACAACCAATAAACATTTGTTTACAGTATTGAACAGAAGAGTGAGTGGGTGATTGTTGTTACACCAAGTCTTTGATCACAACCAATAAACATTTGTTTACAGTATTGAACAGAAGAGTGAGTAGGTGATTGTTGTTACACCAAGTCTTTGATCACAGCCAATAAACATTTGTTTACAGTATTGAACAGAAGAGCGAGTGGGTGATTGTTGTTACACCAAGTCTTTGATCACAACCAATAAACATTTGTTTGCAGTATTGAACAGAAGAGTGAGTGGGTGATTGTTGTTACACCAAGTCTTTGATCGTCACCAATAAACATTTGTTTACAGTATTGAACAGAAGAGTGAGTGGGTGATTGTTGTTACACCAAGTCTTTGATCACAACCAATAAACATTTGTTTACAGTATTGAACAGAAGAGTGAGTGGGTGATTGTTGTTACACCAAGTCTTTGATCACAACCAATAAACATTTGTTTACAGTATTGAACAGAAGAGTGAGTGGGTGATTGTTGTTACACCAAGTCTTTGATCACAACCAATAAACATTTGTTTACAGTATTGAACAGAAGAGTGAGTGGGTGATTGTTGTTACACCAAGTCTTTGATCACAACCAATAAACATTTGTTTACAGTATTGAACAGAAGAGTGAGTGGGTGATTGTTGTTACACCAAGACTTTGATCACAGCCAATACACATTTGTTTACAGTATTGAACAGAAGAGTGAGTGGGTGATTGTTGTTACACCAAGTCTTTGATCACAACCAATAAACATTTGTTTACAGTGGGTGATTGTTGTTACACCAAGACTTTGATCACAACCAATAAACATTTGTTTACAGTATTGAACAGAAGAGTGAGTGGGTGATTGTTGTTACACCAAGACTTTGATCACAGCCAATAAACATTTGTTTACAGTATTGAACAGAAGAGTGAGTGGGTGATTGTTGTTACACCAAGTCTTTGATCACAGCCAATAAACATTTGTTTACAGTATTGAACAGAAGAGTGAGTGGGTGATTGTTGTTACACCAAGTCTTTGATCACAACCAATAAACATTTGTTTACAGTATTGAACAGAAGAGTGAGTGGGTGATTGTTGTTACACCAAGTCTTTGATCGTCACCAATAAACATTTGTTTACAGTATTGAACAGAAGAGTGAGTGGGTGATTGTTGTTACACCAAGTCTTTGATCACAACCAATAAACATGTGTTTACAGTATTGAACAGAAGAGTGAGTAGGTGATTGTTGTTACACCAAGTCTTTGATCACAGCCAATAAACATTTGTTTACAGTATTGAACAGAAGAGTGAGTGGGTGATTGTTGTTACACCAAGTCTTTGATCACAACCAATAAACATTTGTTTACAGTATTGAACAGAAGAGTGAGTGGGTGATTGTTGTTACACCAAGTCTTTGATCACAACCAATAAACATTTGTTTACAGTATTGAACAGAAGAGTGAGTGGGTGATTGTTGTTACACCAAGACTTTGATCACAACCAATAAACATTTGTTTACAGTATTGAACAGAAGAGTGAGTGGGTGATTGTTGTTACACCAAGTCTTTGATCACAGCCAATAAACATTTGTTTACAGTATTGAACAGAAGAGTGAGTGGGTGATTGTTGTTACACCAAGTCTTTGATCACAACCAATAAACATTTGTTTACAGTATTGAACAGAAGAGTGAGTGGGTGATTGTTGTTACACCAAGTCTTTGATCACAACCAATAAACATTTGTTTACAGTATTGAACAGAAGAGTGAGTGGGTGATTGTTGTTACACCAAGTCTTTGATCACAACCAATAAACATTTGTTTACAGTATTGAACAGAAGAGTGAGTGGGTGATTGTTGTTACACCAAGACTTTGATCACAGCCAATACACATTTGTTTACAGTATTGAACAGAAGAGTGAGTAGGTGATTGTTGTTACACCAAGTCTTTGATCACAACCAATAAACATTTGTTTACAGTATTGAACAGAAGAGTGAGTGGGTGATTGTTGTTACACCAAGACTTTGATCACAGCCAATACACATTTGTTTACAGTATTGAACAGAAGAGTGAGTGGGTGATTGTTGTTACACCAAGTCTTTGATCACAGCCAATAAACATTTGTTTACAGTATTGAACAGAAGAGTGAGTGGGTGATTGTTGTTACACCAAGTCTTTGATCACAACCAATAAACATTTGTTTACAGTATTGAACAGAAGAGTGAGTGGGTGATTGTTGTTACACCAAGTCTTTGATCACAACCAATAAACATTTGTTTACAGTATTGAACAGAAGAGTGAGTGGGTGATTGTTGTTACACCAAGTCTTTGATCACAACCAATAAACATTTGTTTACAGTATTGAACAGAAGAGTGAGTGGGTGATTGTTGTTACACCAAGTCTTTGATCACAACCAATAAACATTTGTTTACAGTATTGAACAGAAGAGTGAGTGGGTGATTGTTGTTACACCAAGACTTTGATCACAGCCAATACACATTTGTTTACAGTATTGAACAGAAGAGTGAGTAGGTGATTGTTGTTACACCAAGTCTTTGATCACAACCAATAAACATTTGTTTACAGTATTGAACAGAAGAGTGAGTGGGTGATTGTTGTTACACCAAGTCTTTGATCACAGCCAATAAACATTTGTTTACAGTATTGAACAGAAGAGTGAGTGGGTGATTGTTGTTACGTCAAGTCTTTGATCACAACCAATAAACATTTGTTTACAGTATTGAACAGAAGAGTGAGTGGGTGATTGTTGTTACACCAAGTCTTTGATCACAACCAATAAACATTTGTTTACAGTATTGAACAGAAGAGTGAGTGGGTGATTGTTGTTACACCAAGTCTTTGATCACAACCAATAAACATTTGTTTACAGTATTGAACAGAAGAGTGAGTGGGTGATTGTTGTTACACCAAGTCTTTGATCGTCACCAATAAACATTTGTTTACAGTATTGAACAGAAGAGTGAGTGGGTGATTGTTGTTACACCAAGTCTTTGATCACAACCAATAAACATTTGTTTACAGTATTGAACAGAAGAGTGAGTGGGTGATTGTTGTTACACCAAGTCTTTGATCGTCACCAATAAACATTTGTTTACAGTATTGAACAGAAGAGTGAGTGGGTGATTGTTGTTACACCAAGTCTTTGATCACAACCAATAAACATTTGTTTACAGTATTGAACAGAAGAGTGAGTGGGTGATTGTTGTTACACCAAGTCTTTGATCGTCACCAATAAACATTTGTTTACAGTATTGAACAGAAGAGTGAGTGGGTGATTGTTGTTACACCAAGACTTTGATCACAACCAATAAACATTTGTTTACAGTATTGAACAGAAGAGTGAGTGGGTGATTGTTGTTACACCAAGTCTTTGATCACAACCAATAAACATTTGTTTACAGTATTGAACAGAAGAGTGAGTGGGTGATTGTTGTTACACCAAGTCTTTGATCACAACTAATAAACATTTGTTTACAGTATTGAACAGAAGAGTGAGTGGTGATTGTTGTTACACCAAGTCTTTGATCACAACTAATAAACATTTGTTTACAGTATTGAACAGAAGAGTGAGTGGATGATTGTTGTTACACCAAGTCTTTGATCGTCACCAATAAACATTTGTTTACAGTATTGAACAGAAGAGTGAGTGGGTGATTGTTGTTACACCAAGACTTTGATCACAACCAATAAACATTTGTTTACAGTATTGAACAGAAGAGTGAGTGGGTGATTGTTGTTACACCAAGTCTTTGATCACAACCAATAAACATTTGTTTACAGTATTGAACAGAAGAGTGAGTGGGTGATTGTTGTTACACCAAGACTTTGATCACAACCAATAAACATTTGTTTACAGTATTGAACAGAAGAGTGAGTGGGTGATTGTTGTTACACCAAGTCTTTGATCGTCACCAATAAACATTTGTTTACAGTATTGAACAGAAGAGTGAGTGGGTGATTGTTGTTACACCAAGTCTTTGATCACAACCAATAAACATTTGTTTACAGTATTGAACAGAAGAGTGAGTGGGTGATTGTTGTTACACCAAGACTTTGATCACAACCAATAAACATTTGTTTACAGTATTGAACAGAAGAGTGAGTGGGTGATTGTTGTTACACCAAGTCTTTGATCGTCACCAATAAACATTTGTTTACAGTATTGAACAGAAGAGTGAGTGGGTGATTGTTGTTACACCAAGTCTTTGATCACAACCAATAAACATTTGTTTACAGTATTGAACAGAAGAGTGAGTGGGTGATTGTTGTTACACCAAGTCTTTGATCACAACCAATAAACATTTGTTTACAGTATTGAACAGAAGAGTGAGTGGGTGATTGTTGTTACACCAAGACTTTGATCACAACCAATAAACATTTGTTTACAGTATTGAACAGAAGAGTGAGTGGGTGATTGTTGTTACACCAAGTCTTTGATCGTCACCAATAAACATTTGTTTACAGTATTGAACAGAAGAGTGAGTGGGTGATTGTTGTTACACCAAGTCTTTGATCACAACCAATAAACATTTGTTTACAGTATTGAACAGAAGAGTGAGTGGGTGATTGTTGTTACACCAAGTCTTTGATCGTCACCAATAAACATTTGTTTACAGTATTGAACAGAAGAGTGAGTGGGTGATTGTTGTTACACCAAGTCTTTGATCGTCACCAATAAACATTTGTTTACAGTATTGAACAGAAGAGTGAGTGGGTGATTGTTGTTACACCAAGTCTTTGATCACAACCAATAAACATTTGTTTACAGTATTGAACAGAAGAGTGAGTGGGTGATTGTTGTTACACCAAGACTTTGATCACAACCAATAAACATTTGTTTACAGTATTGAACAGAAGAGTGAGTGGGTGATTGTTGTTACACCAAGTCTTTGATCGTCACCAATAAACATTTGTTTACAGTATTGAACAGAAGAGTGAGTGGGTGATTGTTGTTACACCAAGTCTTTGATCACAACCAATAAACATTTGTTTACAGTATTGAACAGAAGAGTGAGTGGGTGATTGTTGTTACACCAAGACTTTGATCGTCACCAATAAACATTTGTTTACAGTATTGAACAGAAGAGTGAGTGGGTGATTGTTGTTACACCAAGACTTTGATCACAACCAATAAACATTTGTTTACAGTATTGAACAGAAGAGTGAGTGGGTGATTGTTGTTACACCAAGTCTTTGATCGTCACCAATAAACATTTGTTTACAGTATTGAACAGAAGAGTGAGTGGGTGATTGTTGTTACACCAAGTCTTTGATCGTCACCAATAAACATTTGTTTACAGTATTGAACAGAAGAGTGAGTGGGTGATTGTTGTTACACCAAGTCTTTGATCACAACCAATAAACATTTGTTTACAGTATTGAACAGAAGAGTGAGTGGGTGATTGTTGTTACACCAAGACTTTGATCACAACCAATAAACATTTGTTTACAGTATTGAACAGAAGAGTGAGTGGGTGATTGTTGTTACACCAAGTCTTTGATCGTCACCAATAAACATTTGTTTACAGTATTGAACAGAAGAGTGAGTGGGTGATTGTTGTTACACCAAGTCTTTGATCACAACCAATAAACATTTGTTTACAGTATTGAACAGAAGAGTGAGTGGGTGATTGTTGTTACACCAAGTCTTTGATCACAACCAATAAACATTTGTTTACAGTATTGAACAGAAGAGTGAGTGGGTGATTGTTGTTACACCAAGACTTTGATCGTCACCAATAAACATTTGTTTACAGTATTGAACAGAAGAGTGAGTGGGTGATTGTTGTTACACCAAGTCTTTGACCACAGCCAATAAACATTTGTTTACAGTATTGAACAGAAGAGTGAGTGGGTGATTGTTGTTACACCAAATCTTTGATCGTCACCAATAAACATTTGTTTACAGTATTGAACAGAAGAGTGAGTGGGTGATTGTTGTTACACCAAGTCTTTGATCACAACCAATAAACATTTGTTTACAGTATTGAACAGAAGAGTGAGTGGGTGATTGTTGTTACACCAAGACTTTGATCGTCACCAATAAACATTTGTTTACAGTATTGAACAGAAGAGTGAGTGGGTGATTGTTGTTACACCAAGTCTTTGATCACAACCAATAAACATTTGTTTACAGTATTGAACAGAAGAGTGAGTGGGTGATTGTTGTTACACCAAGTCTTTGATCGTCACCAATAAACATTTGTTTACAGTATTGAACAGAAGAGTGAGTGGGTGATTGTTGTTACACCAAGTCTTTGATCACAACCAATAAACATTTGTTTACAGTATTGAACAGAAGAGTGAGTGGGTGATTGTTGTTACACCAAGACTTTGATCGTCACCAATAAACATTTGTTTACAGTATTGAACAGAAGAGTGAGTGGGTGATTGTTGTTACACCAAGACTTTGATCACAGCCAATAAACATTTGTTTACAGTATTGAACAGAAGAGTGAGTGGGTGATTGTTGTTACACCAAGTCTTTGATCACAACCAATAAACATTTGTTTACAGTATTGAACAGAAGAGTGAGTGGGTGATTGTTGTTACACCAAGTCTTTGATCACAACCAATAAACATTTGTTTACAGTATTGAACAGAAGAGTGAGTGGGTGATTGTTGTTACACCAAGACTTTGATCACAGCCAATAAACATTTGTTTACAGTATTGAACAGAAGAGTGAGTGGGTGATTGTTGTTACACCAAGTCTTTGATCACAACCAATAAACATTTGTTTACAGTATTGAACAGAAGAGTGAGTGGGTGATTGTTGTTACACCAAGTCTTTGATCACAACCAATAAACATTTGTTTACAGTATTGAACAGAAGAGTGAGTGGGTGATTGTTGTTACACCAAGTCTTTGATCACAACCAATAAACATTTGTTTACAGTATTGAACAGAAGAGTGAGTGGGTGATTGTTGTTACACCAAGACTTTGATCACAACCAATAAACATTTGTTTACAGTATTGAACAGAAGAGTGAGTGGGTGATTGTTGTTACACCAAGTCTTTGATCACAAACAATAAACATTTGTTTACAGTATTGAACAGAAGAGTGAGTGGTGATTGTTGTTACACCAAGTCTTTGATCGTCACCAATAAACATTTGTTTACAGTATTGAACAGAAGAGTGAGTGGGTGATTGTTGTTACACCAAGTCTTTGATCACAACCAATAAACATTTGTTTACAGTATTGAACAGAAGAGTGAGTGGGTGATTGTTGTTACACCAAGTCTTTGATCACAACTAATAAATATTTGTTTACAGTATTGAACAGAAGAGTGAGTGGGTGATTGTTGTTACACCAAGTCTTTGATCACAACCAATAAACATTTGTTTACAGTATTGAACAGAAGAGTGAGTGGGTGATTGTTGTTACACCAAGTCTTTGATCGTCACCAATAAACATTTGTTTACAGTGGGTGATTGTTGTTACACCAAGACTTTGATCACAACCAATAAACATTTGTTTACAGTATTGAACAGAAGAGTGAGTGGGTGATTGTTGTTACGCCAAGTCTTTGATCGTCACCAATAAACATTTGTTTACAGTATTGAACAGAAGAGTGAGTGGGTGATTGTTGTTACACCAAGTCTTTGATCACAACCAATAAACATTTGTTTACAGTATTGAACAGAAGAGTGAGTGGGTGATTGTTGTTACACCAAGTCTTTGATCACAACCAATAAACATTTGTTTACAGTATTGAACAGAAGAGTGAGTGGGTGATTGTTGTTACACCAAGTCTTTGATCACAACCAATAAACATTTGTTTACAGTATTGAACAGAAGAGTGAGTGGGTGATTGTTGTTACACCAAGTCTTTGATCACAACCAATAAACATTTGTTTACAGTATTGAACAGAAGAGTGAGTGGGTGATTGTTGTTACACCAAGTCTTTGATCACAACCAATAAACATTTGTTTACAGTATTGAACAGAAGAGTGAGTGGGTGATTGTTGTTACACCAAGTCTTTGATCACAACCAATAAACATTTGTTTACAGTATTGAACAGAAGAGTGAGTGGGTGATTGTTGTATTGAACAGAAGAGTGAGTGGGTGATTGTTGTTACACCAAGTCTTTGATGACAACCAATACACATTTGTTTACAGTATTGAACAGAAGAGTGAGTGGGTGATTGTTGTTACGCCAAGTCTTTGATCACAACCAATAAACATTTGTTTACAGTATTGAACAGAAGAGTGAGTGGGTGATTGTTGTTACACCAAGCGAGCAATTTTACAGCAATACCATGGTAACAGCTAACTACATGGTGGTGAATTTGATTTTTTTGGTGTTTTACGCCACTTTCAGCAATATTTCAGTTATATCATGGCGACCAGTTTTAGTGGTGGAAGAAGCCGGAGAGAACCACCGACCATGGGCAAGCAACTGGTAAACTTTATCACTTGCGGCTGCAAGTCGAGTGCACTTTTTTTTGTAATTTACAAAGCCGGGAGTAAACCCACGCCGTATTGGTGATAGGCTTGCATGAGCTGTTAGATCCAACGACAAGCCTAACTCATTGGGCCATCGGGCCCTACATGGTGGTGATGATGATGATAGTTGATGGATGGTGCATGATGGTTGATGGTGGATGGATGGATGATGTATACTGGACCAACACACTTAGTTGAATTTTTATAGTAAAACAACAGTATCCATGTAGCTCCAATCGGACATGTTATTATGATTCCGCGGCAATCAGTCTTTGTTCTTACCACGTGCTTAGTGGAGAAGCAGCACATATCATTTTTGCAGTGTTTGGTGTGACACGGCGTGTGGGGGCTCAAACACGGCGTGCAGGGGCTCAAACACGGCGTGCAGGTGCTCAAACATTAACGTTAGAGAAAATCCAAAAGAGCAATCAATAATGAACAATACAGAGACACAGGAAAAACACAGAATGAAGACAAACAAACAAAAAAACACATAGAAAATTAAACAGATAAGCAGCACAGACCCCATAAATAAAACCCACGACATGTCACACTCCATAAATAAAACCCACGACATGTCACACTCCATAAATAAAACCCACGACATGTCTCACTCCATAAATAAAACCCACGACATGTCACACTCCATAAATAAAACCCACGACATGTCACACCCCATAAATAAAACCCACGACATGTCACCCCCCATAAATAAAACCCACGACATGTCACACCCCATAAATAAAACCCATGACATATCACACTCCATAAATAAAACCCACGACATGTCACACTCCATAAATAAAACCCACGACATGTCACACTCCATAAATAAAACCCACGACATGTCACCCCCCATAAATAAAACCCACGACATGTCACACTCCATAAATAAAACCCACGACATGTCACACTCCATAAATAAAACCCACGACATGTCACCCCCCATAAATAAAACCCATGACATGTCACACCCCATAAATAAAACCCATGACATATCACACTCCATAAATAAAACCCACGACATGTCACACTCCATAAATAAAACCCATGACATATCACACTCCATAAATAAAACCCACGACATGTCACGCTCCATAAATAAAACCCACGACATGTCACACCCCATAAATAAAACCCACGACATGTCACACTCCATAAATAAAACCCACGACATGTCACACTCCATAAATAAAACCCACGACATGTCACACCCCATAAATAAAACCCACGACATGTCACACTCCATAAATAAAACCCACGACATGTCACACTCCATAAATAAAACCCACGACATGTCACACCCCATAAATAAAACCCGCGACATGTCACACTCCATAAATAAAACCCACGACATGTCACACTCCATAAATAAAACCCACGACATGTCACACCCCATAAATAAAACCCACGACATGTCACACCCCATAAATAAAACCCACGAAATGTCACACTCCATAAATAAAACCCACGAAATGTCACACTCCATAAATAAAACCCACGACATGTCACACCCCATAAATAAAACCCACGACATGTCACACCCCATAAATAAAACCCACGACATGTCACACCCCATAAATAAAACCCACGACATGTCACACTCCATAAATAAAACCCACGACATGTCACACTCCATAAATAAAACCCACGACATGTCACACTCCATAAATAAAACCCACGACATGTCACACCCCATAAATAAAACCCACGACATGTCACACCCCATAAATAAAACCCACGACATGTCACACCCCATAAATAAAACCCACGACATGTCACACTCCATAAATAAAACCCACGACATGTCACACTCCATAAATAAAACCCACGACATGTCACACCCCATAAATAAAACCCACGACATGTCACCCCCCATAAATAAAACCCACGACATGTCACACTCCATAAATAAAACCCACGACATGTCACACTCCATAAATAAAACCCACGACATGTCACACCCCATAAATAAAACCCACGACATGTCACACCCCATAAATAAAAACCACAACATGTCACACTCCATAAATAAAACCCACGACATGTCACACTCCATAAATAAAACCCACGACATGTCACACTCCATAAATAAAACCCACGACATGTCACACTCCATAAATAAAACCCACGACATGTCACACCCCATAAATAAAATCCACGACATGTCACACTCCATAAATAAAACCCACGACATGTCACCCCCCATAAATAAAACCCACGACATGTCACACTCCATAAATAAAACCCACGACATGTCACACTCCATAAATAAAACCCACGACATGTCACACTCCATAAATAAAACCCACGACATGTCACACCCCATAAATAAAACCCACGACATGTCACACTCCATAAATAAAACACACGACATGTCACACTCCATAAATAAAACCCACGACATGTCACACTCCATAAATAAAACCCACAACATGTCACACCCCATAAATAAAACCCACGACATGTCACACCCCATAAATAAAACCCACGACATGTCACACCCCATAAATAAAACCCACGACATGTCACACTCCATAAATAAAACCCACGACATGTCACACCCCATAAATAAAACCCACGACATGTCACACTCCATAAATAAAACCCACGACATGTCACACTCCATAAATAAAACCCACGACATGTCACACTCCATAAATAAAACCCACGACATGTCACACTCCATAAATAAAACCCACGACATGTCACACTCCATAAATAAAACCCACGACATGTCACACTCCATAAATAAAACCCATGACATGTCACACTCCATAAATAAAACCCACGACATGTCACACTCCATAAATAAAACCCACGACATGTCACAACCCATAAATAAAACCCACGACATGTCACACTCCATAAATAAAACCCATGACATGTCACACTCCATAAATAAAACCCACGACATGTCACACTCCATAAATAAAACCCACGACATGTCACAACCCATAAATAAAACCCACGACATGTCACATTCCATAAATAAAACCCACGACATGTCACACTCCATAAATAAAACCCACTACATGTCACACTCCATAAATAAAACCCACGACATGTCACACTCCATAAATAAAACCCACGACATGTCACACCCCATAAATAAAACCCACGACATGTCACACTCCATAAATAAAACCCGCGACATGTCACACTCCATAAATAAAACCCACGACATGTCACACTCCATAAATAAAACCCACGACATGTCACACTCCATAAATAAAACCCACGACATGTCACACCCCATAAATAAAACCCACGACATGTCACACTCCATAAATAAAACCCATGACATATCACACTCCATAAATAAAACCCACGACATGTCACACCCCATAAATAAAACCCACGACATGTCACACTCCATAAATAAAACCCATGACATGTCACACTCCATAAATAAAACCCACGACATGTCACACTCCATAAATAAAACCCACGACATGTCATACCCCATAAATAAAACCCACGACATGTCACACTCCATAAATAAAACCCACGACATGTCACGCTCCATAAATAAAACCCATGACATATCACACTCCATAAATAAAACCCACGACATGTCACGCTCCATAAATAAAACCCACGACATGTCACACTCCATAAATAAAACCCACGACATGTCACACTCCATAAATAAAACCCACGACATGTCACACCCCATAAATAAAACCCACGACATGTCACACTCCATAAATAAAACCCACGACATGTCACACCCCATAAATAAAACCCACGACATGTCACACTCCATAAATAAAACCCACGACATGTCACACTCCATAAATAAAACCCGCGACATGTCACACTCCATAAATAAAACCCACGACATGTCACACTCCATAAATAAAACCCACGACATGTCACACCCCATAAATAAAACCCACGACATGTCACACTCCATAAATAAAACCCACGACATGTCACACTCCATAAATAAAACCCACGACATGTCACACTCCATAAATAAAACCCACGACATGTCACACTCCATAAATAAAACCCACGACATGTCACACCCCATAAATAAAACCCACGACATGTCACACTCCATAAATAAAACCCACGACATGTCACACTCCATAAATAAAACCCACAACATATCACACTCCATAAATAAAACCCACGACATGTCACACTCCATAAATAAAACCCACGACATGTCACACTCCATAAATAAAACCCGCGACATGTCACACTCCATAAATAAAACCCACGACATGTCACACTCCATAAATAAAACCCACGACATGTCACACTCCATAAATAAAACCCACGACATGTCACACTCCATAAATAAAACCCACGACATGTCACGCTCCATAAATAAAACCCACGACATGTCACACTCCATAAATAAAACCCACGACATGTCACACTCCATAAATAAAACCCACGACATGTCACACTCCATAAATAAAACCCACGACATGTCACACCCCATAAATAAAACCCACGACATGTCACACTCCATAAATAAAACCCATGACATATCACACTCCATAAATAAAACCCACGACATGTCACACTCCATAAATAAAACCCACGACATGTCACACTCCATAAATAAAACCCACGACATGTCACCCCCCATAAATAAAACCCACGACATGTCACACTCCATAAATAAAACCCACGACATGTCACACTCCATAAATAAAACCCACGACATGTCACACCCCATAAATAAAACCCACGACATGTCACACCCCATAAATAAAATCCGCGACATGTCACACTCCATAAATAAAACCCACGACATGTCACACTCCATAAATAAAACCCACGACATGTCACACTCCATAAATAAAACCCACGACATGTCACACTCCATAAATAAAACCCACGACATGTCACACCCCATAAATAAAACCCACGACATGTCACACCCCATAAATAAAACCTACAACATGTCACACCCCATAAATAAAACCCACGACATGTCACACTCCATAAATAAAACCCACGACATGTCACACTCCATAAATAAAACCCACGACATGTCACACCCCATAAATAAAACCCACGACATGTCACCCCCCATAAATAAAACCCACGACATGTCACACCCCATAAATAAAACCCACGACATGTCACACTCCATAAATAAAACCCACGACATGTCACACCCCATAAATAAAACCCACGACATGTCACACTCCATAAATAAAACCCACGACATGTCACACTCCATAAATAAAACCCACGACATGTCACACCCCATAAATAAAACCCACGACATGTCACACTCCATAAATAAAACCCACGACATGTCACTCCATAAATAAAACCCACGACATGTCACACTCCATAAATAAAACCCACGACATGTCACACCCCATAAATAAAACCCACGACATGTCACACTCCATAAATAAAACCCACGACATGTCACACTCCATAAATAAAACCCACAACATGTCACACTCCATAAATAAAACCCACGACATGTCACACCCCATAAATAAAACCCACGACATGTCACACTCCATAAATAAAACCCGCGACATGTCACACCCCATAAATAAAACCCACGACATGTCACACTCCATAAATAAAACCCACGACATGTCACACTCCATAAATAAAACCCACGACATGTCACACTCCATAAATAAAACCCACGACATGTCACACTCCATAAATAAAACCCACGACATGTCACACCCCATAAATAAAACCCACGACATGTCACACTCCATAAATAAAACCCATGACATATCACACTCCATAAATAAAACCCACGACATGTCACACCCCATAAATAAAACCCACGACATGTCACACTCCATAAATAAAACCCATGACATGTCACACCCCATAAATAAAACCCACGACATGTCACACTCCATAAATAAAACCCACGACATGTCACACTCCATAAATAAAACCCACGACATGTCACACCCCATAAATAAAACCCACGACATGTCACACTCCATAAATAAAACCCGCGACATGTCACACTCCATAAATAAAACCCACGACATGTCACACTCCATAAATAAAACCCACGACATGTCACACTCCATAAATAAAACCCACGACATGTCACACCCCATAAATAAAACCCACGACATGTCACACTCCATAAATAAAACCCACGACATGTCACACTCCATAAATAAAACCCACGACATGTCACACCCCATAAATAAAACCCACGACATGTCACACTCCATAAATAAAACCCACGACATGTCACACCCCATAAATAAAACCCACGACATGTCACACCCCATAAATAAAACCCGCGACATGTCACACTCCATAAATAAAACCCACGACATGTCACACTCCATAAATAAAACCCACGACATGTCACACTCCATAAATAAAACCCACGACATGTCACACTCCATAAATAAAACCCACGACATGTCACACCCCATAAATAAAACCCACGACATGTCACACTCCATAAATAAAACCCGCGACATGTCACACTCCATAAATAAAACCCACGACATGTCACACTCCATAAATAAAACCCACGACATGTCACACTCCATAAATAAAACCCACGACATGTCACACCCCATAAATAAAACCCACGACATGTCACACTCCATAAATAAAACCCATGACATATCACACTCCATAAATAAAACCCACGACATGTCACACCCCATAAATAAAACCCACGACATGTCACACTCCATAAATAAAACCCACGACATGTCACACTCCATAAATAAAACCCACGACATGTCACACTCCATAAATAAAACCCACGACATGTCACACTCCATAAATAAAACCCACGACATGTCACACTCCATAAATAAAACCCACGACATGTCACACTCCATAAATAAAACCCACGACATGTCACACTCCATAAATAAAACCCACGACATGTCACACTCCATAAATAAAACCCACGACATGTCACACCCCATAAATAAAACCCACGACATGTCACATTCCATAAATAAAACCCATGACATGTCACACTCCATAAATAAAACCCACGACATGTCACACTCCATAAATAAAACCCACAACATGTCACACCCCATAAATAAAACCCACGACATGTCACACTCCATAAATAAAACCCACGACATGTCACACTCCATAAATAAAACCCACGACATGTCACACTCCATAAATAAAACCCATGACATGTCACACCCCATAAATAAAACCCACGACATGTCACACCCCATAAATAAAACCCACGACATGTCACACTCCATAAATAAATCCCGCGACATGTCACACTCCATAAATAAAACCCACGACATGTCACACTCCATAAATAAAACCCACGACATGTCACACTCCATAAATAAAACCCACGACATGTCACACCCCATAAATAAAACCCACGACATGTCACACTCCATAAATAAAACCCATGACATATCACACTCCATAAATAAAACCCACGACATGTCACACCCCATAAATAAAACCCACGACATGTCACACTCCATAAATAAAACCCACGACATGTCACACTCCATAAATAAAACCCACGACATGTCACACTCCATAAATAAAACCCACGACATGTCACACTCCATAAATAAAACCCACGACATGTCACACTCCATAAATAAAACCCACGACATGTCACACTCCATAAATAAAACCCACGACATGTCACACTCCATAAATAAAACCCACGACATGTCACACCCCATAAATAAAACCCACGACATGTCACACTCCATAAATAAAACCCATGACATGTCACACCCCATAAATAAAACCCACGACATGTCACACTCCATAAATAAAACCCACAACATGTCACACCCCATAAATAAAACCCACGACATGTCACACTCCATAAATAAAACCCAGGACATGTCACACCCCATAAATAAAACCCACGACATGTCACACTCCATAAATAAAACCCACGACATGTCACACTCCATAAATAAAACCCACGACATGTCACACTCCATAAATAAAACCCACGACATGTCACACTCCATAAATAAAACCCACGACATGTCACACCCCATAAATAAAACCCACGACATGTCACACCCCATAAATAAAACCCACGACATGTCACACTCCATAAATAAAACCCATGACATGTCACACCCCATAAATAAAACCCACGACATGTCACACTCCATAAATAAAACCCACAACATGTCACACCCCATAAATAAAACCCACGACATGTCACACTCCATAAATAAAACCCATGACATGTCACACCCCATAAATAAAACCCACGACATGTCACACTCCATAAATAAAACCCACGACATGTCACACTCCATAAATAAAACCCACGACATGTCACACTCCATAAATAAAACCCACGACATGTCACACTCCATAAATAAAACCCACGACATGTCACACTCCATAAATAAAACCCACGACATGTCACACTCCATAAATAAAACCCACGACATGTCACACTCCATAAATAAAACCCACGACATGTCACACTCCATAAATAAAACACACGACATGTCACACCCCATAAATAAAACCCACGACATGTCACACCCCATAAATAAAACCCACGACATGTCACACTCCATAAATAAAACCCACGACATGTCACACTCCAATGAAAAGAAGAAATCATTTCTTTGATATTTGTATTGAAATAAATGTTAACAATTGATAAATATTGAATATACATGTATATGTCTACAACATACATAAACTTGGTCTTTATGTCATGGTCATAAGACATTAGAGTACCAGTTTCGATAATCCCTCAATCACAACATTGTATATTGCACATGATGATCTGATTGGTCGTTTTTCTATCAAGCAACTGCAATACTGGTACTTGAATGTTTTCATGACCTAATCATACAAAACCTAAATTTGAATCAAAACTTTACATAAAACCATTTTTTTAAGATTTTTTTTTATCAAAATATTTACGAAATGCCGAGATATTTCTTTTATTTGGATTTAAATAAAAATGTTATAACGACGTCACATTAACAAATCCTACATACTATCAATATGTTTTTATGAATGTAAGAAAAAAAGTCATGAAAAAAGTCATAGGAAAAAAAGTCACAAAAACAAAGTCATGGATGAAAAGTCACAGGAAAAAAAGTCAAAAGAAAAAAAGTCACAGAAAAAAAAGTCACATATATAATGTCATCTTTCAGATAATTAAAGTTTTTTGTAAAGATTATTTGAATGCCTTAATCTTTAATTTGTTTATATTGTAATTAATATATTCTTCCTGAATAGAGACCCAGTTGTTTATTTAGTACATATATTTAATTCATAAATGACTCGGAAACCATAATGATTGAAATGGAAATGAAAATGAAAATACCGTTTTTATTTGGGGGTACACTTACATCTAACAACATCCCGTATAAGGCCAGGTCAGGGTTCATATTTTCAACCAACCAATCAGTGATGAACCTACTAAATGTTTAGGCATCAAAACCGATTGCAGACCAAGAGCTGCTGTTCGATTGGTCAGTATATTTAACTGTCTGCATATGATTGGACGGTCAAAGGTGAATGAAAGGTTACATGACAAACACGGTTCATCGCTGGTTGATCTGTTGAAAATATGAACCCTGATGTGACCCCAAACAGAATGTTGTCAGATGTTAGTGTATTACCAATGAACAGAAATTAAAAAGATTTAACAAACATCTAAATTTAATTAGATTTATGATGCTATAGACAAAGAACATATTTCAAACTAAACTATATACTCTAAATTTAATATTCATCTAAACTTTAACATGTTTCAAAATATTTCCATTTGTAAAAAATATAAATGCCCTATATCCCATGCTCATACATTAAATATACAAAATATCATCTTTTATTTACAAAGTTTGGAAATTATGATTACATTCATATTTGAAAAGGGGCTGTCGTGGCCGTGATCGTATAGTAGTTGGATTTACAACTACCTATGCAATCAGTGCCTATTACCACTGATGTTGTGAGTTTGAATCTCGATCAGGGTGAGGTATACAACATTATGTGATAAAGTTTGCCAGTGACTTGTGACAGGTCAGTGGTTTCTCCAGGTACGCTGGTTTACTCCACCAATAAAACTGACTGCCACGAAATAACTGACATATTGTTAAGCACCATCAAACAAACAAACAAACAAACATATCTGAAAAGAGGCTACATTCCATTTACATGTCATGTCAGTGTGTCCAGCTACAGGAAGCAATGGAAAAATCATGTCAGTGGTTTCGACTTCAGGTAGCAAAGGTAAAGACACGTGAGAATAGAAGGGACAAACTAAAGTTTACCCAAAATTAAATGTTAGATCAAGTTTTGTCCAATGTTAATAGAGCCAATTATATTTAATAGATATTCAAAACCTTAGCTACCATCATCCCAATAATGGCAGACAGCAAATCAGGTGAGATAGTTTTTCTCTATCTCTCCATTTTTCTAAGTTTAAAGAAAGAAAAGTTTGAAGATACCAAAGGGGTAATCAAAGTTTTGTTTATGCCCAGAAATGGAAAAAAGAGTGCTTTATTCACAAGAAATGTTCACAATTCTGAAGAATGCACTTTCAACATTTTGGGTTAAACAAATCAATGAAATAAAACGATCTCACTAGATTCGACGTCCGCCATCTTGTGATGATGGTAACTTACAATATGATAGATCACCTGTTTAACTAAGGTGAACATTGCAATTCTACCTCAACACAACCGTACATGCATAATTACAATGTATATGATGTTTCAAAGGATCATGCTATTTCATATATTATGAAAAAATAAATTGAAAAAATAACAACCAACGTTCAATATTTAACATTTTGTCTATCAAAGAATGATGCCAATGAAAGTTTAATATGAATTTGTCGATGGCAGTGCTTTTCAGATCATTATACCATTTAGTGTTTCTATGACAACGATATTCCTGTCTTACGATTGGACCAAAATTAGCCTATATGTGTACAGGTTCCTCCAATGTCTTCCCCCAAACTCTGATGGAAAGGGTCGAGCGTGATCCATATTATCAAAGAGTACTGTAACTGGGGAAAATATTTACAATTTTATGAAAACAATGTAACAGGAATAAGATGAAGGAATAAAAGTGATATCTCATTAACAAGCCGATAAAAAATATAGTACAAAATGTACAGTTAGCCGATCACCTTTTCAATAACCCTTGCACCTTACAAATTCATAACCAGAAATGTCTTGGATATAAATTTTCATAATATAACCCTGCATTTGACCTTTTATACACATATATTGTCTTTTGTAAATGTTTGCTAGTTTCCGATTGTAGCGCTCGGCCTTCGTGTACCAGATAATCTCATTCCAGATCTACTTCCGCTATCATGCTTCTGCTTGGCGGCCTCTACTTCCGGTGCATCTTGAATCAGTTTAAATCTTGCCGCCTCAAAATCGTGCTCAAAACAACCGAAAATGTACCTTCCAGGACCATATGGTGTTCTCCCAAACAAGAAATTAGCAAAAATCTGTTCATAGCCTACTAAGTTGAGGGGATATCTTCCAAACTGAAATAAACAAACTTACAAAGTTCAAGAGTGAGTGATTGTTGTTTAATGCCACTTCAGTAATTTGTCAATTATATCATGACGAGAACAAGTTAATTTTCAACGAGATGATGATGAGGTCTGCTTTGTACTAGACCAACATGCTTAGTTGGATTTTTATAGTGCTAGCTCCTTGAAACAACAGTCCACTGATAGACATGTCGAACCACTCGGAATCATTATCCTGATTCCGAGCCAACCAATCTCTGAGCTTTCTCTTAATCCTGCATGCTTAGCGAAGAAGCAACTAATACCAATTTCATAGCCTTTGGTTTGATCCAAGAGGGAGTTGAACCCACCATCTACCGCACTCGAGGGAGGTGAAAACGCTAACCATGAGCGGGATTAGAACTCAAAACTGTAGTAGTAATATGCACAGATTGCATAGGTAGTTGTAAATCCAACTACCATGCGATCACGACGGTCCCCTCTTATTCATATTCATAAAGATAGTTGTACAAGCATGAAGTGTTGTATATCTACTAATTTACCCACAATGCAATTCAATATATTATCAAGATTAATTGATTGGTTATTGCTTAACTTCCAGTAATCAGTATTTTAGGTATATGCAGGACAAGAACATGTTCAATAACATATAAAAACTACATTTTGCATATATAAATGAGGGATGTATTGATCAACAGTGGCAAACATCATTTGACTGTCATTGGTAAAGTATGCAGCATTTGGTAGGGACGAAATTTTAATCGTAGATATTACAATGTGCCTACAAATCTACCACGATCGTCCACGGTCAGTCATCGTAGGTACTATAATGTGCCTACAAATCTACCACAATGGTCCACGGTCAGTCATCGTAGGTACTACAATGTGCCTACAAATCTACCACAATGGTCCACGGTCAGTCATCGTAGGTACTACAATGTGCCTACAAATCTACCACAATGGTCCACGGTCAGTCATCGTAGGTACTACAATGTGCCTACAAATCTACCACAATGGTCCACGGTCAGTCATCGTAGGTACTACAATGTGCCTACAAATCTACCACAATGGTCCACGGTCAGTCATCGTAGGTACTACAATGTGCCTACAAATCTACCACAATGATCCACGGTCAGTCATCGTAGGTACTACAATGTGCCTACAAATCTACCACAATGATCCACGGTCAGTCATCGTAGGTACTACAATGTGCCTACAAATCTACCACAATGGTCCATGGTCAGTCATCGTAGGTACTACAATGTGCCTACAAATCTACCACAATGGTCCACGGTCAGTCATCGTAGGTACTATAATGTGCCTACAAATCTACCACAATGGTCCACGGTCAGTCATCGTAGGTACTACAATGTGCCTACAAATCTACCACAATGATCCACGGTCAGTCATCGTAGGTACTACAATGTGCCTACAAATCTACCACAATGATCCACGGTCAGTCATCGTAGGTACTACAATGTGCCTACAAATCTACCACAATGGTCCATGGTCAGTCATCGTAGGTACTACAATGTGCCTACAAATCTACCACAATGGTCCACGGTCAGTCATCGTAGGTACTATAATGTGCCTACAAATCTACCACAATGGTCCACGGTCAGTCATCGTAGGTACTACAATGTGCCTACAAATCTACCACAATGGTCCACGGTCAGTCATCGTAGGTACTACAATGTGCCTACAAAACTACCACAATGGTCCACGGTCAGTCATCGTAGGTACTACAATGTGCCTACAAATCTACCACAATGGTCCACGGTCAGTCATCGCAGGTACTACAATGTGCCTACAAATCTACCACAATGGTCCACGGTCAGTCATCGCAGGTACTACAATGTGCCTACAAATCTACCACAATGGTCCACGGTCAGTCATCGTAGGTACTATAATGTGCCTACAAATCTACCACAATGGTCCACGGTCAGTCATCGTAGGTACTACAATGTGCCTACAAATCTACCACAATGGTCCACGGTCAGTCATCGTAGGTACTACAATGTGCCTACAAATCTACCACAATGGTCCACGGTCAGTCATCGTAGGTACTACAATGTGCCTACAAATCTACCACAATGGTCCACGGTCAGTCATCGTAGGTACTACAATGTGCCTACAAATCTACCACAATGGTCCATGGTCAGTCATCGTAGGTACTACAATGTGCCTACAAATCTACCACAATGGTCCACGGTCAGTCATCGTAGGTACTACAATGTGCCTACAAATCTACCACAATGGTCCACGGTCAGTCATCGTAGGTACTACAATGTGCCTACAAATCTACCACAATGGTCCACGGTCAGTCATCGTAGGTACTACAATGTGCCTACAAATCTACCACAATGGTCCAAGGTCAGTCATCGTAGGTACTACAATGTGCCTACAAATCTACCACAATGGTCCACGGTCAGTCATCGTAGGTACTACAATGTGCCTACAAATCTACCACAATGGTCCACGGTCAGTCATCGTAGGTACTACAATGTGCCTACAAATCTACCACAATGGTCCACGGTCAGTCATCGTAGGTACTACAATGTGCCTACAAATCTACCACAATGGTCCACGGTCATTCATCGTAGGTATTACAATGTGCCTACAAATCTACCACAATGGTCCAAGGTCAGGCCTTCCATATTTAAACCTGACAACCACCCCCCAAATCGAGAGGGTGTCTCTATCCACCACATTGGAACACGTCGAGCAGCTATATGGATTTTAGCCCTGAGAACTTTCACCGCTATCCTGCAATATATTGTTAAGTAGATCTTACATCTGTCATTTCTTCATAACCCTTCTTTGCAATTTTTTTTGCTTCCTCAGGATCAAGTTTTATCAACTCAATGTAGAAATCACACAGCTCTTCTTCGTCGATAATATCATCTTCTACAATTATAAATATATTTACAACTTACTACCTGTGTGATCACTAAAGTTGTGAGTTCGAATCCAGCTCATGGAGAGGTGTACTCGATACAACATTATGTGATAAAGTGTGTCTGATTTACAGCACGTTAGTGGTATTCTGTGTGTACTCCGGTTTTCTGCACCAATAAAACAGACCGGCACGACATAACTGAAATATTGCTGAAAGTGGCATTAATCAACACAATCCTAACTCATAAATAACAAAACTGTATATTAGACTGCTTTTGTCACACATGGTGGGGAGCTAAGTAAGAATATTTCCTTTTTTGAATTTCAGCCATATGTAACTAGAGCCGATGTTCGCTATCCTGGCTAGGCACGTTTGGTCTTCTAGCTCTGAAAGTATTTTAAATTATTTGGCTTTTCCAATCTTTTGATTTTGATGAAGGTTATTCCCGAAATGCGTCGTGCGTATTACATACGTTTTTATTTCAATGGTCACATTTCCAGTGTGGTAGATCGTCGGTTAGAGCCCCGGTCGGATCAAAACAAAGACAATAAAATTGGCAGTGTCTCCTCCTACAAACTTTTTGTATGAATAGTGTAGCAGCTAATCGTAGCATACAAACTTTTTGTATGAATAGTGTAGCGGCTAATCGTAGCATACAAACTTTTTGTATGAATAGTGTAGCGGCTAATCGTAGCATACAAACTTTTTGTATGAATAGTGTAGCAGCTAATCGTAGCATACAAACTTTTTGTATGAATAGTGTAGCGGCTAATCGTAGCATACAAACTTTTTGTATGAATAGTGTAGCGGCTAATCGTAGCATACAAACTTTTTGTAGGAATAGTGTAACAGCTAATCGTAGCATACAAACTTTTTGTATGAATAGTGTAGCAGCTAATCGTAGCATACAAACTTTTTGTATGAATAGTGTAGCAGCTAATCGTAGCATACAAACTTTTTGTATGAATAGTGTAGCAGCTAATCGTAGCATACAAACTTTTTGTATGAATAGTGTAGCAGCTAATCGTAGCATACAAACTTTTTGTATGAATAGTGTAGCAGCTAATCGTAGCATACAAACTTTTTGTATGAATAGTGTAGCGGCTAATCGTAGCATACAAACTTTTTGTATGAATAGTGTAGCGGCTAATCGTAGCATACAAACTTTTTGTATGAATAGTGTAGCAGCTAATCGTAGCATACAAACTTTTTGTATGAATAGTGTAGCAGCTAATCGTAGCATACAAACTTTTTGTATGAATAGTGTAGCAGCTAATCGTAGCATACAAACTTTTTGTATGAATAGTGTAGCGGCTAATCGTAGCATACAAACTTTTTGTATGAATAGTGTAGCGGCTAATCGTAGCATACAAACTTTTTGTATGAATAGTGTAGCAGCTAATCGTAGCATACAAACTTTTTGTATGAATAGTGTAGCGGCTAATCGTAGCATACAAACTTTTTGTATGAATAGTGTAGCGGCTAATCGTAGCATACAAACTTTTTGTATGAATAGTGTAGCGGCTAATCGTAGCATACAAACTTTTTGTATGAATAGTGTAGCGGCTAATCGTAGCATACAAACTTTTTGTATGAATAGTGTAGCGGCTAATCGTAGCATACAAACTTTTTTATACTATCTTTCTTCTTTTGTTTGTATTATCCACCATTAGATTGGTGCACCTATATATAGTTATAGTTACAGATACTGGATACAAAACTAAATAAAATCATAAAAACTAGTTCTTCGACATTCCTGAGTTAGTTATATGGAGTCTACCACAATGTAAAGCATAGCATAATCTTCTGGTACAGTTCTCTATTTTACTAAATATTTCATTATTGCACTTTAGTAGATCAAAATCGTGCCGAACTGACGATTTTCCGGATATGGCTTATAATTTAGCTAACTTTATTCTAAACGGACAATCCATTTTGAAGGTGCTGAAAAGTGGATAAAATACTGCTTAGCATTGGTTTTATTTATTTATTTATTTATTTATTTATTTATTTATTTATTTATTTATTTATTTATTTATTTATTTATTTATTTATTTATTTATTTATTTATTTATTTTGATAATGCTATGGACTTTATATTTTGCCCGGGTAAAATAAGTCTTAAAATTTATTTATTTAAATAGGGAAGTCAATACTTTCATACTCTCTCTGCAAATCATTACAAAAATCTGAGTCACTTTCACTTAAAAATGTAGTAATAATTATAGTAAGAAATAATTCAAAATTTATGAATACCTGGTGTTTGGTCTTTTTCCAGTTGTCTCGGAAACAAATTTTTTTCCACTGTGTATACAGGCAAGTTCAATTCTAGAATATTTCAAATTTACTGAAGCTTTTCTGGAAGGATTTCTCTTAAAGAAGTAATCCAAAGTTTGTGATGTTCTTGTGTATAATTGAATAAAATTATACTTTCGTAGTTTCCTTTAAAAACTAATAATTCTTCATAAGAAGAAAATTTATCGTTTATATTAATGTCTGCCGACATGTTTTCATATCAAAGAACAACAAACACAAGATAAAGTGAGATTTCTTTATTTGATGAAAAGTGTTCACGCGTGTTGATAAATTATAATCCATATCCGGAAAATTGTCAGTCCGGCACGATTTTTAAAAAAGTTTGTACGATTAGCCGCTACACTATTTGTACAAAATATTTGTACGAGGAGATGCTGCCAATAAAATTGCAGTACAAAACAGACATTATAATCATCTAATTGAATGTAACTTCTTCTCGCCATGAAGTAGCTGAAAATGTCACATTTGGCATTAAACAACAATCACTCCACAACGGTATGATTAGCGTGCTGGCCTCGAGTGTGGTAGATCGTGGGTTCGAGCCCTGATCAGGTCAAACCAAAGACTATAAAATTGGTATTTGTTGCTAAGCACGCTACGCTAAGGAGAAAGAGCAAAAAGTGGTTGCGTGTTGGTATAGTACAAAGCGGACCTCATCATCATTTCATTGAAGATTAACTTTTTTCCCCCATGATATAGCTGAATACTCGGTCATTTGGCATTACACAACAATCACTCACTCATAGGGCTGGCCTTAGAAGGTGCTGTGCCCAATTGTTCTCTGCAAAACATGGCGAGATTAGAGAACTCCAGTCCCTTTGACTTTTAATACGTACCTTTCCTGTCAATAATTCTAAACAATGAGCGAGGTAAAAGACGAAGCCACACAGGACAATTATGCATTCCCATACATCCGGGCAATATATGTTCCCATAGTGATAGCCATTCAGCCAACGTTACTTTGTCTGAAAACAAGAAAAAACAACATTAGTGCTAGCCATTCAGCCAACGTCACTTTGTCTGAAAAAAAGAAAAAACAACATTAGTGCTAGCCATTCAGCCAACGTTACTTTGTCTGAAAACAAGAAAAAACAACATTAGTGCTAGCCATTCAGCCAACGTCACTTTGTCTGAAAACAAGAAAAAACAACATTAGTGCTAGCCATTCAGCCAACGTTACTTTGTCTGAAAACAAGAAAAAACAACATTAGTGCTAGCCATTCAGCCAACGTCACTTTGTCTGAAAACAAGAAAAAACAACATTAGTGCTAGCCATTCAGCCAACGTTACTTTGTCTGAAAACAAGAAAAAACAACATTAGTGCTAGCCATTCAGCCAACGTTACTTTGTCTGAAAACAAGAAAAAACAACATTAGTGCTAGCCATTCAGCCAACGTCACTTTGTCTGAAAACAAGAAAAAACAACATTAGTGCTAGCCATTCAGCCAACGTTACTTTGTCTGAAAACAAGAAAAAACAACATTAGTGCTAGCCATTCAGCCAACGTCACTTTGTCTGAAAACAAGAAAAAACAACAATAGTGCTAGCCATTCAGCCAACGTTACTTTGTCTGAAAACAAGAAAAAACAACATTATTGCTAGCCATTCAGCCAACGTCACTTTGTCTGAAAACAACATTGTCTTCACGTTTTTAGCTCCCTGTTATATCCTCTGCGATTTCTTCCTAACAATGATGTTTGGCCCATCTTTACTCCCATTTATTTAGTAGAGGGTTCATGCTTTATTTATGTTGTTTTTATTTATGTTGTTTTTATTTATGTTGTTTTTATTTATGTATTCTGGTGTCACTAGTGGAATAGGAACTTCCATAGCAGAAGATATTTGTGTCGTTTAACAGGAATTGTTTACCCCCAGTTTTAGTGGGGTTCATGTTACATTTTTGTGTACTCAATCATTAGTTTTTTCTATTGATCGTTGTTAGTCCTTTTGATGTCCTTTTTCTTTTGGCCATTGTATTGTCTGTCCTTCTTCGATTTACGGCTTCTGATTACCGCCTTAATATCTTCAAATTTTTTTTGCTCTTTTGGCCATTGTATTGTCTGTCCTTCTTCGATTTACGACTTAAAACTTTTGTTGAGCTGCTTTTGGGGGGAAAACGTAGAAATTCAATAAAAGTTGTATTTCTATTGAACAATTCACAGTACTGATCTGATAAAGTTCTCTTGTAGTTCTAATTGATTGATGAATGGATAGATGAATGGGTGGAGGAATATATGGAGAAAAGGGGACCAGGAGGGATGCTGACAGGGAGTCATGGAGGGAGGAATGCAAACAGGAAGTCAGCAATGGAGATAATAGGGTGACAGGAGGGATTCAGGAAGTCAGGTTTCGAGAGAAGGGGGAACTGGGTGGGATGCAAGGAGGGAGGCATGGAGATAAGGGGGTTCCGGGAAGGGTGTAGAGAGGGAGTAATGGAGGGAGGGATGCAGACAGGCAGTCAGGTATGGGGAGAAGGGGATGTTGGAAGTCAGGTATGGAGTGAAAAGGTTCAGTGAGGGAGGTATGGAGAGAAGGGATGTCAGGAGGCCAGGGATTCAGGGAGGGAGGTATGGCAAACAGGGGTGCCGGGAAGTATGCCGGAAGGGGGGATGCAGACAGAGAGTCAGAGATGGAGGAAGTATGAATGCAAACAGGGAGAGATGGAGAGAGGGTTGAATACATGGAGTCAGTGGTGGGGAGGGATGATGGCAGGGATGGAGGGAGGGAGACATGAAATATCATCAATTTGTCTTGCATGGACTTTTTCAATGTGTTGTACCAGTACTACACAGTGGAGAAACTAGATCCTAAAAGATGTAACATTGACCATATAACAGCTCTATGCATCGTCTATGACAACCAATGATAATTAATATCGCACACAGGGCCAGATTTAGATGAAAAGAGGCCCTAGGCTTTTTCGCTAGGCCCTCCTCTAATCGACCAATCTCCCAACCCACAACCGCATGACTAGAAGAAGATGGAAGATTGTTTAATCAACATAAATGAAGGCAACGATGATGAGGGTGTTTGAAATTCTGCAATATTTTAAAGTGCAGTGCAACTATGTAAAGAAAATTACTGAAGGCTTGTTTATAGAGTACAGTATGTATGAAAGTCCAATGACAATGTCTAAAATATTATACCCATTGGCCAGAGTCCCCCTAAATTTTGAGGCCCTAGGCTTCAGCCCGCCAAGCCTATAGGTAAATCCGGCACTGAAAGTACGTATGGTACATTTATAGTTTTCTATATTCTAACTAGGAAGAACTATTTTAGATACCTAAAACTTATGTCTCCCCTTAATGCCGGTACTACTAAACAGAGTCCGGAAGAGTCCGGAGAAGTCCGGTAGAGTCCGGAGGCTTAATATTAGTTTATATGTATATTAAATGATGTATTCCTGTGGTATTGGTTGTTTTTTATATATTTCTTATAATTTCCAACAAAATAAATACTAAATAATAGGTTTTTATTGAAATATACAAGGTGATCAGCAATCGTTCATAGATTCAAAATGGCGGATATAGAGTCCGGTAGCAATATCGTCGATTTACAGCATGTATTCTGTACATTTAATGATTGATTATTATTGTATATGTGTTTATCTATAGGCATTTTATCAAAGATTGAATAAAATAGCAAGTAACGTGGAAATATTCATATATACAAGATGATATGTAAATAGAGTCCGGTATTCAAAATGGCGAACAACAGAGTCCGGTGCGATTTATGTTGATTTAATATGTGTATACTGTATATAAATCAATGGTTATAGTTATTCTGTTGGTGTACATTAGAGAAAACAGATATATGAAAATCTAGATTTCTTTACTTTATTACAAAAAAAAATATTTAAAACGATATATTTCAGCAAATATGATCATTGTTCTTCTTTTCCCAATCGCGGCGATTTGCAGATCGACATGAAGAACAGAAGTCATAATCTACGTTTTACTTAGTTTTCAGTGTGATTTACATGAAAATCTGGATTTAATCATCATTTTCTTTACTTTATTACAAAAAAAATTATTTAAAACGATATATTTTAGCAAATATTATCATTGTTCTTCTTTTCGACTTTTCTGATATTTTTGTTTTTCTGGTGTATAAGTAAGGAAGTGAAATCGGTAAACGTATGAATATTATTCGGGGTTATCTATTGTGGCGATAACGTGGTTCTGCTATTTATGTCGTTTTAAATGCTACCTATAGAGAAATAAAAAACAATAATAATAAAAACGATATAGTTTAGCTAATATTATCACTGTTCTTCTTTTCTCAATCGCGGCTGTTTGCCGGCGGACATGAAGAAAAGAAGCCATAATCTACTAATTACATAGTTGTATGTGTTACTTACATGAAAATCTGGATTTAATCATAATTTTCAGTACTTAAATTACAATAATGTGGCAATAAAGTTGGATTTTTACTCTAATTGAAAATTTTCAAATAAAAATATATAAAGAAAATATTATCTCATTTCTTCTTTTTCCGATGGTGGCGGTTTGTAAGTTCCTACGAAGAACAGATGTTATAAATTACAATTTCCATACTTTTAAGACTTTTTTTTAATGAAATTATGGATTTAATGAAAAAAATTGGGTACTTTATTAAAAAAAATTAAATAAATATATTTACAATTCATTCACATTATGCAATTTTTAACTGAATTTCCAATTTGCAATATAAATTAAACAGTCTAAATGTCTACTGGGATTCTTTTTATTAGCTGTAAGGTAACAGATGTCAAAGAAACCATAAAACTTTTGTTATATACAATTTCCTAATTAGTCTAGACAATATGTATAATTTGGGATTCTAATTTGAATGAAAAGCCATCCTCCTGTAAATGATAAAGTTCAAGATCACAAATTACTGTGTACTGTCAAAACAGTGTCATCATTGGTAGTTATTTAGCAATCACTTCTCATTTGATCTTTGATCAGTGCACATCGTAATTATAATTAATCAGATAGTACTGATTTTATATAATAGCGTTTTATCATCGTTCTATTTAGAAATATTCTTATTTCTTAGTGCCGAAGCCGAATATTTAAAATAGTTTTTATCGTCGTTCTATTTAGAAATATTCTTATTTCTTACAGTGCAGAATATTTAAAATAGTTTTTATGGTCGTTCTATTTAGAAATATTCTTATTTCTTATAGTGCAAAATATTTAAAATCGTTTTTTATCGTCGTTCTATTTAGAAATATTCTTATAGTGCCGAAGCCGAATATTTAAAATAATTTTGTATATAGATCTACAGTTGAAATTCCTTCTAATTCCATCAAATATGCAAAAATATGATTTATTGATATTCAAGTTTTGGAATTTCTTATGGTACAAAACTATAATTTCCCCTAAAACTCAATAAATATATGCTTCCACGTCATTTTTTCCCACTGTTTAAGTAAGCTGGATGTTCAAATGTACTGTTACAGCCAAATAATACTCTAAAACATGAAATCCAAATTGACAATTTGAAAGATTTACAGAAAATGCTAAGCAGTCAAAATAATTTTTCTGGGATCACTTAAATTACCAGGTTTTTACTACATATCTATAGCCTTATATTATTTTATAAGTACATTGTACATGTATTCTAACTGAAACTATCAAAATTTACCTGCAAAAATTTGTAGGATAGAAAAAACTCCAATCATGATATCACCATATTCTATATTTGAAGTCAACAAACTGCTGCATGATGAAATTGTTTAAATTCTTAATATCAACTACTGAACAATTTGCACTTTACATCACTTTCATTTGACACAATTTTATTACATATATGTTTTCTCTAATGTACACCGACAGAATAACTATAACCATTGATTTATATACAGTATACACATATTAAATCAACATAAATCGCACCGGACTCTGTTGTCCGCCATTTTGAATACCGGACTCTATTTACATATCATCTTGTACATATGAATATTTCCACGTTACTTGCTATTTTATTCAATCTTTGATAAAATGCCTATAGATAAACACATATACAATAATAATCAATCATTAAATGTACAGAATACATGCTGTAAATCGACGATATTGCTACCGGACTCTATATCCGCCATTTTGAATCTATGAACGATTGCTGATCACCTTGTATATTTCAATAAAAACCTATTATTTAGTATTTATTTTGTTGGAAATTATAAGAAATATATAAAAAACAACCAATACCACAGGAATACATCATTTAATATACATATAAACTAATATTAAGCCTCCGGACTCTACCGGACTTCTCCGGACTGTGTTTAGTAGTACCCCCTTAATGCGGCCATCTGTACAACAATAAGTTACACATTATGAGTTGAATGATACTATTTAAAAAAACAATTATTTGACCTTGATGTCAAAGGTCAAGGTTCCACGAAGGTCATTACGGTACGCGACACACCGCCTTATGGTCATGCACCCACATACTAAATATCATTGACCTATCTCGAAAGACAAAAATGTTATGGCCCGGACAAGAAAATACTATTTAAAAAACAATTATTTGACCTTGAGGTCAAAGGTCAAGGTCCCACAAAGGTCATTATGGTACGCGACACACCGCCTTATGGTCATGCACCCACATACCAGATATAATTGACCTATCTGGAAAGACGAAAAAGTTGTGGTCCGGACAAGCTTCACTGAGAAGAAGTAAAAATCAGATTAAAACAATATGTCTCCCTTCGTTCGAAGTGGAGACATAATTACATACCATCATATGCTTCACCAGCTTTCTCTTTCAACACTTCATAAAACGTCTCGTGGACCTCTAACAGTTCCTGAGCTTCACTTGATGTTGGAGCCCACTTGGTAAATTTATATATTTTCTAGGATAAAAATAAAATAAAGCTCATGTAGATAAAGATATAGCTTATGAAAAGAAAGCTTAAATACTCGATACTATATTATAAGATACAGTTTGTCAGTGACTAGCGACAGGTTGGAGGTTTTCTCCGGGTACTCCGGTGTCCTCCACCAATAAAACTGACCGCCACGATATAACTGAAATATTGTTGAAAGTGACGTTAAACACTATAAACCTGAAACAATTACGATTAACAATTCCACCAATTATATATATCAACCAAACAAACAATCACTTCACGCCTCAAATATTGAATACAAAAACGATCCAGATCTAAAAATGTGGATTGTGCACTTCTATCTGACAAATAACAGACAGTACTTGGTAAATGTAGTTTGATTTTTTTTTTAATTGGGAGGGGATTTACATTGGGAATGAGTGGCTGCTGTTTAGCGCCAAGAGAGCAATTTTGTTTTAGCTATATCATTGCTAGAACAAGTTACATTTCGATAAAGTATACTTTGTACTAGATCAACACCCTTAGTTGGATTGTGTTATGGTACTCACTAACTGAGCAACAGTTTTGTTTGGTGGTGTTTAACGCCACTTTCAACCATTTTTCAGTTATATCGTGGCGGTCAGTTTTATTGTGGGAGGAAACCGGAGTACCCGAGAAAACCACCGACCTGCCGCAAGTCACAAGTTGACAAACTATAAAACAAAAACTACACATTTGTATGTGCACATATCTTTATAATTGCATGTCTTATCACCTTATGCATACAAAACATAACTTTTAATTCTTCTCCTGATTACACAATTTATTGCACATATAAAAACATAAAACATTTTAAACTCGTCCCATCTGAATAAAATGGAGGTATTGTAAAGGGAACACATTAAACAGAATATCATTACCAAATTACCTAAGGGAACGACCATTTAACTTGAAGGAGGGGGGGGGGGGGGAGGTTATGGTTTTTTTTCAAAAAAAAAAATTCTGATTCCCAATGTTGCTGAAAAAAATATTCTGATTTTGGTGGAGAAAAAAAAATAATCTGATTCAGAGTTTTTGTCATATAACCTAATGTTGGATTCTGGAAAAAAAATTCGCGCTTTGCGCGACAAAAAAAATAAATATTCTATTTCTCGTGTTGTCGGAAAAAAAATTTCTGAACGAAACAAAAAACCATAACCCCCCCCCCCCTTCAAGTTAAATGGTCGGTCCCTAATAAGAGTCTTTGAAAAATATTTTATTCGGACAAGAAGAGATAGAAGATACCAAAGGGGTATTCAGAATCCGTTAATCGAGGAAGGATAAACAAAACAATGGCCAAAAGAAAAGGGACAAATAACCATCTCCAAAACATACACATAAAACTAAAGATTGAGTAACACGAACCCCACTAAAAACCGTGGGTGAACTCAGGTCCTCCGGAAGGACAAGCAATGACTGCTCCACTATTGGCACCTGTCGTGTCAATCTAGTTACAAATCCGCTGAAAAATCATAAATGAGGAAAGGACCGGGAAGTGTTTACGCCAAGTGGAACATATCCGTGGTCATTTGTGACACAGATAAACTTTCGAAGTGATGACTTCAACTTCACCAATAGGAACAATTTTGCACTGGAAATTCAGTAAGTGAGTGATTGTTATTTAACATCAAATGATCAATATTTCAGCAATATAATGGCGAGAACAAGTTACATTTCGACGAGATGATAATGCTATCCACTTTGTACTAGACCAACACGCTAACTTGGATTTGCATAGTGCTAACTCATTAAAACAAGTCGGTGGATAGACATGTCGCCCCACTCGGACACATTATCCTGATTCCGAGCCACACAGGTTTTTTGCTCTTAACTCCTTCATGCTGGTTGCTTGGAGGAAAAATAACAAATGCCAACGTTATAGAGTCTTAGTAACTCAGCCACACCGTTGGTGTTTGTCATCTGGAAGCTAGCTACCCATTGCTAAATAAACAAATTAGAAGTATTTCCAGATAATTTTGTTTTTGTTTGATAAATAATGGGGAGTGGGTATACGTGACTCATTTTTAATTGACAAAATTGAAAGTTTCACAAACCTCCAAGAATTCTCCCATGTTGTCATATTCAAGAAAGTTGTTTCCCCTTGTATCTGAAATAAAATAAAATAAAAATCCATTCATTACACAACTGATGCGGTTTTAACATTAAAGAAGCATGTTCTTTTGATTTCATCAAACTCCTTTTCATTGTAATTTAAGTAAAATTGTATGTTTGTTGTATCTTTAATCTAAATATGTTTTATTTGGTAATATACACGCACATCTTTATATACACCACATCTTTATATACACGCACATCTTTATATACACGCACATCTTTATATACACGCACATCTTTATATACACGCACATCTTTATATACTCGCACATCTTTATATACACGCACATCTTTATATACACGAACATCTTTATATACTCGCACATCTTTATATACACGCACATCTTTATATACACGCACATCTTTATATACACGCACATCTTTATATACACGCACATCTTTATATATACGCACATCTTTATATACACCACATCTTTATATACACGCACATCTTTATATACACGCACATCTTTATATGCACGCACATCTTTATATACACGCACATCTTTATATACACGCACATCTTTATATACACGCACATCTGTATATGCACGCACATCTTTATATACACGCACATCTTTATATACACGCACATCTTTATATACACGCACATCTTTATATACACGTACATCTTTATATACACCACATCTTTATATACACGCATATCTTTATATACACCACATCTTTATATACACGCACATCTTTATATACACCACATCTTTATATACACGCACATCTTTATATACACCACATCTTTATATACACGCACATCTTTGCCCTTCAATTTACTTCAGTGATTTCAGATAAAATGATTGAAATCCGACACTTGAATCTGAACAAAAACTTTTTTAGACATGCATTTCTTTGCTTTTGTTCATCATATCGTCATAGTCGTGTATTTACTATATAATAATGGTATAGCTCATTACTCAGTGTGAACGAGATGTAGCTCATTACTCAGTGTGAGCGAGATGTAGCTCATTAGTCAATGTGAGCGAGATGTAGCTCATTACTCAGTGTGAGCGAGATGTAGCTCATTACTCAGTGTGAGCGAGATGTAGCTCATTACTCAGTGTGAGCGAGATGTAGCTCATTACTCAGTGTGAGCGAGATGTAGCTCATAATTCAATGTGAACGAGATATAGCTCATTAGTCAATGTGAACTAGATGTAGCTCATTACTCAATGTGAACGAGATATAGCTCATTACTCAGTGTGAACTAGATGTAGCTCACTACTCAATGTGAACGAGATATAGCTCATTACTCAGTGTGAACGAAATATAGCTCATTACTCAATGTGAACGAGATATAGCTCATTACTCAGTGTGAACGATATGTAGCTCATTACTCAATGTGAACGAGATATAGCTCATTATTCAGTGTGAACGAGTTATAGCTCATTACTCAGTGTGAACGAGATGTAGCTCATTACTCAGTGTGAACGAGATGTAGCTCATTACTCAATGTGGACTAGATGTAGCTCATTACTCAATGTGAACGAGATATAGCTCATTACTCAGTGTGAACGAGATGTAGCTCATTACTCAATGTGAACGAGATATAGCTCATTATTCAGTGTGAACGAGTTATAGCTCATTACTCAGTGTGAACGAGATGTAGCTCATTACTCAGTGTGAACGAGATGTAGCTCATTACTCAATGTGGACTAGATGTAGCTCATTACTCAATGTGAACGAGATATAGCTCATTACTCAGTGTGAACGAGATGTAGCTCATTACTCAATGTGAACGAGATATAGCTCATTATTCAGTGTGAACGAGTTATAGCTCATTACTCAGTGTGAACGAGATGTAGCTCATTACTCAGTGTGAACGAGATGTAGCTCATTACTCAGTGTGAACGAGATGTAGCTCATTACTCAGTGTGAACGAGATATAGCTCATTACTCAGTGTGAACTAGATGTAGCTCATTACTCAGTGTGAACGAGATGTAGCTCATTACTCAATGTGAACGAGATACTATCCATGCAGTCTGCAGATGAGTATTACAGGAACTTCAAATCGATAAGGGGGCCGTCGTGATCGTATGATACTACCTCTGCAATCAGTGCCTATCACCAGGGCATCCACGAGAAATTATGTAAGGCGGAACAAGACTGCTTTTGGGGGCCCCGGTGACAGGCTAAGACTTCTCTCAAAATTGAGGATTTGAGGTCCAATAAAACCACTGGTAAACTTTCATAAATGCTTTATTTCCTGTGCAGCAGAATATCCAGATAACATATACGTTATACAAAGCAGTGGCAAACAGAATCAATTAATACAACAGGGTGTTACTTGTTATGTTGGCCCTTCAGAGATTCACAAGGTCCTTCTTGGCTCTCCAGGCCCCGTACCGATGTACCGTCTGACCCCCCCCCCCCCTAATCATAGCCCCTGGCTAACACCACTGACGTTGTGAGTTCGAACCCTGTTCAGACGGGGTGTACTCCCTACAACATTATGTAATAAAGTTTGCCAGTGACCTGCGACAGGTCGTTGGTTTTCTCCACCAATAAAACTGACCGCACAATGTAACTGAAATATTGTTGAAAGTGGCGTTAAACACCATAACCCTAACCCTCAAAACGATATAATGCTACATCAGCGTTTATTACTCTCACAAAAATACAGTGATATAATGTTATTTTATGTGATGTTTTTAAAATCTTTTATTCTGCCGTGTTGATTTAACAACCTGTATATAATCCGTAATATAATATGAACCAATCGACCTTTAAAATAAATTTATCAACATTTCAAAATGTCACTTAATATGTCAGTTAATTTTAACTAAAATCAACTGCATAACATTAAAAATCCGCTCAAAAGCAGATTTTAAGAGCAAATCGCAAAATATTTGACAGCAGATAATTCTGTTTTCCCGTACAGTAATGCAAATGATATGATTTGAACTATTTCGGGGAGATTATCCCCCATGCGCACCGTTCAGTTGATGAAAAAAATATATATATATATATTCCGTGTGTACCACATAAGAATAATTGCCAAAACAAATTGGTTCACACGACATGAAACAGACAGTGTCTCAATAATCATAGTCAGGAATGTGTGCTGCTTACGAAGCATCCATGATTGTTTAACTTTTCTTCACGAGGTCATGATCGGCAATCAACGGAACAAAACAACCGAAAGTTAATCAGTCTCCACAACAATGGCGAGGACGATAAACATGCACACGGATTTGCAGATTTCTAGTTGTTGGGAACATATTTCGAATTGAAACATGTATGAATAGCTTAGTAAAAGATACCCCCGTATTCCAAATTGAATTATCAGGGGAAAATGTTCTTCACTCAAAACTGGTGTAATATTACTTTAATATCAGTGAGTACAACAACAATAATTTTAATCTCAATGTCTGTATCAAAAATATACCAACTTCAACATGCAGCCTAAATAAAAACATGACTATTAGATTCAAGTTAATCAAAAGTTACCAATACTACATTTTGAATAGCTGTATAATCCATCTGTGTCTAAGTCAAAAATAAAAATAAATTCACGGCCCAATATAGCTGAAATATTGCTGAAGTTGGCGTTAAATACCAATCATTCAATCAATCAATATAATCCATCTGATTAACATTTTTTTTATCCAATATTACTCTATATTTGTGTTTATAAATCGACAACCTTGACCCCCACCTAGATGTTCAAACATATTTATTGTAAGATTAAACTTGATTTATTATTGTCTTGTTTGTTTACATTACATTTATTTATTATTGTCTTGTTTGTTTACATTACATTTATTTATTATTGTCTTGTTTGTTTACATTACATTTATTTATTATTGTCTTGTTTGTTTACATTACATTTATTTATTATTGTCTTGTTTGTTTACATTACATTTATTTATTATTGTCTTGTTTGTTTACATTACATTTATTTATTATTGTCTTGTTTGTTTACATTACATTTATTTATTATTGTCTTGTTTGTTTACATTACATTTATTTATTATTGTCTTGTTTGTTTACATTACATTTATTTATTATTGTCTTGTTTATTTACATTACATTTATTTATTATTGTCTTGTTTGTTTACATTACATTTATTTATTATTGTCTTGTTTGTTTACATTACATTTATTTATACATTCAGTTTATTATTTGTGTTTACTAAATCATTTAAGTTTATTATTTGTGTATAAAAAGACTATTCAACTGAGAATTTGATATATATTTAATCTACCTAAACGTCCCATGTAAATAAATGCTATGTTTGTTTGATGGTGTTTAACGCCACTTTCAACAATATTTCAGTTATATTGTGGCGGTCATTTTTATTGGTGGAAGATACCGGAGTACCCGGAGAAAACCACCGACCTTATCACATAATGTTGTACACCTCGCCCTGATAGAGATTCGAACTCACAACATCAGTGGTGATAGGCTCTGATTGCATAGGTAGTTGTAAATCCAACTACCATACGATTACGTCAACGACGGCCCCTTAAATAAAAAATAAATGTTAGAGAATACCGAAGGAGCAATCAAAAATGTTAGAGAATACCGAAGGAGCAATCAAAAATGTTAGAGAATACCGAAGGAGCAATCAAAAATGTTAGAGAATACCGAAGGAGCAATCAAAAATGTTAGAGAATACCGAAGGAGCAATCAAAAAGGTTAGAGAATACCGAAGGAGCAATCAAAAATGTTAGAGAATACCGAAGGAGCAATCAAAAATGTTAGAGAATACCGAAGGAGCAATAAAAAATGTTAGAGAATACCGAAGGAGCAATCAAAAAGGTTAGAGAATACCGAAGGAGCAATCAAAAATGTTAGAGAATACCGAAGGAGCAATCAAAAATGGACAATCCAGAGAAACTGGCAACAAAGGGTACAGAAGACGAAGAACAGCAAAACAAAAACACAACACAACATGTGTTGGACACCACTATACGCAAGTAAACACAAACAACGTAAATAAGACATGATCCCTCCTACAAACAACTGGTGGTAAAGACGAACCGAACATCGTTTTTTTTGCGGAAATATAGAAAAGGGGTATTTCTTCTGTTGCTCTATTGCTTAAATTTCATTTGAATGTAACAATATTTTATTGCGATAAATTAAAGGCATATTGTCTACCACAATCGTAATTTTTTCATACCCAAAATTATTGTCGTAAATGATTTGTTTAAGCTATCATTAAACAGTTATGCTGCAAAAGATACGATTTGTGTTCTTTTTTTTTACAAAAAAGACCCAAAACTATCGTTATGGGAATTATTGTCCATGATGACAAGAATTCAATTTAACCCCACTCTATTCATATGACCTTCTATGTGAAACCGTCTTGAGCATGCGCACTGTTTAGAAACAATAAACAACAGGTGGTTCTTGGGCAAAAGAGAAAGTGTCAACGCGTGGAAGAAAACGAACTTTGACGGATTCAGAGAGAAAGAGGAATAGAAGTGCAGTATCTTCCAAATGGAACAACTGCAGGATATATGTAGGGGATCAGTTGGACCGTTGGAACGAACTGAAGGAAGTGTTACGCGTCCAAACTCACGCTGAAGTGGCAAAGATTTTGCTTGATAGGTAAGCCGAGGCATGTTGCCTTCTTTTCTCAATCGTTTTTCATATTTTATGAATTTATGATGATGTCTATGATCATTTTCGGTAGATATTATTCAATATATGTAATGTTGCACCTGGCAACAGCAAATTATTGCCAATGAGTAGCATAAAACGGCCGTATTTGCGAGGTAAACAAACACGACATGCTGCAGCATCCGGGCTACTGGCATAAAGATAGATAAAAATAGATTTGGCCTCGCTCAGGTCAGTGCATAATTAATTAGCTTCCAGTAACGATGGTCAGCTTTTTTAAATCGAAAAAACAACGTTTCGTAGCGTATTCGCCAATAATTCGGTGTTTAATCTTCTTTTTATGAAGGTCAGTACGGAAAACGACAATAATTTTGGGTATGAAAAAATTACGATTGTGGTAGACAATATGCCTTTTTTAAAGCAATAGGATCGGACATAAGTTATTCCAACTTATATTAAGTCCTCTCCTTACATAGATAATACACATAATATATAATGACAGCAAAACATATTTTCGTTTTGATTGATTAATATTAACATCAAGCAAGCAGTATTTTTTATTTTTATTTTGTCTTACCACATAGAGTGATTGATTGATTGATTGATTGATTGATTGATTGATTGATTGATTGATTGATTGATTGATTGATTGATTGATTGATTGATTGATTGATTGATTGATTGATTGATTGATTGATTGATTGATTGATTGATTGATTGATTGATTGATTGATTGATTGATTGATTGATTGATTGATTGATTGATTGATTGGTGTTTAACTCCAACTTTAGCAGTATTCAGCTATACCGTGGGCGTCACCAAATAAAAGGAAAAAAATATTTAATTTATTGATTGATTGTTGTTTAGCGTCACGCATGCACTTTTTCAGAAATTTTCATAATGAAAACAAGTTTACAAACGAGATAATAGATTCATTGGGAATGAATGCTTTGCCTCGCAATAGACCACAAACGACCCGATACCAACAAAAATCTTTAAAAATTGTGATGGAAACTTTAATGAAAATTAAGATATACAGGTGTGTCTGGGTTGTAATTATAGATTAATGTCCTGGATACAATTTTAAAGAAGTAATAAATGTTATCTCTTACCGAAAAACCGGAAGTAGAATTCGAATTTCTCCCTTTGAAATGGTGAAAGCATGGTCTGAAAAAAAGAAACAACATGTTTATTAAAAATTCAAATATAAGCACATGGCGAGTGTGTAAACAACAAAACAAGGGCAACGCAAAGCGTGGCGTATCCCCTCGCCTAAAAATATGACCCTGTGACCTTGAAGGATCTTGATTCTAGTGTTCACAAGGATGTAATGCGGTAAAAATTTGACCCGGTGACCTTGACCTTTGACCTTGAAAATCAATAAGGACTAAGTATGTACCAAGTTTGGTCAAAATCCATTGAAGGGTGTTGATTCTAGTGTTCACAAGGATGTTACGCAGTAAAAATTTGACCCGGTGACATTGACCTTTGACCTATGACCTTGAAAATCAATAGGTTCCAGACTCTCCTAAGGACTACGTATGTACCAAGTTTGGTCAAAATCCATTGAAGGATCTTGATTCTAGAGTGTTCACAAGGATGTTATGTGGTAAAAAAATTGACCCGTGACCTTGACCTTTGACCTTGAAAATCAATAGGGTTCCAGACTCTCGTAAGGACTAAGTATGTACCAAGTTTGGTCAAAATCCATTGAAGAATCTGGATTCTAGAGTGTTCACAAGGATGTTATGCGGTAAAAATTTGACCCTGTGACCTTGACCTTTGACCTTGAAAATCAATAGGGTTCCAGATTCTCTTAAGGACTAAATATGTACCAAGTTTGGTCAAAATCCATTGAAGGATGTTGATTCTAGAGTGTTCACAAGGATGTTATGTGGTAAAAATTTGACCCTGTGACCTTGACCTTTGACCTTGAAAATCAATAGGGTTCCAGATTCTCTTAAGGACTAAATATGTACCAAGTTTGGTCAAAATCCATTGAAGGATGTTGATCCTAGAGTGTTCACAAGGATTGTGACGGACGGACGGAAGGACGGACTGTAGCATTACTATATCCCCTCGCAACTTCGTTGGCGAGGGGATAATAAAATATCTACAGGTTAAATGTTGTTATTAATAACAAGCTTGTTGTGAAGTTCCGTAATTGTGTTATTCAAGTAATTTGTTTTTTTTTGTGATCTTATCATCTACAATAGGACCATCATGACCTTGACCGTCGTGATGTAGTTATGTTTACATCTACAATGAGGTCATCGTGACCTTGACCGTCGTGATGTAGTTATGTTTACATCTACAATGAGGTCATCGTGACCTTGATCGTCGTGATGTAGTTATGTTTACATCTACAATGAGGTCATCGTGACATTGATCGTCGTGACGTAAGTATCATTATGCAGCAAGTGTTTATAACATGTATTGGATGAATGGCGGTATCTGAGCGTGATCAGTCATGAATGGGGGGTATCTGAGTGTGATCAGTCATGAATGGCGGTATCTGAGCGCGATCAGTCATGAATGGGGGGTATCTGAGTGTGATCAGTGGTATGATATCGACGGTACGTTATATACAGGCAGATGCGAACTCACAAGTTTAGCGGTGATAGTATGGAATTGTTAAGATTGCCTTTCTTATTAATAACCCCCTTTAAATCAATGCTTGCTACAATAAAAGATCAAATCTTCATTGAAAAATTATATATACTAACACAATATCTTTACCGATTACATCTGGATAGTAAATATATGTCGTGGTCGTGATCGGTAGATGGATTAACAACTACCTGAGCGTTCATAGAGAGGTGTACTCCACAGGCATTTGACCGATGAACCTTAATTTCCCCCTGTTTGCCACGGGGGTACGTATTTTCAGGGATAGTAACGATGTAGGGTCCTGGGTCCACACGAATACTAGAAAAAAAACAAGGTAAGAAACAAAATGGCGGGGTACTGCTAAATTTCTTATTATTGTCGTATTCGTACTATTTTCCATATGTATACCCCCGACAATCTGTACCCAAGAAGTCCGAGAGAATCCAAAATAGACCTCCGCCTTGGTTGACAATCGGTCGTGGGTACAGATTGTCGGGGGTATATATGCAAAATAGTACGAATACGACAGTAAACCAGGGGCACAGCAGCTGATGGGAGTCCACAAGGTTAGTACATTCCATCCGTTTATTTTTCAGAAATCAGAGAAATCGACAATAATAAGAAATTTAGCAGTACTCCGCCATTTTGTTGCTTACCTTGTGTGTTTTTTTCTAGTGGACCCATGGCCAGGACCCACAAATAGAGGCCCTACATCGTTACTAGCCCTGAAAATACGTACCCCCGTGGATTAAGGTCCATCGCTCAAATGCCTGTGGTGTACTCGATACAACATTATGTGATAAAGTTTGTCAGTGATTTGTATAGAACGGTAGTTTTCTCCGGGTACTCCGGTTTCCTCCACTAATAAAACTGATGGCACGATATAACTGAAATATTGTTGAAAGTGGCGTTAATCACCATAAACCTAACTTGTGGTCAGAAATATAGTCGCGGTAATGTAAACCCTTGTTTAGCTTACCTGTGGAAAAAGCGATGATGTGCTGCTTCCAGTCAATCAAGATTACAGCTTTCATAGCAACAATTTATTTAAAGGAGTTATAACAAGGAAGGCTATACTATCGCCACTAAATTTGTGAGTTCGCATCCGCCTGTGAGAATGTATCGTCCATAATCTACGGCTTTTCACGTTCAGATTCCTCTCGTATAGAGAAATTCTCGCTTAGTCAAGAATTAGTCACGAGTCATCATAAAACATTTTGATAGGTTCCGATACAATGTCTTGAAGCCAAATCAAATTACAATTTTTAAAATGAAACGGATTTTCTTTTAACTTCAAATATCAAGAGGGAGGGAACGGTTCTTAATTACTCGTGGGGTTTCGACGATGGCTATGACTATCAGACCATATCTTTTGGGATTAGAGTTATGGTGTTTAACGTCACTTTCAACAATATTTCAGTTATATCGTGACAGTCAGCTTTATTGGTGGACGAAACAGTAGTACCCGGAGAAAACCACCGACCTGTCGCAAGTCACTGACAAATTTTATCACAAAATGTTGTACCGAATGCACCTCGCCATGAGAGGGATTCGAACTCACAACGTTAGTGATGATATGCACTGATTGCATAGGTAGTTGGATTATCACGACCACGACACCCCATCCCCTTCTCCTCCCTCATATCGTTTGTATTCTTTTCAACCTGAATAATATGAAAGTTTAAGAGATGAAAATCGGACTAACATACGATCGCCCTACATTTCAATAAAATAAGAAGAGTTGTTATCACATAGCTTATTAAAGTCAATGAAGCACGAATTGTTTTTAAAATCTAGACTATTTACAAATAATTGTTTCAATTTTTATATAATTATGCTATGTAGCCGATGGCGTTGAAAATGTCATCGTTTATAGTTCAAGGTGTCGTATGTAAATCTCAATCTAGATAACTTTGTTTTCAAGTGAATTACATACATTTATTTATAATGGTATATTATTCTCTTTATCGTTCGTGTATAAGCCGATCGTATGTCCAAAGTGGGACCGTCCTCGTCGCCATTGTATACGGGGTGAGCGAGTGATTGCTGTTTAACTAAAAGCGAGCAATCTGTCAGATATATCACGGCGAATTATCCTTCATGTATTTAAAACGATCGTTTGTCCAAAGTGGGACTGTCCTAGTCGCCATTGTATTGTGAGCGAGTGGTTGTTGTTTAACTCAAAGTTAGCAATCTGTCAGATCTATCATGGCGAAAACGAGTTATAACTCGACAAGATGATAACGACATCAGCTTGTACTAAACCAACACGATGGATCTTTAGTTTATAGTGCTATCTCACTGACAATCTCTTCCACAGAGTTATTGGACCTTAAGGGAGTGTAAGGTTCGATAACTCTGGAAGAGATTGGTTCACTGAAAGAGCAGTCCGTGGGTAGACATGTCGATACAATCTGAAACATTACGTTGATTCCGTACAAACCATTCATTCACAGGCACTTGTTTCATTCAAAAAATACATGCCCCCTCCTCTTCCTTACTTCAAGGTAAACATCTACCCTTTTTCCCTTCCCCACTTCGTCTCAATATTTTTCGCTTATTTGTAATCCTTTCGCTGACCCAATTATATCGTTACACTCCCAAGATATTTCTCTTTTCGACTGCCACATTTAAATATACCTACCGGGCCCTCCTCAGACAAATTGAACAAGAATAGTCAGCGAACGTGGCTTATTCAACAATATTTCAGTTATATTGTGGCGGTCATTTTTATTGGTGGAGGAAACAAGAGTACCCGGAGAAAACCACTGACATGCTGCAAGTCACTAACAAACTTTATCACATAACGTTGTATCGAGTACACCTCCCGTTAGTTGTGATAGACACTGATTGGATATAGGTAATTGTAAATCCAACTACCATACGATCACGATCGTGACGAGCCCACACTTTATATACATACATATGTTCAGTGGAAGGTCGAAAGGAATGGTGGAGACTAACTTCCACGTTTTTGCTGACAATTTTGCTTTTAATTTTCTCTGGAAGAAACTGAAAATTATGTCGAAAATAGCCTCTATCCCTAACCTCGTTTTTTTACAACAGCATCCTTAACAAAATATGGATTCGCGGATGTCGTCTACCATTTTTGAAACGTCTATAGTTGTGAGTTCGAATATCGTTCATTGGCGAGTTGTACTCGATACAACATTATGTGATAAAGTTGGCCAGTGACATGCGGCAAGTCGTTGGTTTTCTCCCGGTCCTCCGCTTTACTACACCAATAAAACCATTTTTCAAAGAAATAAACGTCTTTTAGGATACATATATGAAATTAAACTGATATTAATTGAAGAAATGAATGGCTGATACAAGACGAATCAATGATTGGAAAATTTTACCTTGAATAATTTCCTGTCATCAACAGATTCTACCTTATATACATTGATCGTACACCTAGGTTTTACTTCTATTTCACGTTTATGATGTCTTTATTTCTCCAGAAGTTTGATGTTGTTTACGAGTTGACCCGATTTTGTGGATGTTTTGTAATTTTTGTTTGTTTGATTACTTTGTTTATGCTGTCCTCATTTCTTTAGCAGTATGTATTGTTTATGCTATCCTCATTTCTTTAGCAGTATGTATTGTTTATGCTCTCCTCATTTCTTTAGCAGTATGTATTGTTTATGCTGTCCTCATTTCTTTAGCAGTATGTATTGTTTATGCTATCCTCATTTCTTTAGCAGTATGTATTGTTTATGCTCTCCTCATTTCTTTAGCAGTATGTATTGTTTATGCTGTCCTCATTTCTTTAGCAGTATGTATTGTTTATGCTATCCTCATTTCTTTAGCAGTATGTATTGTTTATGCTATCCTCATTTCTTTAGCAGTATGTATTGTTTATGCTGTCCTCATTTCTTTAGCAGTATGTATTGTTTATGCTATCCTCATTTCTTTAGCAGTATGTATTGTTTATGCTGTCCTCATTTCTTTAGCAGTATGTATTGTTTATGCTGTCCTCATTTCTTTAGCAGTATGTATTGTTTATGCTATCCTCATTTCTTTAGCAGTATGTATTGTTTATGCTATCCTCATTTCTTTAGCAGTATGTATTGTTTATGCTGTCCTCATTTCTTTAGCAGTATGTATTGTTTATGCTATCCTCATTTCTTTAGCAGTATGTATTGTTTATGCTCTCCTCATTTCTTTAGCAGTATGTATTGTTTATGCTCTCCTCATTTCTTTAGCAGTATGTATTGTTTATGCTGTCCTCATTTCTTTAGCAGTATGTATTGTTTATGCTGTCCTCATTTCTTTAGCAGTATGTATTGTTTATGCTGTCCTCATTTCTTTAGCAGTATGTATTGTTTATGCTATCCTCATTTCTTTAGCAGTATGTATTGTTTATGCTATCCTCATTTCTTTAGCAGTATGTATTGTTTATGCTATCCTCATTTCTTTAGCAGTATGTATTGTTTATGCTATCCTCATTTCTTTAGCAGTATGTATTGTTTATGCTATCCTCATTTCTTTAGCAGTATGTATTGTTTATGCTCTCCTCATTTCTTTAGCAGTATGTATTGTTTATGCTGTCCTCATTTCTTTAGCAGTATGTATTGTTTATGCTCTCCTCATTTCTTTAGCAGTATGTATTGTTTATGCTGTCCTCATTTCTTTAGCAGTATGTATTGTTTATGCTGTCCTCATTTCTTTAGCAGTATGTATTGTTTATGCTATCCTCATTTCTTTAGCAGTATGTATTGTTTATGCTCTCCTCATTTCTTTAGCAGTATGTATTGTTTATGCTATCCTCATTTCTTTAGCAGTATGTATTGTTTATGCTATCCTCATTTCTTTAGCAGTATGTATTGTTTATGCTGTCCTCATTTCTTTAGCAGTATGTATTGTTTATGCTATCCTCATTTCTTTAGCAGTATGTATTGTTTATGCTCTCCTCATTTCTTTAGCAGTATGTATTGTTTATGCTCTCCTCATTTCTTTAGCAGTATGTATTGTTTATGCTGTCCTCATTTCTTTAGCAGTATGTATTGTTTATGCTGTCCTCATTTCTTTAGCAGTATGTATTGTTTATGCTGTCCTCATTTCTTTAGCAGTATGTATTGTTTATGCTATCCTCATTTCTTTAGCAGTATGTATTGTTTATGCTATCCTCATTTCTTTAGCAGTATGTATTGTTTATGCTATCCTCATTTCTTTAGCAGTATGTATTGTTTATGCTATCCTCATTTCTTTAGCAGTATGTATTGTTTATGCTATCCTCATTTCTTTAGCAGTATGTATTGTTTATGCTCTCCTCATTTCTTTAGCAGTATGTATTGTTTATGCTCTCCTCATTTCTTTAGCAGTATGTATTGTTTATGCTGTCCTCATTTCTTTAGCAGTATTATTGTTTATGCTGTCCTCATTTCTTTAGCAGTATGTATTGTTTATGCTATCCTCATTTCTTTAGCAGTATGTATTGTTTATGCTCTCCTCATTTCTTTAGCAGTATGTATTGTTTATGCTCTCCTCATTTCTTTAGCAGTATGTATTGTTTATGCTCTCCTCATTTCTTTAGCAGTATGTATTGTTTATGCTGTCCTCATTTCTTTAGCAGTATGTATTGTTTATGCTGTCCTCATTTCTTTAGCAGTATGTATTGTTTATGCTCTCCTCATTTCTTTAGCAGTATGTATTGTTTATGCTGTCCTCATTTCTTTAGCAGTATGTATTGTTTATGCTGTCCTCATTTCTTTAGCAGTATGTATTGTTTATGCTATCCTCATTTCTTTAGCAGTATGTATTGTTTATGCTGTCCTCATTTCTTTAGCAGTATGTATTGTTTATGCTCTCCTCATTTCTTTAGCAGTATGTATTGTTTATGCTCTCCTCATTTCTTTAGCAGTATGTATTGTTTATGCTGTCCTCATTTCTTTAGCAGTATGTATTGTTTATGCTATCCTCATTTCTTTAGCAGTATGTATTGTTTATGCTGTCCTCATTTCTTTAGCAGTATGTATTGTTTATGCTCTCCTCATTTCTTTAGCAGTATGTATTGTTTATGCTGTCCTCATTTCTTTAGCAGTATGTATTGTTTATGCTATCCTCATTTCTTTAGCAGTATGTATTGTTTATGCTCTCCTCATTTCTTTAGCAGTATGTATTGTTTACGAATTGATCCGGTTCTGTGAATGTTTTTAAATTTTTGTTTGTTTGTTTGTTTGTTTACTTTTGTGTGGATGCTGTAGACCTATATGTACATTGCATATGAACTTGTCAAGAGGGAAGGGATTGATATACCAACAATCCCCCCGGACACATGTGTGAACGTATATTTGTTCCTTTAGACAAGTTATTACAAATTACCCAATAATATTTCTTCTGTGAGAAACAACTATTCCGTCACGAATAAATATTGTAATATCTACTCCCTTTGGAAGAGATAAATATATATTACACAATATATATTCCAGAGGGAACTAATGCTATCACGGAGTGAGTGTTTGCATAAAGCTAGGATTTAAATCTCAATCTTTATATATTTAGTTTTCTTTCCATTTTCGGGTGGGGCGGGAATGGGGATGTGAAGAGAGGTTATGTTTGCGGATAAGGTGGGTTTGTTACCTTGTCGACAAGTGTCATTTGTCTTCTGATTTCCAAAAATGTCAACTGGTCATTAATTTTAATATCCAAGTATAAGTATAAAAATAATTTATATAAATAACATTTTTAAAAACCTCCAGACAATTTTAAATACACAAATTTTATTTCTGTGTGAAGGCTTAAATATATTCCGACTGAAAAATAAATTGAGGTAACTGGGCCCTAAAATCGATGGAGTTATGTGTCCGTTTAGCCTGCAATTTAACCTTCTTCATGGTCCTCTCAGTATACCATTTGTACATAAATGACTTGCGGCAATATGTGTTTACTTTCCATCTAGTTCTACATAAGAAACAACACATCGCCATAGTAACAGCTTGAGGCTTGACATACATAACGATATATATAATAATAATATATACAATCAACAAGTTCAGGTCATCGTTCATCAAGGTCATAGGTCAAATCTACGGATGACCACTTAACTGGCTCTCGTTATTGCGTAAGGAGAATGTGGGGTTTCACGATTTAATGAGGAGAATATTAGCTTTTCTTATAAAGACCACCATCCATCCACTTAACTGGTTCTCGTTATTGTGTAAGGAGAATGTGGGATTTCACGATTTATTGAAGATAATATTAGCTTCTCTTATAAAGACCACCGTCAAAGAATCAGTTGTAACACCTTTGACAACAATATGTGTTAATGAACTTAAAATTACGATTTGACAAATTGCTTTAAATTTCTCATTTCAAAATACAATCACAGACTACAATATCAAAATATTTTATTGGATAAAACAGTCAGTATAAAACGCTGTGGCCTGTGCATTATAAAACAGTCAGTATAAAACGCTGTGGCCTGTGCATCATAAAACAGTCAGTATAAAACGTTGTGGCCTGTGTATCATAAAACAGTCAGAATAAAACGCTGTGCATCATAAAACAGGCAGTTATTTAACGTCCAGCGAGCAGTATTTAACGTCCAGCGAGCAGTATTTCAGCTACTTAAGAACGAAAGCTAGGTCAACAATATATAAACACAATTTTGTCTCGATGTAGTTACGGCCATGTAACACGTACACAATACAATACAAATATCAAACTTTTTTTTCCAGAATGGTGTGGCTTTTTATGCAAACATATTGAAATTGAAGGTTATTATTACTAACAGAACAAACAAGCCCCCCCCCCCCCCCACCCCCAAATGGAAAAAAAAATCATCTTTTTCAGATGAAATATATCGAGTCAAAAATGGCAATGCCCGGTCAAACTGCCGTAATGATAAGCAAATCCTGATATGATTATTAGTACACAAGTTTTGAGAAATTCTCATTTAAGTAAAGTTGTGTGTACAAAACCTTTGTGACGGAAAGATTTATTTTTTATTTTTGATGTTTTAACGCCACTTTCAGCACTATTTCAGCTATATCATGGCGACCAGGTTTAGCGGTGGTAGAAGTCGGAGTACCCGGAGAGGACCTTCGACCATGGGCAAGCAACTGGTAAGCTTTATCACTTGCGGCTGCGAGTTGAGTGTACCTATTTTTGTAATTTACAAAGCCGGACGCGAACTCACGCCGTATTAATTGGTGATAGGCTTGTATGAATTGTTAGGTAATCCAACTACCTAACTCATTGAGCCCCCGGCCCTTGTGATGGAAAGACAGGACGATTAACATTGTAAAGTTAATAGACTGGCCCTTGAATGATTGAATGAAAACCCCATATTACGCTCTATTCAGGCGGTCAACGTGAGATTATTTTCGGGTGTCATTGACTTCCTGAGGAAAAAACTATTCTGGTGTTACATGAGTCAACCCCCCCCCCCCCCACACACACACACACAGTAACTGTTGCATGAAATTTGCATTACGGTCATCTTTACCTCTACTTTTATGGGGGGCACCAACATACACAGGTAAACAGGACATAAAGGAAACCTTACAGGTGTTCTAGATCTACAAGAGGTCAAGCAACGAAAAGTCGGGATATACAAAATAGTCTTAAGGGTTGAATGTCTGGGTCTTAAATAGGTATTATCAAATATTTGTTGCAAATAAAACAAAGAAAAAGAGAAATACTTGGCATATGGTTGTTTTGGCCAGTAATATTTCTGTTTCAAATCCGATTAAAAATCTACCCATATTATACGTTGTAAGCTTTGTTTATATACAGAGATCGAACTGTCAAGGCTGCATTTCAACTGTAAAGAGATAAACAACAGTCCCCACGATGAGCACCGGTCCTCCGGTCCAAGACCAGTAAAACTTTGTTCGGACCAATAATTTTTTCAGTTTTTATTTAGAACTATAAAACAATATATTCAAGAATTTGATTCGGACCAGTAAATCAAAATGTTCATTTCGAGGACTGAATTTACAATATACACATGTACATGTACCACAACTGCCTTTAGAAAAGACGTGTTTGTAGAAAAATGTATGAAAATAGCACTTATCTAGTGTAACAGGAAGGCATCCCTAACTAAGGTTATACACACTGTAGTAGGTTCATAACCACCTCTGCTAACTGTGTTTGTGGAGATCTCCTCTAGTTCAGTTGTTAGAGCAGTGGCTTACAATGCGAGAGATCCCTGGATCAATCCCATCATAACCCCCTCTGCTAACTGTGTTTGTGGAGATCTCCTCTAGTTCAGTTGTTAGAGCAGTGGCTTACAATGCGAGAGATCCCTGGATCAATCCCATCATAACCACCTCTGCTAACTGTGTTTGTGGATATCTCCTCTAGTTCAGTTGTTAGAGCAGTGGTTTACAATGCGAGAGATCTCCTCTAGTTCAGTTGTTAGAGCAGTGGCAGATCCCTGGATCAATCCCATCAGGGACATTGCATTTTTCGGAGATACAATATGAACTACTGTTACACTACTTTCTATATGTCTATATACAAATTAAATATTTCGTCTTCCTAAATTTCGCTATACTCAGGCCGGCCTTAAAAGTAGGAGGTGCGGGGCCGAAAGTAATTGGTCCCACAGGTGCTTGTGGACAGGACACAGCATCCTCCCTTTTTACACCCTAAACCCCTTTTTTTATTTTTTTTTGCCATGGAAATGAAAAAAAAAAGAAAAAATTGAAAAAAGGGGGGGTAGGGTGTAAAAAGGGGGGATGCTGTGTCCTGTCCACAAGCATCTGTGATTGGTCCAATTGGTTCAAGGCCGGTTCTGGCTATACATCTCTATCCATTCGTAAGAAGTCGGCATCTTTAATTTCTACTAGTTTCATATTTTGAAAATATTATCGTAGTCACATTCATAACGAATGAAAATTTTCATTTTTCGGACATAATTAATGATAAGATCCAGAATATAGTGAGCCAGTGAATGACAGTTGATTAACCCTAATTAATTTAATGAGAAATTTTGCAGTTACATGTATAATTGACATGGGGATATTTCGAAACCTGAAGTGGAAAAAAAGTCGACAAAATTTGGACAGAAAGAAGTAAGAAATTACATGGTCTTTCTCTAAATGATGGTTCGTTTGGTTTTATGGTGTTTAACGGCACTTTCAACAATATTTAAGTCATATCGTGGCGGTCTTCATTGGTGTATGAAACCGGAGTACCCGGAGAAAACCACCGCCTGCCGCAAGTCACTGACAAACTTTATCACATAATGTTGTACATTGTACACCTCGCCATGAGCGGGATTCGAACATTAGTCTAAATGATGGGAAATACCTAATTATTAATCGATATATACATGTATGTATTCATTAATATCATAAATATACAACAATGTACAGGTACTGAGTAAATACAGTAATACTATCACCTGCGGTAGTTAATGTTATAAGATGTTTGAAGATACCAAAGGGGCAATCAGATTCCGTATATCGAAGAAAAACAGACAACACAATGGCCAAGCAAGTAAACCACATTGCTGTGTGTAATGATAGAAAATAATATGTGAAGAAATGAAGATGTGATACAGTATGAATTGTTTCGGGAGGGGGGAGGGGGTTACATTGAATAAGTGGTACAAGGGGGAAATGATTATATAGTCCAAATACCCCCTAATATACTGTCTACATAACTATTATTGCAGGAGGAGAATGGTAATATTATCTTCATTTTTCTATTTCGAGGGGGGGGGGGGGGGGGGGGTTTAAATAGTTCTAACTGACAACGGTAGGACTTCAAAAATTCCAGGAACTTTTTTGTGATACACTAACATAGTACTCGTGGTACTATAACATCATTTGACTTAGTTGTAGGAATAGCGTTGGCTTGCAATAAGAAAAAAACTTGTCTTAGACAACCTAAATTATAAAAGTGCCTGGATCGACCTGCATGTTTCGGAGATAAAATATACTATGTAGGCTAGGTCAAACTTTCATCGAAGCATCTTGACTAATCCTGGTTCACGCAGACAACTCTATAGGTCCCTTTTCATTGCTTAAAAAAAATCACAAAAATAACTCAAGTCTAGCCATAGCCCACAGGCATTTGTTTCTGGTAGAAAAAATATATACCTAGATACTAATAATATATTATATTTTTTTAACCAGAAACAAGTGCCTGTGCCATAGCCATAGGGCATATTTTTTTTTGCAAATTTTGCAAAAACGGAGTGACAAAATATGATAGCAAGATGCATCGAGGCCTCTCCAACTAGATGCTAATAACATTGGACCTAAAATAATTAAAATCCGTATGCATTAATTTTCTTACCTTGATTTTGTTCCGTTAAATTTTCCCGTTAAATATCAAATATTCCACTCGCTTTCACTGTTGTTTATCTATGCCCGTACACACACATGTACACATGTCATTATCAAGTCTGCGAGGCTATTAACCATTGGATGGGGCTCCATGAAGGATAAACGTTATATGGATTAATTCTTCTTATTGATTCAGTAGATTTTGTGCATATACCGTTAAGAAAATAAAATGTGATTGAATCAAATTAAATTGAATTTTTAATCCTCGACAGCAAAGTTCTTACGTGTACGTTATCAACAGTTTTTATATATATATTTTGTTTTGTATTAATATTTTCGTTTCGCTTTTTATATTTTTTTATGAATTTTTAATCCTCGAGAACAAAGTGTCTACATCCGCTGAGGAGGATTTCAACAGTTTTTGTTTTGCATCCTATTTTTTATGATTTCATTTTTTCTCTCTCTTTTTCATCTTATGGTGAGATTTTGAGATGTTGCTGCTTGAGTCACTCGATCACACGTGAAAAAAGAAATAAGCACGCGACATTTCTGCTCTCTGTACGTTTTCCTCAATTAACAAGGTAACATTCGGATTATTTTATGAACATTTCATTTTGCGGATTTCGGTAAATATTATTTTTTTTTACTAATTTTTAAAATGTGGGAATCTATGGTGATTTTTGCATTTAAAATATGTGAATTTATCAGTAGAAATAAAACATCGTCACCGAACACCGTTTTTATGCGGAATTCGTAACACACATCACAACACGGAACTAAGAACGTCAAGACACGTAATAGATAACACAAACAACAAAGAAGATGAGCAACACGGACCACAAAAAAACCCAGGTGAATTCAGGTGCTCGCGAAGGGTAAGCAGTTCCTGCTTCTAAAAAGACACCCGCCATATTATTCATAAATACAGTCAAGTCCGGTAAAGGCCTTAACTGGAAACAACATGATTGTTTCTGGTATCTATAAACACATCTGATATTAGATCGTGTTCACTCTGGTATCTATAAACACATCTGATATTAGATCGTGTTCACTCTGGTATCTATAAACACATCTGATATTAGATCGTGTTCACTCTGGTATCTATAAACACATCTGATATTAGATCGTGTTCACTCTGGTATCTATAAACACATCTGATATTAGATCGTGTTCACTCTGGTATCTATAAACACATCTGATATTAGATCGTGTTCACTCTGGTATCTATAAACACATCTGATATTAGATCGTGTTCACTCTGGTATCTATAAACACATCTGATATTAGATCGTGTTCACTCTGGTATCTATAAACACATCTGATATTAGATCGTGTTCACTCTGGTATCTATAAACACATCTGATATTAGATCGTGTTCACTCTGGTATCTATAAACACATCTGATATTAGATCGTGTTCACTCTGGTATCTATAAACACATCTGATATTAGATCGTGTTCACTCTGGTATCTATAAACACATCTGATATTAGATCGTGTTCACTCTGGTATCTATAAACACATCTGATATTAGATCGTGTTCACTCTGGTATCTATAAACACATCTGATATTAGATCGTGTTCACTCTGGTATCTATAAACACATCTGATATTAGATCGTGTTCACTCTGGTATCTATAAACACATCTGATATTAGATCGTGTTCACTCTGGTATCTATAAACACATCTGATATTAGATCGTGTTCACTCTGGTATCTATAAACACATCTGATATTAGATCGTGTTCACTCTGGTATCTATAAACACATCTGATATTAGATCGTGTTCACTCTGGTATCTATAAACACATCTGATATTAGATCGTGTTCACTCTGGTATCTATAAACACATCTGATATTAGATCGTGTTCACTCTGGTATCTATAAACACATCTGATATTAGATCGTGTTCACTCTGGTATCTATAAACACATCTGATATTAGATCGTGTTCACTCTGGTATCTATAAACACATCTGATATTAGATCGTGTTCACTCTGGTATCTATAAACACATCTGATATTAGATCGTGTTCACTCTGGTATCTATAAACACATCTGATATTAGATCGTGTTCACTCTGGTATCTATAAACACATCTGATATTAGATCGTGTTCACTCTGGTATCTATAAACACATCTGATATTAGATCGTGTTCACTCTGGTATCTATAAACACATCTGATATTAGATCGTGTTCACTCTGGTATCTATAAACACATCTGATATTAGATCGTGTTCACTCTGGTATCTATAAACACATCTGATATTAGATCGTGTTCACTCTGGTATCTATAAACACATCTGATATTAGATCGTGTTCACTCTGGTATCTATAAACACATCTGATATTAGATCGTGTTCACTCTGGTATCTATAAACACATCTGATATTAGATCGTGTTCACTCTGGTATCTATAAACACATCTGATATTAGATCGTGTTCACTCTGGTATCTATAAACACATCTGATATTAGATCGTGTTCACTCTGGTATCTATAAACACATCTGATATTAGATCGTGTTCACTCTGGTATCTATAAACACATCTGATATTAGATCGTGTTCACTCTGGTATCTATAAACACATCTGATATTAGATCGTGTTCACTCTGGTATCTATAAACACATCTGATATTAGATCGTGTTCACTCTGGTATCTATAAACACATCTGATATTAGATCGTGTTCACTCTGGTATCTATAAACACATCTGATATTAGATCGTGTTCACTCTGGTATCTATAAACACATCTGATATTAGATCGTGTTCACTCTGGTATCTATAAACACATCTGATATTAGATCGTGTTCACTCTGGTATCTATAAACACATCTGATATTAGATCGTGTTCACTCTGGTATCTATAAACACATCTGATATTAGATCGTGTTCACTCTGGTATCTATAAACACATCTGATATTAGATCGTGTTCACTCTGGTATCTATAAACACATCTGATATTAGATCG